>OX578141.1:145049857-145592357 GCA_951213105.1 Amaurobius ferox | reverse complement strand
GTATTGATTTCTTTATACATACTTTCATTTTCATAACTTTTGCGCAATGTGTCCACGTAGTATTTTTTACAGACAAATACGTAATTCGATGGCACTTTATACATGTAAGTTATTGCAAATTTTTTCTTCAAAGTCTCCATTGCTTGTACTTTGTTGTCTGGAAATGTGTTATGTGAATCTGGATGATAGTGCATTTCGAATCCCTTTATTACTTCGTTTCTCCATTCGTTGAAAGTCTGAATGGGGTAACTGTATTTCACTGCCATTTTGTATATAAAATCATCCACGCCTTTAGCAAAAATACAAGCACTTCTGTAATGCATTCGATTACGGAATTTTGTTCCTTGTTTTAACAGTAGCTTGACATCATTATTATCAATCATTTCCAATTTTCCAGTTATAACGTGTCCGTGCGTGGCGTCAATATCTTTATTAGTGTTGATCTCCCCATCACAGCTACACTTCAAGTCTGAGTAATCGTTTTATTTTCTACCGATATCATTATAATTGAAATATTTTCTTCCGTTAGTCTTTAGATATAGCTAAGCAATCATAATGGTAATATTGCGTATGGGCAGTAATGCTTCAGCCTGTCTTAAAATAGCGTTAATAGGTATAACGTTATAGTTTTTATTATAAAAAGTAGTAATTAAAAATTCCCTTTTATTTGATACAATAGGGCCTTCGTTCAATACGACGTTCAATTTTTTTGCACGTAATTTTAGAAAATTATAAAATACTGCAATATTGGTACATGCTGTATAACAATTTTGATTTGGGATTATAGGGCGATCGTGCCCTTCCCTCTGAGGACGTTGGATATGAATTTATACACCTATATAATACACTGAAACAAACAGTTTTTGTCAAAGAATGCGTGGTCGCAAGTTAAGCGGTTAGGCGCTGGAGTGCACTTTCTATTTCCTCAGATACGCTGTCTTTCACAACGGAAAGACATATGAAAGTGATGGTTTTTGCACACACTGTCACTAGCGACTTGGAATGGATCAGTATACTAATGTGAAGAAAGTGTATATGCATTTCGTCTACAGTCTCGCCAACAGTAGTGGAAGGGAAGTTCAAAAGCCTTGCCGAGAGTGCTTCCCCAACACAGGCATGTTCCGGATCACAGAATGCTCTATCACTTTCACCGCCAAGTCGCCGAAAGGGGAGCATTCATTGCCGACATGCATGATACAGATCGTGGAAGAAGTGGCAGAAAGTCGGACAAGTCAGATGAGCTTTTACGTCATATAGAAGATTATCCTGAAACTAGCAGAGAGCTGTAGGCTGTAGCAAAGGTGTTCCCCATCCTGTGGTGTGCGTGTTTTACGCCACGTAGACGGTTCCAAGTCGCTAATGACTGCGCATACGAAAACCGCAGCTTTTGTATGTCTTTACGTTGCGAAAGGCAACGTACCTGGAGAAATGGAAAGCGCTCTCTAGTGTCGAACCGCTTAACTTGCGACCATGCATTCTTTGACAAAAAGTGTTTGTTTCGATGTGTTCTATCACCCTTAAAGTTTGTTCCATTAGTTTTGAAACACCCTGTATATATATATATATATATATATATGTGTGTGTGTGTATGTGTGTGTACGCTTTTAACGTCTCGTGAAATGAAAGAGGTGACCTGCTGTCAAGATTACATTACACTATTACAGGAAGATTCAATTTTTTATTATTGATTTTTTATAAAATAAAAAATAAGTATATTTTACTGGAAACAACGCAATTTTCACACATCGAATTTTTCAAATACTTACCAATAAGCCAGAACTATTAAATTCATTTCCATTTCTTAGTTATAGCAATTCCCATGGGAAATTTGAGGTCGCACCGAAATCTAAGACGCTACATATTTTAAACTCGAAAGCTTAAAATGTGGTTAACTTCTTCAATGGAATGCATAAACTGAGTGAAAGTCAGGGATTTAAATATTGTTTTATTAGAGACATTGTTTTGTAAATATTAGCACGGTAAATATTTACTCTTTCTCAGTACATAACGTTGTGCAAATCTTGTTATTTCTTTTTCAACGCCTTCAAGTTATTATCTTTTATATTTTATCGAGACATTGCTGAATTTTTATTCCACTGTTAATAGAATAAAATCTACTGAATGAAAAATACGAAAAAGTAGTTATGATTTAATATTAATCAAATTGCGCTTGAAATGTAAATTAAATATTTCTTGATGACCAATTTCAGTTAATAATACGAGGCACTAGGTAAAGGTATTGATTTTATATTTCAATAAAGCACGATATGGAATTAATTTATTTAACACAAATTAAAAAGGAAATTCATTCCTTATTTATAAAAATATGGTAGATTTGGAAGTAAATATCTGAATGGTGTTGTTGTAATTAAACCTACTTGTCTTGAACAAGGCAGAATAAGCCCATAGAACCAAAGTCCATGAAAAAGGAAGATATACTCCAGCTTCTGTTGGTCAGAGGATTTGAGGCACACCATGGTAGAAGTCAGACTTTTGTTTAACACTACTCAACTAAGAGCACAACCCAGCTACAGGGACCGTACCATCCTTCCTTTGACCCATCACCTCGCTGATAGATTTTCGGATCGACAGATTTATCTTGCCTATATTACATGTAAAGACAGGGATAGTTTTGTGCGTCGTCGCGAATTGGTAAAAATTTCAAAAACGCTTTATTCATAAATTAATGTAATTAGCTACTAAAACGAATTACCTGGCGTTGTCCGGTAACTAAATAAAAGTGCACTGGCTACCGGAGAAAAAATCCCTTTGAGAGTGGGATTGAAAATTTCAATATTTATGTGTTTACTTAAGAAAAGTAGTGAGGAAATTAATTTTTTTTGTTAGAATGCGAAGATATATACACAACTTTTTTGTCAAACTATAGAATTGTGTTAATCTTATTTTTTTGGATGTGGCGAAATAAGTATCAGATAACCTAAAAATGCATATTTCGATGTATTTATAAATAATAATAAATATGAATGAATTGTCCTACGGATTCGATTCAAAGGTCATTGAGAAGAATACTATTTGATCTTTCCGATAGTGTCAAGACAGAAGCTCAGTGGCGATAATTTTGGTCGATAAAGAATCGATGACAGAACTGGAAATATTTTTATCCCCCTTTTCATCCATACACGAGGGAGGAATTTAACATGCGATTCCGTTAGGATTTGTCCCGTGATCGATAATATAAGTATGAAAAGAGTCCGTTTTCTATATCTTCTGGGTCTCAAAAATATTTTACCCCCCCCTCCCCAACACCCTTCCTATTCTCCACCTCGGGAAATCGAAATTCTGGCTCCGTTAGGTGATATCTTGTAAACGATAATATAGTAAGTGTACAAAGAATCACTCTTCTAGCCCACCGTTTTGGGGTGAGGCTTCTGGAAGTTGTGAAAATACTTGTCGACCCCGCTCCCACATTTTCTCAGCTCTTCGGAGGATAATAAATATGGCTCCAGTGGGTTCTAACCCATAGTTGATACTATAAGAGTGGAAAGATTCAGCCTTTAGGTCTTTGTTCTGGAGGGGGGGGGGGTTGTTGTTGTTGTTGTTGAAACCCAGACCGTCCGACCTACCAGAAAGGTGTAAGGTAACTGTTTGGACGGTCGGGAAGTGCCACCCAATTTAGACCGGAACCCAGTGGGGGAAGCATCCACAGGGACCGTACCCTCCTTCCCCTACCTCCAACCTCTCGGAAGGACTTTCGGACCCACATGTTTAACGTGATCGTACTCCGCATGAACACGGCGGCAGTTTTGGCAGTGGTTGGAATCGAACCCGGGCCTACCGAGTGCAACTCCAGCGCGCTAACCAATGGGCTACCGCGCCCTGGAGGGGGGGGGGGTGAAAGGACAAACATATTAGACAACTATTATATAGATAACTAACGAACTATTTTTGCAGATTATTTAAAACAGCAGTTTGTGCAAATATTTTATATCTTTGCCTTTTTATTTCATTATTCCTGGGCAAATGTTTTATATTTTTATTTGTATAGCATTTAGATAATGAAAAAATCAATTAATTATTAATTTTTATGTTTTAGGGCGATTTTAGTATGGCCTTTATCCTTCAACAGAAAAAAAAATCTGATGTGGGCAACACATAACATTCCTTTTATAATGTAATGAATTTACTACTTTTACAGTAAAATAAATAGGTTTTTTTTTATAGTAGATACTAATATTCTTTCCAAGATATTGAATTTTCGACAATTAGTGGTCATTTCATTGATTTAGCGTCATTTTTATCCATTTGGCGAGATTTTCGTTAATTTGGCAACATTTCAAAAAGTCGCCAAATTGGCGACATTCCGCCAAATTCGTCGCCAAAATCTCACCAAACATTATAGACGAAGAAATAAGTTATTCTTACAGCAGATAAATGACTATTGGCGTTCAAATACAAAAGTATTACTCAAAGTAGTTTTCTCATGAATGGAACGAGCTAGATCCACGAGAATGATGTCATCAAATTTATCGCATAGTATTACATATGAAAAGTGAACATGTTTCTCAAGAGGACATATTTTTTTTAGTATTTTATATGACTTTTTGATAATTGTTTTGAAAAATGTGCAATATCTCAAGAACGGTTCATATTAGCGTTCTAAAATTTATGCCAATCGTTTTCTAATGAAAAATTACATAAGTAATGTCTATTTGCGTATCTTTATTAGTGGTTTTGATTTTTTGACGATTTTTTCAAAATTTTATTCGAAAATTTAGGGGGTTCTGAACATTCGATTGCGTATAAAAACAATAGGCTTCCAGTGTTTACGGATTGTGATTTTTGTACCAAATTTGGTTCGAATCGGTCAATTCGTTCGTCAGTTATCGTCTCCACAGACTCACTGACACACACACACACACACACACACACACAGACACCAATTCAAAAATGTTTGATTCGTGATCGGGGATGCTTGAAACGTGCTCTCCCGTCGAAAACTCGAATTCGAATTTTCGACCCCGTCACAATACTTTCCTTATACATTATGTATATAAAGAAAGTAAAAATTGTAACAACTAAACAGTCATTAAATTTTTGTCATGAAACACTGCAAAGAATAAAATATTATCTAGAAAGGTTTACCACTAAGAAAAATAATCCAGACAAAACAAATGCGTTGATACACTGTGCCTTGGAAGTAGGAACAAATTTCTGGTTTGCAGAATCATATTTCCAAGCTTGAAAATGGTCCAAACGGTAGCACGATTTCAATACGTCTTCTATTTTTTAAAAGCTGATGTTTCTTCATGCATCACGTACCGCAGAAAGTTTGTGCGAAAAATCTATTTTCGTCACCTATGTATTGAATTCTGCCTACAAAGCTCTCATGTCTCTAACCATGGTATTGCAAACTAAAAAACGCTTGTTATCATCAAGTTACTGAAATACTAAAAAACGCTTGTTATCATCAAGTTACTGAAATACAACTGTTGTCGTTAAACATAAACAACATTGTTTAGTTGCTAAAAATATTTTTTTAGATCTGGAACTTTAGCATATAAATGAGATAATCTGATCTGTTACTTATTAAATATAAACAGTGTTCTACATAAAAAGGTATATCATAAATGTCTTTAGATAGCATTGCGTGGGCGATTATTTTTTCCGAGTTAAAACATCTGGAGTACGGATACAGTTCCTCCCATAAGGAGGACAGACACCACTCAAGTAAATCGAGTTTTCGACTGAAGAGCATATTTTAAGTATTTCCGAACTCGATTTTAACGTTTTTGAGGTGATGTATGTGTTCGCATATGTGTGTGTGCGAGGGGGGGGGCGTCAATATAATAGTGTGTCAGTGAGCCTGTTGAAGCGATGGCAAACGAACGAATGGATAAATTTATACAATCAGTAAATACTGGAATACTTTTGCTCTTAAATCGTATGTTCCGACGACCCCAATTTTTTTAATAAATTCAGGATTTTAATAATATTAAATAAATAATCATGTTTTACGCAATTTAACATTAGAAAACGAATGACACCAAGATCAGGTAAGTTTATAGATATTGATTAGATAAGTTTATAGATTATGAGATATTGATCAGAATCAGTTTATAGATTAATAGATATTGATCAAATATGTTTATAGAAAAAGTTACAAAAATTAAAATAAGTAGGCAGTACCTTTAAGCAAGAAATGTGATCAACTTGGCGACTTTAAATGTTGCGAAATTGATGAAAATGTCGCCAAATTAGCAAAAATGACGCTTAATTAATGAAAACACCGAGATTGATGGAAACAAAATAATCATTTAATATATGGATTATATTACTTAGCGAATGCGAGCTATATTTCTAATTTTAAAGATAGATTTGCGTGAAATATAAGTTAATTGGTGTCTTCAAAATAGTTTAATACATCTTCATCAAGAAAAGTGACAATTTTCAATGAACAATTCAACGTTATAACATTGTGTCAGGGATCTTGTACAGTATTAGTTTATGAAAGAAGTGAAGCCATTTCATTATGTAGGGAAAATCATGTATTACTTACATCAGATTTTGTTTATTGATTTTTTTAGGGAGGAGATGCTATGAAAGATTAAAAGAATGAAAAACCAAATATGAATGCGTAAGGTGATAAATATTTGTAGCGGTGCCCTCAATTTATATGGGTAACCCTGACGAGCCTCTACTCGACTTTCTCATACAATAATATTCCTGAAGTATTTTGTTGCGCTTGCATCACAATCATTATAAAAATTAGAAAGATATGCTCTTTTTCATAGTCATTGAAAAATTATTTCTAAATATTTTCTAAATATTCTTTGACAATTTATTTTTTTTATTTTGGCAACAGTTTAATAATGATGATTTAAATGCTTTTGACTTATCTGTATTAATAAAACGACTTTATATCATAAACATTCATAGAGTAGTTAAAGCTATCGATTTATCCATATACCTAACATCATTATACCCAGAATTATCACTGAATTATGATTTTACCTTGAACAAATATCATGACAATTTCAAGTTTTTATCAAAATTACTAAAATATTCTATTCAGTTATAGTGCCAAGCGCAATGTAACCTAAAGTTGAATAGTGCTCGATGGTTTCGTTTTTTAGTTATAGCGATCATAACCCCCCCCCCCCCCCACACACACACACACATACACAGACAGACACACTTCCGAAAGCGTTCGAAATGGATTCATAAGGTCTTAAAATGTGATTATCCTTCAAAATCTGTAATTTAAATTAAATTTTGTAAAATAGTACTTTATGTATATAATAGAGTACGGAAATGCATAAATACTTCAAATAAACAGTAGAACGAAACTTTGCATACCAATAATGAACTAATTACAACTTCAAATACAACCCAAATAAAGTTAAATAAGGGGACGGACGTTTAGGAAATCTTTGGATTTAATTCTTCATTGGGAACAAAGTTGGACTTGAACGCCCAAATATGGGCATTTATAAAATTCCTTATCAATATGGACGATCGTACATGGATCAAACTAAACGTTCTTTAAAGAACCACTTGAAAAAACATCCAAATTATCAGAACCACAGAATTTCATAGCTATTTAATTGATTTACGTGACACAGTATGGAAATTGTTGCCAAATGAAGAAGGAAAAATCCGAAACATTCAAAACACTTTGTTGCTGAATATATGTATTTATTTTATTGAAGTACTAGTAGCATACCCGTTCTTCGTACCGAGTATATAATATAAAGAAACTTATAATTCGCAATCAAATGCAAATTCTGTTAAAATATTACATTTATTGCTCCTAAAGAGAAGTTTAGGAATATCTGTTCTAACTATGCAAAATTATTTTCACGGGCAGATCTGAAGAATAAAACATTCTGGCCCCTTTTGTAAGCAAATTTATGAAAAAAATGAATTGAATCAATATATGCAACCCCATACTACTTATATTGTCGTAGATTAGAAAATATGCCAGTGTGTTAGTAGAAGATTACCCGTATTACAATATGAGTCTCAAAAATCTTTGGGAAAATAAAAGATATGACGTTATAAATTGAAAATATCAATAATCCCCGTACTCTTTATACCAGGTCGTAAGTGATTCTAATATATGCCAATATATATCAAATCATATACCAATATACCTGTACTACTTATATTCTCGTAGATTAGAAGATATACACGTGTATTTGTAGAAGATTACTCGTACAACGTTCAATATATGAGTTTAAACAATTTTTGTCGTAATAAAACAATTGCATAATAACTTGAAAATATCAATAATCCCTGAATCAATAATCCCCGAAAATATCAATTATAATAACGTTTAAGCCTGAAGACCGTAATTGATATTATCCAGTCAAAAATGCTATAAGAAAAATCAAATCGTTCTTTTCTCAAATATATTTTTATATCCATTTATTTATTATTCAAAACGAAAAAATTATTTATTATTCAAATCGAAAAAATAATAATTAAAATTAACAGACCGATTTAATTGAATTGCATTTCTGAGCAACATGATATAAGATAGAATTTTCCTCATAAACTGCGAAATTAAATAACCATTTTGATTTCTTTATACTTTTCATTGTTCAGTAAAAGCTTATGTAAAATAAACCATGGAGATAGATTTTTCATTTAAATCATGTTTCAAACAATTCATGCTTTCAGAAAGTGACTAATTTGCACAAAAATTCTCCCACCAAACTCAAAGATAAAGTTTAATTCACTTTCAAACGATTTTCAAGCTTTTCGTTTGTATAAACCACGAAGTTAGAGAGTTGAACTCCTAGGAAACGTTTCGTTTTTCATTAATATCTCAACAACACTTGATCGTGGATACTCGAAACTTGGGCAAAATTTATGGGAGGCTATTTCAAGGCTATCCACAAAATTTCATCAAATTCGGTTTAGCCGTTCTTTCGTGATGATGAGACAAACGAAAATTTCGTTTTTTACTAATATCTCGAGAACCACTGATCGTAGAAACTTCAAACATGGACTAAATTTTAAGTGGGACTATTTCCAGGCTACCCGCAAAATTTCATCAAATTCGGTTCAGCCGTTCTCCCGTGATGACGGGACAAACAGACAGACAGACAGATTTTCAATTTTATTTACATAGATTTTTTTTCAACGATATCCTTCCTGGGTTACGTGATGAATCTATGTTTTGCCAGGCGCTTTCTTGTCTTTACTAATGTGGTAGCTGTAAGGAACCTTGCTGCTCTACTCGGGAATTGAACCACTGATCCTCTTACTGACCAGCTGAGTTTTACCGTTAAGCTACTGGGACATAATTGCAAGCTCGTTTCGTTGAGGTGGACTCTGCATTCTCTATCATCTAATGTCAGATTGGTGTGCAACTGACAATCTGACTGACCACCTCTTGTTAATTTTTCCTTAGGTTAGCCTCCTGCTGCTATTTTCATCCTCCAGGTTAGCTTCCTGTGTGGTTGTTGGCCTTCTGATTTCGAATTGGCACTCCATATACCAAAGTCCACCGAATCCGTGATTGTCGTACTTAGGTCACTTTCAGACCTCTGACGTCTTTGCACTAACCTACAGGGTTGATGTGTTTGGGAGGCATTGTAAACAACCTTATTGCCCCATCCGAGTATCGAACCACAAATCTTCGAACTGGCCAGCCTACGCTCTACATTTGAACTTCTAAGACGGAATTACAAACTCTTATGGTTGAAGTTGAGTCTTATAACCATCGTGTCGGTGCGCTGGTGTGACTGCTTCTTGAAGAAGAAGGCTATTTTTGTCATCAAGAACCTTTGATCATGAAGTTTTCATCTTGAAGAAGGCTATTTTTGTTTTCAAAACCGGTTGATGCGTTTTATGAATTTGTATAATGCTGTGTTTTATAATGTGTGTGCTGCCTTACAGTTAAGTTTTTACCATACAGCTATTTTTGCAGTTAAAATTGGTAAACATCTGTTCATTGTTAAGCCATCATTTCACCCAATCTGATATCAAACTATTTCTCACCTTCCCCTTTCCATTCTTATACGCATAAATCGCCATCACACGCCTTCCAAAAGAAGTTCAGCTTCTAGAATATGTATGCAAGATATTATTCAGGAGCTCGGCAAAATCCAGATTTTTTATTGCTATGCATCCGACTCCTGATATCAGCCCGAATAAAATTTCCGTCGCGCAGGCTTTCTTAGTCGAGTGAAATTTATGGAAAAATTCCACTCATAATGACCCCCGATCTGAAAATAAATCACACGGTTTCTCTATTTTGCTGAATATATTTAAGTTTGCGAGGTCTGACGCCTGCTTGGAAGATTTATGCCGAATTTTATCTAAATCTTTCCGAGCAATGTTTACTACGTTATTTTCGAACTTTAATAGGATGTGAATTCATGTTTAACTCATTTTGTAAATATATTTTTAAGCAATGAAATGGCATAGAATATAATTAATTCGGATGATACTCTGTAGATCTGTTTGTACATTATAAATACGAAAAACACACCTACTGTTTGTCCGTATGTCTGTCTGTTTATTTAGCGGTTACATGGAAATAACAGTAGATTGTTTTTTACAAAATTTATTATATAGGGTTTAAAGGAAAGTCCTTAAGCATCCCAGTAATTTTGTAAGGAAAGGGCCGTGAGTCTACACGTTAAGTTTTTCTTTATCAAAAGGATCATGCCTGATCGAATAAAAGTGACTGAATTGGCATTTTTCTTCTATCTCAGTTTGTTGCTGATGCTCAATTTACTATAGATAGACTTACTTGTGCATACAGGGACTTTCATTCCGAAGTTGTTAGGGTGCTTTTGAGAATTTACCAAGGAACCCAGTACAGTATGCAGTGGTGAAGCGTCAGAGGAAATAAGATATACAGTGTTTAAATTTACGAACAAGTAACTTTTAATTTTAATTATATATTATTCGACATAAATATATAAAATATTTTGCAAATAAATGAAGAGAGATGCAGACATATGTTTGATCCAATTGGCGCCAGACAGTCAATTGACGGCGTATATTTCAGGAGGGCCATACTTTGAAATGTCTATTCCGTCCGGTGATATGGCATTGGGTATGGAACTGAACGCAATTTCTATCACTTCACTGCCTCGTTGGCCACGGTTGACGAGATTTCTTGGAGAAGTAAAAATTCTCTCTCTACCTTCACGACGGGGTTTCGTTATTTTTTGACATAGAATACGACTTTATCCGCATCTGGTGTAAGGGCCATGTTGGTGGGTCGGGTACAACGACAAAGGGTGCGGTTTTGAAAACTCGGAGTGTAATACTCGGAGGGGGCGCAGTGGTATCAAGTATTAAGCCGACGATGTATGTGTGTTATGAGATATGACTCATCGGTATGACGCGCTTGTGAGAGGACTGCGGCTGAACGTGAGATAAGATAAAAATTACCATGTTTCGCGTCATTCCAGCAGTCATTAATCAGCAATCACAGGAGCTATACATATATTTAAGCACTCAAACGATTTGTTACAGACTGATATACAAAATAAAAGTGCAACTGTAACATAGTAAATATATTTACTATGTTATAAAATTTTTGTCATAAAGTTAAATGAAATTAAAATTTTTGTCCTTGTTTCCAAACATATTTGGAAACAGGGACAGATATTTTGACTTCATTTCAAAATGTCAAAACATTTACATGGAAAATATTTGAAATATTCGGGTGCGGGAAGAACGAGGGGAAAACATTGAATAATAAAAATAGGGATCACTTAGCGGTGCCCAGCGGATACGTAGGATTAAGGGACCGACACTGGCTATTCTGCACTGCCAAAAATAATTACTGTTGACTTCATTTTCGACATAGAAAAATGACGAATACAAAACACTTCTAGAACTCACGAAGAGAAATTTCGATGTGGATTTGATACAGAGTACGGGGCCTCTCATAGAAGTTCTTTGCCCCCTAAAAACATTTATCAGTGGCCTACCTCCATATTTGATTCTTCACATCTTGTGAATTTTTCATGTTTTCTCCAGCCCCCCCCCCCCCCCCCCTCCATCAAAATAGTGCAGACCTATCACCCTCTGGTGCCTGGGCCCGTTCAGTCTAGTGGTACCCCCCTCCCCCTCTTTTAGGCTACTCTGCAGAATACACCAACAATATTAGGTGGCTCATGTTAAGATTTAATGTAAGATACCTAGATGTTAAATGTTTGCCCTTTGTCACTTTTTACTCCTATCAGAGACCACTGTTGGCAGTTGTAGAAATAAATCACATTTTTACGTAAACAATTGTTTCTTTTGCAAACAAGACGTATTCTAAGTTGCAGATGTACATCAGGTACAACCCCTCCAGCTATATTTACACGCAACCATAATGCTTATTATTTGATAACCCTGGAGATAAATATTTAAAGTTTAGATTTATAGAATCCTTAAGTTATAGAGCAAGCAATTTAGATTTATACAATCCTTCAGTTATAGGGATTTACATATTTTTTATTCGTTTGAAATTTTGTACGTGAATCCTAAATTAAACTTTTAAAGAAAGATAAATCCTGCACAGTGGTATATACTTATTTTCTTACTTGTTTTTCTTGATTTATACATACTAGTTAACATAAAGTTTCCCGTACTTTGTGTTTTTCTGCATATAACGTTTGTGAATCAGTTCCATCGAGAAATACCAAACCGGAGTACCGCCGTAATACCAATATCGCAAATGTCAATAATATATTTTCATTGTAATTCAGTTATTTCATTTTATTTGTAATCTTGTTCAAAATAAAGCGTGCAATTCTTACTTTCCCTACATACAAGGCAATATATAGGGAACATATTGGAATCGAGTCGAAAATTAGTTTTATAGTATGTGGTATATTATATCTGTCTGTGTGCGTGTTTGTGTAATGTATCTATCTACTCTAACTCAAAACTATTCGACGAAATCCCCAAAATGTGGAGTCCATTTTGGGTTTCTTGGCACTTATTAGATTTTGGTCCGATTCGGAGAAATGGAACTTGCCTTTTTGTCAAAATCGTACTCAAAAATCGTACTGAAAATCTGAAATAAAAAATTAAATATATTTAAGTGTATTGATTAAATACTTGTTTCATACATAATTTTTAACTGTACAAAGACTAACGCCATTTGTGCAGAATAAACCATTCTTGATATATTTATTTATTTTTTATGTATTTATTTATTTATTTTGTCATTTTTTCGATCTAGCAATGTTTCAATATGAGATAAATCGCTAAATGTAAAAAAAAATGTTTTAAAACTGTAAATTGAATACAATTTTAAATAAGCATCCATTTCATTATGGGCAAATAAGCCCAATGTAATGAATTAAGAAAGAAGTGAAAAAAAAACATGAATTTGAGTCTATAGGAAAATTCATGTGCTGCCCACATCAGATTTTTTATTTGCCAATTTTAGTCTTTCATTTTTTGTCTCTCAAAATTATTTTATCTCACTTCGCCATTGGTATATAGACTATAAAATATAATTTACTTGTCTTCAGAGTTATAGCCTATTTTTTTTTTTAAATTTGTAACATCATTGATGTTAAATAAACAAAATAAAAATAAAAGCATTTTTGTAATTGAATAAAGGAGATCCGAGATAAGGTGTTAAAATTTTTGATATTTATTATTCTTTTTCAGAAAAATCGTAACTTTCAAGGCATAACAACATTTTATGTATTTATTTTTGCTCTTGAAATACTATATTAAAGATTATGGCTAACTTAAATTAAAAAAATCATAAATATACATATATATATATTTCAATAAGAAATAATTCTTTACAAAATTTCTCTAGCTTATCTTTATAATAATTTAAAATATATATCCTCTAAGCTAAGGAAATCAGACTTGATGTTTACTTTTAAAAATACCATACTTTAATATGCTATTTCTTTCTTCCTTAAAACTTGTTTAAAGGCTAATTTTAAAAACACATCAATGGAACATTTAAGTTTATTTGTCATTCTTTTCATTTATTTTGAATCATCTTGAGGATAAACAATTTATGAGATTTCTAAATTACTTTTTCAAATTTAAAGAATTTTTTGGAAAAAAAAATATTAAAACATAACTTTAATTCAAAAACTTGCATTAAATGAAATTTTGTAATTGCATTTAAACAGAATGAAATTTTAGTTTATGGAAAAGAATAAATATTTCTCGCTCAATGAAACAACTGCGCTATGATCAAATTGAAAACTTAAAAATATACTTAAATGTTGCAAGTTAAATTACTGTTTCAACTTCATTCATACTCTGTTTGTCACAAAGTAATTAAGAATTTAAAAATAAAGAACAAGGAATTTTAGCACAAAAATTAATATATAAATATCAAAAATAAAAAAGTTAAAATATAAATATCAATAAATTTGTTGATTGTGTGACGGGGTTGCAGGGGTTTTTCATAGATTATATATATATATATATATATATATATATATATATATATATATATATATATATATATATATATATATATATATATATATATATATATATATATATATATATATATATATATATTGCATTAGAGAAAGCTGAAATATCATTCATTTACTGTTTCAAAATTCATGCTTCGTGGTGCATAATTTGTGTTTACCATGCCACAAGCAAGCTTATCACTAGGAAGCCATTAGAGGTAATAACTATAGAGTTCTGTGCAGCTGCAGACGTCACCTGGTTAGATTTCCTGCTGGAAAACATTGTTACGTTCGGTATCATGCAAGTGTTTTTATCACTGGGGGGCGAGTATTGCACATCGCGGTTGTCTCAAGTTAAAAACTAGGTTTTTACCCAAGGGAAATTAAAATGTAGTATTTATATATGTAGTGTATATATATATATGTACGTAATATATATATAAATATGTATATATATGTATATATACATATATATATATATATATATATGTATATATATGTATATATACACATATATATATATATATGCCGCCCAGGCGGTGAAGTGGATAGCGTCTCCGACTGGGCTTGGGTTCGAATCCCGAGTAAGGCATGGGCGTTTTCTTGAGGATGAAGTCAGTCTTCCGCCTTCTGGGTCCTCGCCAAATGTGAATCTGCACCCCCCAGACCTTCGTCAGTGATGCTTGTTTGTGTTAATAAAAACTTTGTGATCTCGTCTTATGTCATTGTTTGTCCTTCTACTGGCATCACTGGTCCTGTTTGTAGTTCGACCGAAACAGGAGGTTATGAGCAGCAACAACAACAACAACACACATATATATATATATATATATGTATGTATGCATGTATGTAATATATATATGTATATTAAAATAACAAATACGAAAGTGCAGGAGTGCAAATAAGTAATCACAGTATCAAACCACGGTCAGTATAATAGCTTGTATTTAATAGCAAAAAATAACGAGGAAGGGCCGGAAAAGCAGAGCACGGAGAGGCTAGGACAAGAAAAATATATTAAAGAATAGTATATCTGCCAGAAACGTCTTCAGGGTCTCATTCTAGACAGATATACTAAAATCCGTTGTTTCTATGATTGCATAAAAACACGTGGTTAAAATTTTATGCAAATATAATTTTATATATATATATATATATATGGTGGGGTGTTCGTAATCGTAAACTGTTTTGACAAAATAAGAGGGGTGATAGTACCTATCAAGACGAACGATATTTACTATGGAACCTAGGATCGCATTTCACTCTGAGTATCAGAAAAGCGTAAAGTTAAAGTTGAACAACAGTGAAAATAAGGAGAATTAACGTAATCATAAGTCTCACAATCCCATTTATTTACACCAGAGAAAGACTCAATGTAGATGCTCAAAGGGACGGCCAAGAATGCCGTTGCACAATTCACACCGACGAATAAACGACTGGCGCATCCTCTAGAAGACACCTGGTGTCAAGTTTATCCAGTCCGCTGCAACAATGATTCTCGCGAAGAGATTTTCTACGGAGTCCACAGGCTTCTCGTACACAATTTCCCGGCCATGCAGATAGCTACTCTAAACCCACTATGTGAGTCACACGGTCTGGGGTCTTCAGGCTTCTCGTACACCAATGCTTTTATGTGCCCCCAGAAGAAGAAGTCCAGTGGGTTCAAGTTCGATGAAATCGTCTATAAACACTAGCGAAGGTAGGATGGCTTGGCATATGACACATCGGAAATCGTCCGGCCGTCCAAATAGCTGCTCAAGTCCTCCGGATGAGTCGGACGGTCTGGGTCTTCAACATCGGAAATCGTCCCTGCTACAATCTTTGTGTTTCGCGTCCGTTCCCATTTGTGTTGACCGTACATTAGATGCACATCTGCCAATTCCTCGTACGTGTAATCCGCCATGGCCTTCCCGAAGTCGTGTCGGACGTTGTTATTCCGGTATTAATCTGAAGCATTGAGGATGTGCCACTTTTAAAGAACAACGTTTGCTTTGACTGGCTGTCTACTGAACCTTGATCAGCCAATCAACTGCAATTGTCGCTGCTGCTTCTTGTCACTGGAAATTTGCGTACAGTACATGCTTGACTGTGATGTTCTGGAGATCTGATACTTCTCCGGCACGACAGCTATGTCGTTCGAATTGGCGACTTGAGCTTGTTGGGCGTGTTTCGAAGTTACTCTTTTCTGACACTCAGAGTGGAATGCGACCTTATAGGATTGATAGTAAATAATATTCGTTCGTCTTGATCGGTAATATCACCCTTCTTATTTTGTCAAAACAGTTTACGAACACCCTGTATGTATATATATATATATATATATGTAATATATATATATATATATATATATATATATATATATAATATATGTATATACATATAATATATATATGTATATACATATAATATATATATATAATATTTTAATATTGTCTAAAGTATTCTGTGTATGTAGAGGTACACAGTCTACCCAAGTTATATATATATATATATATATATATATATATATATATATATATATATATATATATATATATATATATATATATATATATATATATATATATATATATATATATATTTACAGGGTGGTCATAAAAAAACTTCCCCCGATATATGAACCCCTAGCGGCCTATCCGCTCAATCAATCGAAAGGAAATTTCAGATATTGTTATTTGAAAGTATGCGCTCGAGATTGTGATGATTTGAAACAATAGAGCTCTCACTGTTACGGTTACACTGAAAAAATTTCGAAATTTTCGAATGGCAACACCCACTTTTTCCTGCGCAAATTGATCAGCGCATTAAAAAACCATAAATGGCGTTGGAACAATACACGTATGATGAAAATTGGCGACGTAAAACATTTGCAAAGAAGAGCATTGTAAAGGACCAATGACAGCACAGAGAGGAGGTGCATTGACGCACTTTGCATAATTCACAGGGATAGACAGTAGAAGCACCAATCACAGAACACCATGTGCAAAGCATTGCTTGTGGAAAACCTTTAATAAGCAGTGTGGGACGATTGTTTCTTTAATCAGGTGTTCGAACGTGCCAACAAGATGACACTTACATGAAAACAACGAGGTGAATTGATAAAGCTGTTTCATCTGAACGGGGAAAATGCTGCCGAAGCAGTGCGAGTTTATCGGCGAAATCATAAACTAAGACGAGACCCATGTGTCGTAAGAACTGTACGTGATTTAGTAAAAAAATTTGAAGAAACTGGATGCACATGTGATAGACAGCGATCCGGATGACCATCTGTTCCTGTTGAAGTTGTTGCGGAAGTGCATAATACGATGACTGCAGGTCCATTGCGTACTGCAAGAAGTGTTGCCCGCAATTTGGATGTACAGAAAACCGCAGTGCTCAAGCTTCTGAGCTCTGTTCTGCGGATGTTTCCCTATCGATTCCAGCGAGTCCAGATGTTGCAACCTGGAGACGAGCAACAGCGTGTCGACTTTGCGAATTTTTTCCTCATCAGATATGATGAAGATTGCAGGTGGCCACTGCGGATATTATGGACGGATGAGGCACATTTCGCCTTAACTGGGAACGTAAACTCCAAGAACTACGCTCACTGGGCTGACGAAAATCCACATGATGTGGCACCAGTGCCTTTACACGAAGCTAAAGTATCTGTGTGGTGCGGCATCGTAAGCACATTTGTTTTCGATTCGTACTTTTTCGAAGAGGTCACTTCCAATGGTATGCAGACTTGTTCCATCACAGGTCCTCGGTGTAAAACAATGTTGCAGAATTACGTAATTCCAGAATTACAGCAGAGAAATGTCGTTAATGACGTTGTATGGATGCAAGATGGTGCTCCTCCACACGTCGCTACATGTGTTCGACAAGTGCTGCAACAGAACTTTGGTGATAGAGTTATCTCCCGTAACTTTGCTGTTTCGGGGCTACCGCGATCTCCCGACCTCACTCCGATGAATTTCTGGTTCTGAGGTTATCTGAAATCTAAGGTGTACACATCAAATCCACGAGATTTATCAGAATTGAAAGATGCCATAAAACGTAAAGTTATACAGATTCCTCCTGCGTTGTTACGTTTGTCATTGTTGTCAACAATATCCCGTATGCAATGCGTTATCGTCTGCGAAGGTGGGCACGTTGAAAACTTGTAATTCCAATAAAAGATTTTGCCCTCTCCTCCCTTATGTTGTCATTGGTCCTTTACAATGCTCTTCTTTGCAAATGTTTTACGTCCGCCAATTTTCGTCATACGTGTATCGTTCCAACGCCATTTATGGTTTTACAATGGGCTGATCAAAGACGCAGGCGTATCATTTTACAATGACGCAGGAAAAAAGTGGATGTTACCGTTCGAAAATTTTGAAATTTTTTTCACTGTAACTGTAACCGTGAGAGCTCTATTGTTTGAAATCATCGCAATCTCGAGCGCATACCTTCAAATAACAATATCTGAAATTTGCTTTCGATTAGTTGAGCGGATAGGCCGCTAGGGGTTCATATATCGGAAGTTTTTTTATGATCACCCTGTCTATACATACGTCATAACACCACCTTAGGCTTTATTACTTGTATTTAAGCCTGCCAAAAACAGGGAAGCTGACACTGTTAACAAATTAAGTGGAAACAGTTAAGTTTTATTTTGTTCAACATAGTTTAGAACTTAGCGTTCTAAATAATCGTCTTAATCAAAAATTGACTCAGCTAGGTTCTGTCTCGTAGTTTCTACTATACATGCACAACGTTTCTGCTTCTAAATCACATGAGAGGCGGGACTCTGAGTCCTCGGGAAAGAAATCGGGAAATACGGCTCCGTTAGGTCCTTTCTTAGGGTCAACACTTTAAGTATGTAAATTTTCAGCCTCTCAGTCAGCGGATGCTACTGGAGAAAGGCTTTTCGATGAAAAAATATACATGTTTTAGCTCATGGGTGAAAATTGAAATTTCGGCTCCGTTAGATTTTGTTACCTGGTCACCAGGTCTCCCGGTCACCCTAATGCGAGCAAAGATTCAGCCATTTAGGGCACAAGAGGTCTTTTAAAGTTCTTGAAAGACGTTTTATATCCCCTTTTATTCACCTCCCGGAAAAGAAAATCGGAAATCTGTATCTTTTTGGTTCTCTATTATAGTCGATACTATAAGTACAGAAAGAGTCAGCCTTCTATATCATTGAGAGGACTTATATCACTGGAGGGTATGGAAGGATTTTCCGAAAGACTCTTATTTCTTCCTCACCATTGAGGGGAAGTTTAACATTTCGGCTCCGTTAGGTTCTGTCCCGAGGTTGATACTATAAACGTGCAAGGATTCAACCTCCTAGGTCACCGGAGGAGCATCCAGAGGGTCTGAAAAAGCAGATTAGACAATTATTATAGAGGCTATCCATTTCATCTCCAGCTCTCCCATGAACAGTACAACTCGCTGGTACATTGAAAAGATAATTTTGAATTATAATTCTTCATACGCAATTGCTATTATATACCTTTCTTTCATGCACACTAAATAAAAAAAATCTAGTGTAATAAAAAATAATATAGTGTAGATATTGAGTATATCTCATTAATAATGTAATAATAAAATTGCTGCAAGGAAATATAGTAAAATTCATTCACCTAAGGATAAAAATTAAATTCTATTTATTTCTGTTTTTAGATGATCTCACGATAAACAACATTTTATATAAAATGTTTATTGTTATTTAACAATTTTCTTATAGTCCAGCTATTTTTGCTGCTGACCCAGACCATCCGACTCGCCCAAGGGCTAGAGCAGCTGTTTGAACGGCCTGCCAAGTGTTTTTGTGTAAACTTTCATCTAATTGGCGCTACGAGATCTTGAACATGCAATAGTTACCAACCTGTCCATCAGACCTGTCCTTAGGACGATTAGACGGGTATTTACCTCTTCGAATGTTTACTGTGATGTTGGACCACTTTAGATTCGCTGTAAATATAATGAAGACATCTAGTACGTGCACCGTCTTTGGCGAAGATGGACATGGCATCAGCTCGCTGTTCTCTCGTGTTTCGCTGTTAGTCTGCAAATGATGAGGGCAGGATAATGGCTGTAATTCCGGTTTGCAAGCCAGAATTTTGAGCCACATTCTCAAGATAGTCTGTAAAGACTTGACAGAGCTCAGTTCGTAACTGCTGCTGATGAGTTCGGATGACATTCAGATTTTGCTTCTACTTGGAAACACGAATTGAAAATTCATTGCTGCGTAGGATTTATTGAACTAACAATCGGATTGAATTCTTCTGATGTTGTTAACAGTGTTTAGTACTGAAACATAATCACGTTGCCTCTGCTGCGATTTTCTTGGGCTTACATTATAAACCTCACAACGCCAGTTGGGTTGCAAGCAGGCTCTCTGTATGGAAACAAAATCAGATGCGACATTGGATCCAAGTTTGGGATGTGAATATTTATAAATGTCTGCTGGGGATCTGCCGGATTCAACGAATACAGAAAATCACGTTCGAACGAAGGTTCTCCATTGTTGTTGACAAAGACCATTGCAATTTAGTTTGCAATCGGTGCGTCATATCGTCGCTGATCCAAATGGCGATTTAGCCAGAATACCATATTAACTAGCCTGAATAATATATTCACCTGCTTGATTTACTTTTGTGAGTGTTTGAGTTTCTACCTCATGAAGCATTCGGTATGTGTCAGAGAGTCGATTGTGGCTAAAGAAGTTTTCGATTTGATTCAAAACACGTGTAACGTATTACTCATTAGTTGGATGATTAACTCATCTTTCTGAAGCCTAGTTGAGTATATTAATGAGCTTGGCCATCAACTGGTAGAAAGTGACTCGCGTACTAACAAATTTCACCCTGAACTTCAAAATCGTAAAATCTTCTGCCACTGAAATCAACCACTTTGACTCCCATTGATGCAAATGAAACAGCAATGTTGCATGGACAAATATTTTCACGAAAGTTCTTAGAGTCCAAATTGTCAGGATTCGTTACTCAGGAAATTTGGATAAAATTACACATTGCCATCAACATCTAAGGGCTTCCTAATTTCACAGCACCCTCTTGAAGATGAGTGCATATTGCTATCCATATTGCTATTTGGATAAACTACTTACAGCGGACATTCTTATCTTCGATGTGGAAGTGAGGGTCCTTCGGTCCCATGGAATTCCGTAAGGAAGTGTCTTGGCTTGGCTTGACGGGCTTCCTAATTCATCTTCTTACTAATTTCTAACTTTTCCTTTGCAGAAGCAAATGGTGAATTTTCCATCAGGTGAGCATTCAACAGCAAACTGACAAATAGCTGACAAATAGCATTAATCGATCTGCTTATGTGATTCCATTCGAGCATCAACAAAATTAAGTGCTTCGTGGAAAATCACTTGGTTTTCTTGGTTTTGATGATCTCGGACTTCAGCAACTGTATTTCGGCTTGCTTGATATTGTTCTGGAGTCTCTCATTCAATACGGATTCAACGGGATTCAGCATTTGTATCTCGACGTGCTTAAGATTGTTTTAGTATGTCATTCAATGAAGCGTCGATGGGATTTGGCATCTACATATCGACGTGTTTGAAATTGATCTTTTTTTTCTTTCGACCTCAACCGTATATATATATATATCATTAATTTTATTTCTGTTATTTCTTTATTTAAAATAATGCAAGCTACAGGACAAAGTCCCAGTAACAGTTTGCAAGATAAAATACATTACAAAACATACAGATTACAATGTAATAAAATACATTAAAATGTAAACTATTAACAACAAATGGTTTTCGAAAACACCTGCAAATGAAAAAATACATCAAAATATAAAATATTTACTTCAAATGATTTTTAAAATCCAGTTCCAATGAATAAAAAACATTGATTTTATCTGGGAATCTGTTGTATATTTCACAAAAATTGCTTATAGCACAATAACAACCTATATTCGAATTAAAATTCCTTACAACAAATAGACTCATGCTCTTGGTTGAATACTGGGGAACATGAAACCTGATCCCACTTAAGACAGGGGAACAATCAATTCAGCCATTGAACAGATTCCTGAAGAAAGAAATAAAATGTAATCCCTTCTGCTCTGTAAGCTTTTAGCATTAAATATACCACGTAGAAAAGTAGCAGATAAGGCATAACAAAAAATACCAGATTTCTTATAAAATAGATATCTCAAGAATATATTTTGAATAATCTCGATCTTGTTTGCATGAGCAGCATGAAAAAGCCTTCACACCACAGATGCATACTCAGACGCAGACTCATTATAAATTACTGTCTTATTCTACGAAATATAATGAGAAAAAAATTCTTAAAATTGTTTTTCAAGTTGGCAACAGATCGATGAATTAGATGCATTTGGCCAATTTGTGTTAATATATACAATTTTATTAAAAATTACATACTGTACCGTATTTCAAACTATTACTTTCCTATTACTTTCCATATACTATACCACTAATATTGTTATGAGCATTATCCTGTTTCTTCCTCTATAGTGGTAAAAAAATAAATTAATTTGAAATGAAAATGAATAACAAATATTCCACAGACATTATAACAGTGGTATATTAATTATGATTTTTAATAATGTTATATGATATATAGCACAATAATTAACAATATATCACAATATGCATTGTGATATATCGTTAAATATGTACCATTGTGCATTTTTATACTAATCTTATTTCATACTATTCGCACTATCGATATCGATATATTGATAATTTTATTGTAACAATTGATAATTTTATAATAACAATTGCGTGTCATCGATATATAGGCAATATATTGATATCGCATATATATATCAGTACTGTTATATATATATATCTATATATATATACGATATACCAATATTTGTATCGATATTTCAATATGACAAGCGTTCCGGACATAGAGGCAGATCTAGGTCATTATAGTATATATTGTGACTTGAATCGGGGGAGGGGGGCAAAGACGACCGATGGAAATAAACATTTCCCGTTTTGTAATATTCTGTTTGGATTCATATTCATCAATATATACATTCCTGCATATATATATGCATGCATGTCCCAAAATTTATGGTGTATTGACAGTTTCTACGAAGAAGGCCTTATTGACTGCGGAAAAGTATTTTAAAATGTAACAGTTGTGAAATTTAAAATTGCATTAAACCGTTATATTTGTTAACATCAGATTGAAATTTACATTTGTAGATTGCAAACAACTAATGGCCGTATCAATAAATCGGCACAGATGTAAAAATACATTTCTCTACAATACATCGATATTTCATAGCAATGCACTTGTATACGATACGAGTATATCAATACGCCGTCCTTGTGGCGGTGGGGCTATTTGGCTGGTTCATTTGAGGACGGGGCTTTGACCTGCTGGTGGGGGTTTCATTACATACATATTTCTTTACATAAATATTTCATCTAATCAGTCTCAGTAATATAACGTCAGACTTGCATTTTAAAGTCCTGAAATGCAATTTACTTCAGTAATTCCCTTGGCAATGGTTATTGACTAACAGGTATGAAGGAAATGCTAGAGAACAAACTCAAGTCTGCATTTCATGCCTCAAAGAGCTATCAAGAAGGAAATAAATGTGTGATCTTCTGGAGATGCTATACTATTAATATCTTCATGAATTATCTCCAGACGATAGAATATAACAACATAAAATAATAGTATGGCAAGATTTTGAGTCAGTTACAATGCCCATGCGAATTCAAAAAAGAGTATTACCGCGTACTCCGTGAAGCACAATGACGTCGTCAAGGAAGGGGTTGACTATCGTACTCCCTCTTCCAGGAACCCATCGAATCCCTATGAATTTCGGATAAATGGTATGTGGGAAAATAGGAAACAAAATATTTGGATGTCAACCCCCTTCAATATCCTATATTTTTAGCGACTCTAATCTACAAGTATTGCAGTTGTCACCATGATGATACTAATTTGTAACAGTAATTTAATGTCATCTATATACGCGGTGTCGAGTGCGTTGCATAACACCTACAGGAAACATTCAAACGGCTAAAATTAGTGGGCAGTGTGAGTATAAAAAATAAAATTTAAAACTAAATTCCATATAATATAAGTGCTTATTTAAAAATACCGAAATTTTAAAATCAAAGACAACCAAAAATAGGTTTAAATGTCCTTTAATCTCTTTTCCTCGACGTACAAGAATTACATGGCCAAAATGCTTTCGGGCATCACCATGCCCTTCATCAGTGGCAAAGTGAAAATACGGTGAAAGCAAGTGCTTACATATAGGTCATTTTAAAGTTTAATTGAAATTGACGTATATCCATTTTATTTTTATCTATTTAATATTTAAAATCATGCATTTTAATGCAAGAGGTTAATATAACACAAGAAAATAAGCTTAAAGGTTTGTCGAGTAATAAATTGAAAATGTAAAACTCATTCTTCTATGTATTAAAAGTGTGTTGATTACGAAGGTGAGAATTATTGCTGTAACAAATAAAACAGCCCCATCTGAATTATCTCTAAGAAAGAAGACGAAATGAAATCGTCGATCTTGTCAGTCTGTGTGCTGTTCTCTTTCAAAATTGCAACTACAAAGTCTCCAAAGCCCTTCTTTTCTTTTCTATTTATTTTTTCCTGTATGCAATTTAAAGTGTAAAACAAACCGTGAACCTCACAATTAGCAGTGTGCAGATCGCACTAAATATCATTACACTTGCAAATTTCGCAGGTGGGCTTGTTTCCAAAGATGTCAACTGAGTAAATATAATTTATAATTGTAATTAATATGCCAAATAAAAGAAAGGGACAATTCGGAGCTTGCAACGGCGATAAGGCGTAATTGCTCAATAAATCGTTATCAACTAATTTGCTATTTGCAGTAGAGAAATTTGATTTTCTTCCAATGTATATCAGGCTGATTTTTTAATGTTGCATCTACGTTCCTACATAAATTTTACTTATATTTGCAAATTTGATTTCCTTTAGTCAGTTTAATCATGTTCGACTTCGCATTCAATTCTAAATCCGGTATATAAAAAGTAATTTACTAAGAGAATTGCGTTTTTTGGTTTATATTTTATTTAATATTTTTATTCAGTTTGACGTAAGCATTTTATCTCATTTTGCAAGGCACCAGCCCGGGAATTTATTTTCTTATCCTAAAGGATATTTTTCATAACTTGGGATCAGAACTTTACTTATATTGTATGATACTAGTATTTAAGTCTGCCAAAGACAGAAAAACTAATACTCTAAAAATTCAATTGCAATTTTTAACAAGTTTTATTTTGTTAACACTTTACAACATAGTTGAAAAGTGTTAATGACTTTGGTCATTCTGTCTGTCTGTCCGTTCGTACGACAACTGCCAAAAACATGACTTTATTGAAATGAAATTTTAGTATGTTGTTGAGACTATCTGTGGGAGATATGAGAATATAAAGGAATAATATCAAACAATTAGTTTCGGATTGAACCCGTTGTTGTTGTTGAGACCCAGACCGTCCGACCTACCAGAAAGGTGTAAGGTAACTGTATGGACGGCCGGGAAGTGCCACCCAATTTAGACCGGAACCCAGTGGGGGAGGCATCCACAGGGACCGTACCCTCCTTCCCCTACCACCAACCTCTCGGAAGGACTTACGGACCCACATGTTTAACGTGATCGTACTCCGCATGAACACGGCGGCATTTGTGGTAGCGTGCAAATCTAGCGCGCAAACCACGGGGATACCGCACCCGAGATGGCCAACAGCACGCGGTGTTCCGAGGTGGTCACCCACCAAGTACTAACCGCGCCCGATGCTGCGTGACTTCGGTGATCTAACGAGAACCGGTGTTTTCAGCACGGTACGGCCGTTGGCCGGATTGAACCCGTGTTGAAAAAGTGAAATTCATTGACTCCCATGGGACCCAATTTTTCAAACATTTTTAAACGAATTTGAAATTCATAAATTGCTTCGAAAATTTTAGGAAATATTCAAATTATCCCATAAAATATGTAAAATATTTAAGCAAAATATGTTCTGTAGTTTTTTTAATAAAAATTAAAATAATAATTACACTCATATAATATGAAGAGATCACGTGACCTACTTCAAAATAAAATATGTCATCCATCTATTTTCCCAGAGTAAAAATCATGATTTTTAAAGTTCTTTTAAATTTAGATTTAGTGTTGCAACCGTCCTAAAACCGCTGTATTTTTTATTTTTTTCTGTGCATCTATATTCTGTGCCAACACAATTACAATAATTGAGAGTTCAAATGATCATCAAATTTTGATTATTTCTACAACGAAGCTTAAATTTTGCTCCGGAGTCTGTAATATAGGTGATATGAATGAAATAATAATTGATTTTACATAGAGAAGCAGACGATTTTATAGCATTGTGTTTTTCGATGAAGTTTTAAGCATGGAGTTAGAAAGTAAAAAGTTTCCAAGTAAATTAATTATTGTAGTGCTCTGATAATTTATAAGAATGTAGACAAGTGATTGTAAGATGAGTTGTATAAGAATTGTTGAAATTTTTTTACGCAAAATTATTTAGCTCTGGAGTTTGGAATAAAAATGTATGAATAAAATATTCACTGCTTTTACATAGAATGCCAGACGATTTATATTTCGATAACGTCATTTGAATAAAGTTCATTTTTCTCAATGAAGTTTTTAGTTTTCAAGTAAAATAAATTATTGTAATTCTGTGATAATTAAAAAAATATCACAGCTGAATGTATCGCATTTTAGAGATGCGATGCATTCAGCGGATTGCATTGCAGTTGGAAAGTGTTTCATAATCAATGCATTATGCATTATTGATCTTTCTTGTTTATCAATGCATTGTGTTTAAAATTGGAAATGATCGTTTTAATCGGAATTGGCTCATGTAGGGTCTGACTCGTGGTGGATACAATTCATATGCAATATTTAATAATTCTAAACCACCGATGAGCTTCCTTGGGATCTGAAGAGACTTTTCAAACTTCCCCTTCTTTACTGTTCTGGGGGGGATGTCAAATCCAACTTCGTTAGGTTCTGTCCGGCAGTTTTTAAGGTTATCTGGTGGGCATCTAAGTGATCTGGAATAATACTTAATTCTCTTCTCCCACTTTTTCTGCTCCCTTGCAGCGAAGTAAAAAATCCGACAATATTACTCTCTTTTTCCACGGTTGATATTATACGTGTGTGAAGATTCAGCCTTCTAGATCTCCGGCGGTTTCTGCAGGGTCTGAAAAGACAAAAACTTGTTAGAATATTTATATGTATATACTTACCCAATATTCAAAATCATGTTATTAAATACAAGAGGTTTAATATGTATACTAGCGAATACCCGTTGAAAATCAACGGTCTCGCAATAAGTAGCCCCTCAATAATGCAAATATTTAAATAATTCACGTTTCATATTTAATCGAAAAATCGAATATTTTAGTGTGCAGAACCCCTTAAAGAAGAAAATATTGGAAGACTTAAATTGCACACTTCTTGCTTTCGAACTATTTACCCATACACAAAATTAAAGTCTCTATTTCATCCTTAAGAATGCTATTTCATCATTTCCCCATTCGAACGTCTTTCTGTGGAGCACAGCCATAAATGAACATTTAGGAAAAACTCTATTCGCCTTGGGTTTTTATCAGATGATTGGCCCCCATACCAAATATCAAGCCTCTATCACATTTAAAAGGAATCGCGTATAACTTATTCGAAAAATAGAACATTTGGTGTGCGGCACCCCCTAAAGTAGAGAATATTGGAAAACTGAAATTGTACACTTTCTGCCTTCTAAATTATCTACCCGTTCACTGAATTTGAAATCTCTATCTCATCCATGTTTTTCATCATTTCATATTTCGAACGTTTTTCTCTGAAGCATCCCCCTTAATCGAACATTTCTGAGAAACTCTATTCGTCTTGGGTATTTTCATTAAATGATTAGCCCATATATCAGATTTCAAACCTCTATCAAAATTTAAAGGAATTATTTCTTATTTATTCGGGAAATCGAACAGTTGGATTTGCGACATACCCTAAATTAGAAAATATTCGAAAACTTGAAATTGCACACACTTTTCCCTTAACCGGTCGTCCAAATAGTCACTCAAGTCCTCTGGACGAGTCGGACGGCCTGGGGTTTCCACACTTTTCCTTTCGAACTATCTACCAATACACCAAATTTGAAGTCTCTATCCTATCCTGAAGCACAGTTTTTGTCATTTCATCTTTCGAACGTTTTTCTCTGGAGCACCCTCTTAAACGAATATTTTTGATAAAATCTTTTGTTTTGGGTGTTTTCATCAAATGAGTCGCCCATATACCAAATATCAAGCCTCTATCACGTTTTAAAAGGGGCATTTTTCCTTAATTTCGAAAATCGAACATTTTTGTGTGCGGCTCCCCCTTAAGTAGACCTATACCAAATTGCAAGTCTCTATCTATTCGGGAAGTTCCTAAAAAAGCGTGACAGACAGACAGATGGACACTTGGCAATTAGTATATATAGATACTATTTGCTTAAAATTGTGCTATCAAATACAAGAGGTTTTATATGTAGATACTTACCCAATATCTAAAATTATGCTATCAAATGCAAGAGGTTTTGTATGTATATCCTACCTAATAATTATGCTATTAAATACAAGAGGTGTTTATATAAATCATGCTGTTAAATACAAGCGGTTAATATATCACAAGAAATATGTTTAAAGTTTTATCAGCGACTAATAAATTTAAAATGCAAGACACACTCTTTAATATATTAAAAATACGTTGATTAGGAAGGAGAGAAATACTGCGGTAACAAATAAAACTCCCTACTAACATATCTGACTTATCTCAGAGAATGAATACGACTTGAAATCGTTGATCTTCTCAGTTTGTGTGCCGGTTTCTTTCAAAATCGAAGCTACAAAATACGGCAGTCGCTAAAGCCCTTCATTTTCTATTTATTTTCCCCTGTATTCCAATGAAAACGTAAAGCAAACCTTGAACTTCGCAATTAACGGAGTGCAGATCTCACCATCATCATTACCCTTGCAAATTTCGCAGGTGAAACTGTTTTCAAAGATGTCAACTAAGTAAATATAATTTATAATTGTAATTAATAAGCCAAATAAAAGGAAAGGGGCAGTTCGGAGTTTGCAACGGCGATAAGGCGTAATTGCGCACTAAATCATCCTCAACTAATTTGCATATTGCGGCAGTAGAGGAAGGAAATTTGATTTTCTCGCAACGTATATTGGTGTGGCTTTTTTAATGTTGCAACTATATTTCTAAATAAAATTGTATTTAGATGTGCAAATTTGTTTTCCTTTTGTAGGTTAAATGATGATTTGATTCAACTTCGCATTTACTTCTGACGCACAGGTATATAAAAAATGTCTTACTAAGAAAATTACTCTTTTGGTTTTCATTATTTTCATATAGTACATACAGCTGAATGAGAATGACTGACAAACGAAACTTACACAACTTAAACTACTAAAGGGAGAAATTTGAAATTTTGCATACATTCGGGCATTGACTCGTAAATGATGGAAAAATCTAAAGTCTTGCAATTTTGCTCGCAAAACTTACAAATCTGTTATTTTTGTTTTCTATGTAAAATAGCTGAGTGAGACTGAAATCTAGCAAAAAAAGGATTACACAATCAAACCTGCTGAAGGCAGAGACTTAATTTTGGATACACATAAGACTTAGCCTATAAGTAATGAAATAAATTTACATCTTGCAATTTTGTTCGATAAATTTGTAAATTGCGGAATTTTTTTATTTTGAGACTTTTTCAGCTGCAATTTAAGAACGTATATATACATAAAATTTATTTTTATATCCTCATGCGCAGAAAAAAATAGCTTAAATTCTCTTAATCCATTGATGTGCAATCAACCATTCTTGAAATATTTCAATTTACAGTTACAGTTAATGATTCAATTATGATTTAATTGTAGGAACTATGATAATCGCGTTGCGGTTCAAAAATCGAAATCGTTTGTTGGCTATTCTTAAAATCAAAGAAGTGAAAATAATGCTATATTTAATTGATTTGTCTTAAAGAGTTGAAAAATTGCAACATACAGTGATCGTATACGAAATATTGTTTCATATACAGGAAGGTATTGTACACTAGACCTATATTTACATTGAACCTACACTTATTTTAGCCCTATCTATAGGGTTGTGCAAAAACTAATGAGTGTATTTTATGCATGTGCTAATAAAGATTAATGTACAGTTAGTTTAGGTCATGCTAACTGAAATGTGTGTCAGAAATTTATTAAGAACGAAATTAGCCCTACAAAATGAAATTTTTAAGCGTATACTTTTCAATATATATTTTTAACATACATTATTTGTTGTTCTTAATTGAGATCCAGACCGTCCTACCTACCAGAAAGGTCATGCATTATTTGCGCAAATATAAAAATTATGGCTGATAGAGTATTGTTTTAACAATGAAACATGTGTTGCAAATCACATTACACCTAACAATAAGTACAAAAACTAGGTACACAATACCAAGGACCAAGTACAGCATACTTAGGACCATAGCAGACTTGATAGCAGTTTTTTAACGTTTAAAAATACATAGAAAAGAATAACACAAAAGCTTAGCAAAATTATATGTAATGCACAACATCTTATATTATCTATAGCAACACATATAATTATTGTTTCTCATATTGAAATCGAAATAAAAATTGAAATATCAGGTCGGAAGTACAACACCTTCCCCTACTGCAATTTTCATGTTATAAAACTAAAAAATGTGTGCCATTTTTATGTTTAATTCGAAACCGTTTTCTATTCAGAATTTTTATTAAGTGTGTAGGAGTCTCATTTAGTGGCCACTAACCATTCTGTGAAAATGGCTAGTTTCATTTTCTTATATTTTTATGTTTCCCTTTTATTGGGTTTGATTTAGGTTGATTTTGTCTCAGTTTGCTAGGCACCTACCCGGAGAGTTTATAGTTCTATTATAAGGTACATTTTATCAGAAATTGGGATCAACTATTTATTTTTCTTTTGTGAAAATATTATTTAAAGCTGTCGAGGGCAAAGAAACTATTACTATTAAAAATTAGGTTGTACTTTCACTTTCCCTACATACATAGTATAATGCATAGGGAAAGTATTGTGGCGAGGATTACATATTGAATGCGAGGTTTTGATGGAAGAGCACGTTTCAAGCACCCTTAAACACGAATCGAATGATTTTGAGATGATGCATCTATGTGTGTGTATCTGTGTCCGCGAAACTATGGATACGATATCTCACAAACGAATGGAGCGTTTTCAACGTAATTTGATATGATTAGTGCGATCCGTGAGTACTGGAATCCTATTAATTTTAAACGCGATCACACGTTCGGAAGACCCCCACCCCCCCAATTTTTCAAATAAGAGCTAGGAAGACACATACACGTTAGAAAATTATTATGTAGATATTTGCAAAAATTTGTAATCATGCATTTAAATGCAAGATATTAATATATCAACAAGAAAATGGGTTCAATGTTTAGCATCAACTAATAAATTGAAAATGCAAAACTCTCTCTTTAATATATTAAACAGGCGTTGATTACAAAGTAGAGAATTACTGCGCCAACAAATAAAACTTCCCAATAACCCATCTGACTTATCTCTGAGAAAGAATATGTAATGAAATCGTCAATCTTGTCAGTTTGTTTGCCGGTTTCTTTCAAAATGCAACTACAAAATGTTGCAGTCACTAAACCCCATCCTTTTTTTCTATTTAGCTCCCTGTGTGCCAATGAAAGCGTAAAACAAACCGTGGACTTGGCAATTAACGGAGTGCAGATCGCACTATCATCATTACCCTTGCAAATTTCGCTGTGGAACTGTTTTCAAAGATGTCAACTAAGTAAATATAATTTATAATTGTAATTAATAAGCCAAATAAAAGGAAGGGACAGTTCGGAGCTTGCAACGGCGATAACGCGTAATTGCGCACTAAATCATCCTCAACTAATTTGCATACTGCAGGAGTACAGGAGGGATATTTGATTTTCTCTCAACGTTTATTAGGATGGCTTTTTTATTGCTCAGCTGTTTCTAGATAAATTTTTATTTAGATTTGTAAATTTGTTTTTCCTTAGACGTTTAATGATTTGATTCGAATTCACATTCAATTCTAACACCGGCATATAAAGATATCTTGCTAAGAAAATTAATATTTTGGTTTTTATTGATTTTAATATATTTTCACTAGAAACTATACCCAGCATTGCCCCGAATTTAAGATTATTGGTCTTGGAGTAGCCTTGTGTGAACCCATGCAACAGTTTTCCTTTATAAACGAGTGCGTTGTTAAAACTATCTTTGGCTTTCGGGAATTCGCTGTGAGTTGCTATGTAGTTGTCACCAGGGTTTGTCCTCTTAAATCCCGGTAAACTCCAGATCGTGCCAGAAAATGTATTGCTTGAGATTTAAAACACAAACAGTGATATCCAGCTGGTTCGCACCGGTTTGACCGAACCGGTTTTTTAAAATATCTAAGTTCGCCAAACTGGTTGTTAAAAGTTTCCGAGAAATTCGGCACAGACAACAGCTCACGGGATGATACGTCTAGTCGAGATTTTATTAAATTGGAATTAGTTTAAAGTTATGGATATTTAAATTAGTTTAAATGTAGCAATTCTTAATAAATTCCTCTACCCCCTCCTAAATTTAGTGCTATTTCATTCGGTATCTGAGCTCTATCTATAGCTGATCCAAAAAAAATAGGTGCTACCAAAAAATGCAAATATTTTCATTGGAGGTGATATCATAAGAACCAGAATTGAAAATAGTTATTGAGTGATCATATCTGCTCCGGAATTTGATGCCGAATCCATATTAGTCGTTATCTAAATTGTATGTATAGCCAATCTCGAGAAATAGATGTTTCAATGAAGATTTTTAAACTGGAATGGGGAAAATAACCGTATGTGGAAGTTCTTAGTGAACCACCCTATCCCCTCCAGAATCCTATGTTGAATCCATATCAGTTATAATCTAAGCTCTATTTATATAGAATATTAAAAAATAGGTATTCAAAAGAAAATGAATATTTTTGAAACTGAAATGGGAAAAATAACAAGAAGTTAAAATCCTTGGTGAGCCCCTTCTTTCCCTCGCAGAATTTGATGCTGAACCGGTGACAGTCATCATTTAAGATCTATCTATAGAAGATCCCGAGAAGGAAATGCTGCAAAAGAATTTTTGAAGAAAACAATATAGTTTGGCAAAATTTTTACCAGCTATAAAATCTGTTGTTGATAGTTTTTAAAATATTATGTAATCTTCTTCTTATACATTTCTTTCTTCTAAAAATTTTAATTTAAAATATTTTGGAGCTGCGGAAACTTATGTTTATTTTCTGATTTCAAATTGAATATTAGTGGTATGTAAACCTACATTCCATAAAAACTGCTTTAAAATCTGCTATTTCATGTGTTTATTGAGGCGCACCTTTGAGGTGCACCTCAATATGAGGTGCACCTGTGAGGTGCACCTATGTTTATTGAGGTGCACCCTTATATTGAGGTGCACCTTTCCGGGTACCAGTGCACCAAATTTCATGGCTGTATGACTCTTATATTTTCCGCTAAAGAGACACATATTTTCCTGTATTATGGAAGATTTTACTCCTATTGGGTTTGATTTAATTTGATTTTACCTTAGTTTCAAGGCATGATTATTGTCCTATTCAAAAGGATCTCTTTTAGATATTGTCGTCAGATATCTGTTTTAGTTTTATAATATTCTTTTTTTTTCTCTTGGCTGTACATAGTTCAAATCTCCTTAGTTGCCTCTCTCCGTAATTCAAACCTCCTCCTCTGTTATTTAAGCGAAAACTCCTCATTTTAATAATCAATCAATAACTAGCATTTATCGTATTATAATTAATATTTTTCCAACAGTAGATATATGTAAAGGAAGTATTGTGTTGGGGTTAAATTTTTAATGGATTTTGAGTATCTCACAATCGAGTCAATCGTTTTTAAAAATGACATCTATCCATCTGCAGGTATAATATCTTTTGAACAAAATCGTAAAATTCTAATGATTATGATTAGTTCAAACAATGAATGTCAGAGCATAATTTATTATGGGGTGATTGAATGAAGAGAAAGATTTTAATTTTTCAAACATTTTACTTCATAAACCTGCATGGAATAGCCAACCTAGTAGATCTTTTGAGCTGACATGACAGAAAGTTTAACTGTGTTAGTTTGCACGATGTTTGTGTCTATTTCTTTTATAGAAGTTTAATAAAATGGACCTACTATTATTATTAACGAAATTCGTTAGCAAAGCTTTTTATGTCAACGCTTTGTTGGCACGACTTTTCAATCATTATTTTTTACCTAATACAAACTTTTTGAGAAAAACATCAAATCATTCACATTTATTTCCTTTTTATGTATTTTTACTACTACTGCAATAAAATAAATCATTTTTATGGGATAAAATGTGTATTATAAATTGGGATCAAATTTTATTTAGACATGAAACAACTAGATCTAATTATAACTCACGTCAACTTTCACTTTTTAGAAAGAGTGCTCAATCTTATTTTGCATGAGACCATCTTAATTCAATGTCATGTGGTTTAACTTAATAATTATTACAATTCCTCTGTTGTTAATTTAGCATATCTTTAACACTAGCTGAAGATAACTAATTTTTAAGTTGTTAAAATTTTGTAGGCCTATTAAATATATGAAAATTTAGAATGACATTTATTCTTAGGACAGATTAATAAAAATAGCAATAGTAATAGTAATTCAATACATAAAACACAATGCATATTTATCGCAGAATATATCGCATGTACACACTTCAAAATTTCCTGTGTATTAATACAAATTTAATGAGGTGATTGATATCTATGCTGCAAGTTTTTTTATAATCTGGTGAATAGTTTGTCATTGCCAATAATAAAGTTCGGATAATTTTGCACACTAACTGAATCAAAAGTTATATTTTTTAAAATATGTTGTCAATGTTAAATCATTTTAAAGTCTGATTATTTCAGTTTCAAGTAAATTTCACTGCACAAGAGAACTGACAACTTACTGTATGTGAAATCTCTTCCACATCCACTTGCTGAAACTGTTGAGCGATAAATGCCACACCTAATTACATAACCTTGTCTCTGAATATCGGGTGGAAACCGTTGTCTTCAGTGCTATATGATTAATTGCTTACTTTTGTGTTCCTTTAAAAAATAATTTTAAAAACAAATGAAGATTGACTTTACAAGCGGAAGGAATCCTGTGCAATTTTCCCGCAAATGCCAAACTTGCTTGAACAATAGAGCTATGTTTCTTGCCTGTTACGAAGAAGAGGTTGTTTTTTGCCTTAGGAATCAGTTTACTTTTAAATTTTATTGTATATTATATTTATACAAAGATGTTATATTAATTTAGTTTTTCGACAGCCGTTTTCGAGCGTTTTTTATTTGGAATAAAATCTAGTTGTGATTAAACTATCAAATAATCGCTCAAAAACTGCTGCAATAAAATACAATAAATAAAAACTTCGTAAATGCAGCATTAAATACAAAAACAAAAACGGACTACTAGTTTTAAAAGTAAGTAACTTCTTCAGGACCGGCAAGAAGCGCAACCTCCAATTACTCAAGTTGGCTTCCTACTTCATTTGGGTAACTGAGGTCACGTTTCTTGTCGGTCCTGAAGAATAAGGCTGTTATTTGCCTTTAAAACTAGTTGATTATTTATTTTATATTTAATACTGTATTTAAGAAGTTTTTATTTATTGTGCTAATTTTGATCATTTAAAAAAAAACTAACGAAAATTTCAATATATAAAATTAATTCCTCATTACTGTTCGGTATTGTGTAATGTGATGTTACAGACATGTTTCTAGATTAAATTTGCAACAATAATGCAATTTCTGATTACGCTATGAAAAGGAGCATTTATAATTTCTTAAGTCTACCATTTTTGGATTATTTCTTTATTCCATTTCGTTATTGGTCTTGACAGTTTTTTTTATTTCCCTTTCCTCAAGTTTACATCTGTCTATTATTAACAACTACTATTTAAAATAAATTATATTATCTCTTTTTGAAATGCAATTGAAGTATTTTTAAAAATGCATTTGCATTTAATGCTTTGAACGTAAACAATTAGGAGCACTGGAAGTATGTAACGTAAAAAAGCCGCGTCTAGAAAAGCTTTTAGAAAATAAAAACAGAATTCATTTTTTTATATTGCAATACTTTAAAAACACCTTTCGCTAAAGCAGAAATAATGCAAAATCTAATTTGACCCTTAGTCTATAAAATCCTGGGACAAAAATTCGCCCAACTATTCATTGAAAGTGGAATATTCAGAATTTTCTCAAAAATATTTATCAATCGACGCTTCAGATGTAACCTGAAAGTCTTCATATTAATTAGTGAAATAATTATAAAAAAAACTTTGCGAAACAAATTATTCCTATCTCATTAGATGCGTGAATGTCGAAAGACACTTTCTACAATTCTTTCGAGATCTTCATCGTACGAAATGCGTTTGTTTGATAAAAAAATAAAATGAAATGTGACAAGCAGAAAAAGTAGTTTTAGTAAGTAGAAAAAGTGGAAAAGTGTGTGAAATGTGAAGTCACTTTTTAAGTTAAAAGAACGAAAATTCTGAATAAACTGTTTTTGCAATGCTTTTAAATTTGCAGATTTTAACTTTAGCATAACGTCTCAGAATTTTTCGATTTAAAAATAAAATATTATAGTCAGTTTTTACAGCAGTTGTATTCTATGATACTTTAATAGTAATTCTATAACTAATACTATCTGTATTAATTGAGTTCAAAACAAACTGAAATTTTCTGCTACTTCATTTCGGATAATTCTATATTATATGAAATGTGATAAATTTAAGACGAAACTTTTATTTTAAAATTTAACTTCAAAATATTTTTGCGTTTATTAAAATCTACACTGAGTGGCCAAATTGATATACACTCCAAAAGATTTTAGGTGTTTTAGCTATTTTGCGGATATTGCTAACGTTAGAATTAGTATAAGAGAAACTAAAGACATGCAAAGACTAGCAAAGTGCACTCACTGCTCAATAAAAAATCTGATGTGGGCAACACATGACTTTCCTTATATAATGCAATGAATTTACTACTTTTACAGTAAAGAAATAGGTTTTTCTTATAGTAGATACTTATATTCTTTCCAAGATATTGAATTTTTGACAATTAGTCGTCATTGTCATTGATTTAGCGTCATTTTTACCATTTGGCGAGATTTTCGTTAATTTGGTAATCCCCCATTTCAAAAAGTCGCTAAGTTGGCGACATTCCGCCAAATTCGTCGACAAAATCTCGCCAAGCGTTATGGACGGAGAAATAAGTTATTCTTATAGCAGATAAATGACTATTGGCGTTCAAATACAAAAGTATTATTCAAAGTATCCTTTCTCATGAATGTAACGAGCTAGATCCACGAGAATGATGTCACCCAATTTATCGCATGATATTACATATGAAAAGTGAACATGTTTCTCCACAGTTATAATTTTTTTTTAATTTATGGGATTTTTTGATAAATTTAATTAAAAAATTAGCAATATCTCGAGAACGGTTCATACTAGCGTTCTAAAGTTTATGTCTATCGTTTTCTAAGGAAAAATTACATAAGAAATGTCTATTTGCGTAACTTTATTAAAGGTTTTGATTTTTTGATGATTTCTTCAAAATTTTACTCGAAAATTTAGGGGGGTTCTGAACATTCGATTACGTTTAAAAACAATAGGCTTCCAGTATTCACGGATTGTGATTTTTGTACCAAATTTCATTCGAATCGTGAGATATCGTCTCCACAGACTCACTGACACACACACATACTTTCACACACACACACACACACACACACACACTTTCACACACACACACACACACATACTTTCACACACACACACACACATACACACACACACACACACACAGACATCACCTCAAAAATGTTTGATTCGTGATCAGAGATGCTTGAACGATCTCCCGTCGAAAACTCGAATTCGAATTTCAGACCTCGTCACAATACTTTCCTTATACATTATGTATATGAGCAAAGTAAAATTTTAAACGTAGAATGATTATGGAGCTGGAAGGAGCGTTGCAAGGATTGACAAAACAACTGTATTTCAGAATTGATCGCTGATATCAGTTATTACAATTACAGAGTCCATTTGGCGAAAATAAGTTGAATGCTTGTACCAGTAGCTCAAGAGTTAGAGCACCGGCTGGCCTTCAATTGGCTTACTTTGTAATACTAAATCATGCTTTCTCATTTGAATTTCAAACTGCACGACAAATGATAGCCATTTTTAACACTTTACAACAAAGTTGAAAAGTGTTTATGACTTTGTTCATTTTGCTTGCCTGTCTGTCTGTCTATCTGTCAGCACGATAACTGCCGTAAAAATGACTTAATCAAAATGAAATTTCAGTATGTTGTTCAGACGGTCTGTAGGACCTATGGGAGTATAAATGAATAATATCACCCAATTAGTTTTGGATTGAACCCGGGTTGAAAAAATGAAATACATTGAGCCCTATGGGACCTAATTTTTCAAACATTTTTTAAGCTGATTTAAAATTCACAAATTGCTTCGAAATTTTTAGGTAATATTCAAATTATTCCATAAAATATATGAAAAAAAAATTCAGCGAAATATATTCAATAGTTTTTTAAATAAAAATTAAAATAATAATAACACCTCTTATATGAAACGATCACTTGCCCATGATATGAAAGTATCACGTGATCCACTTCAAAATGATATATGGCATCCATCTTGTCTCAAAATCGTGATTTTTAATGTTCTTTGTAATTCATATTGAGTGTTGGATCCGTCCTAAAACCGCTTTATTTTTGTTTAAATTCTGTGCATCTACATACTAAAACAACGCAATGACAATATATTTGAGTTTAAATGATCATCCAAATTTGATTATTTCTACAACAAAATCTATTTTTCACTTACGTAAAATGTAAACAGCAAAATATGCAGAATGAGTTATATAAGAATTGCTGTATTTCTTTAACCCAAAATTATTTAGCTCATGGAGTCTGCATAGCTGATATGAATGAAATATTCATGACTTTACAGAGAGAAGGACGATTTTTTGCGATGAAGTTTTAAGCATAGAGTTTAATTACTTGTAGCTCAATGGTCTTAAGTTTTTAAATAAAATAAATTATTATAGTATTGTGATGAATGATATAAATGGGAAAATGTTTATGAATGAAATGCTGCTTTTATAGAGAGAGCCAGGCGTGTTATTTTTCTATGATGTCATTTGAATGAATTTCAGTTGTTTTCGATGAAGTTCTCAAATATAATAAATTATTGTAGTATTATGATAATTTTAAAAATATTACCGAGGTATGTATCGCATTTTATGGATGTTTAAACCAGGCAATGTATATTTCAATGCCGTCATTTGAATGAAGTTCATTTTTTTCGATGAAGGTTTAAGTTTTCAAATATAATAAATTAATCTAGTATTGTGATAAGTTTTAAAATATTACCGAGGAATGTATTGCATTTTAGAGATGTTTAAATAAAATTGCATTGAAATTGGAAAGTGTTTCATAATCAATGCTTTAATCATGATTGATCTTTCTTGTTTAATTTGTTGTTCTATAGAATTATATATTGTCATAACACTATATAATGACATTTGTGTACACCCATAATGTCAAATATTCCTTTGGACTAGCTTCCCCATCACATTTTAAACTTCAAAGCTTGATGTAGTATTAGAGTTCAGCCGCCCCTCCCCCATTTTCAGTTATTTTCAGCAACTCCTCAGGATATAATGTCTGATATATATTCAGCATAATATTCTGGATGGATTAGGGCGATTCACTAAGGATTTTAACTTCCGGGGTTTTCGGGATTTTTCCTCTTATGGATTGGAGGATTGAAGAATTGGATTGAGATAGATAGAGCTTAGATAATGGCTGATATGAATTCAGCAACAGGTTCCAAAGAGGGTAGGAGAGCTTATAGGGAGTTTTCACTTTTGGTCCTTTTTTGAATTCCAGTTCAATGATTTTAATATTTATTTTGACACTTGGAACAATTTTTAAACACTTATTTTTTAGAATTTGTTCGAGTTTGAATTTCTACTACTTGCTTTTTTTCATTTTCGTTTTTTTAATCAGCTATATAGAGCCTAGATGATGTCTGATATGAGTTTAGCTTCAAATTCGGATGGTGATAGAGATTTCACTAAGGCACAGAGAATACTTCCGGTTCTAGACATATCAATTTCAATTTTTAAAATTGCATTTTCCTTTCAATATCTATTTCTCATAAGTGGCTACAGATAGAGCTTAGCTAATGATTGATATGTATTCAGAATATAATTCTGGTGGGGCTTGGGATTTTACTAAATATTTGCACTTACAGTTCTGTAGCAGTCATTTCCAGTTTTCCAAAATTCATGTAATTATGAAATTACCGTGCAAAAGAATATAAAAGTGCTTAACAGTTCTGTCTAAAATGGAGTGTATACACCACTTGGCGTTATATGAAGGCTTATTTATAAAATTATTGTTTTCAATTTTTTTCATTTTAGATATGTTTTCCTATTTACAGTTTTACTGCTTTTTAAGCTAAGCTTACAGAAAAAACATCATTATACAGAATTGTAATTTGTGTCTTTTAATTAAACTAATTCCTATTATAATAAAAGTGGCTCCTAGTAAAAAACAAACTAAAACCCTCTTGTACTTAGTTTATAACATGTCTGTAGTTTGTCTAATTGTTTTCTTTTATTCTTTTATATTTTCCTAATTTTGCAGTATTGTAATGCGGTTGGTAACACGTCTATTAAAACTTGAATAAAACTCAAGGGCACAACACTTAAAATATGAAGTTTATTTATTGAACTTCTTAAAAGAGGTATAAAATAGCTACAAAAGCCAGAACACTTTCAAGCGTATAAACGCCTTTCATCAGTGGCAATACAAGATGTCAAGCATTCAATCGTTCATATATAGCGACCAGAAACACAGCAAAATTTGCATAAATAAAATGGTAAGTACAAGGCTATTAATTATTAATAAATCTCTAAAAATCCAAATAAACAAACATGCCCCGATAATTTAAAGCAGGCCAATTACAAGCAAAATGCAAAAATGGCAAAACTATAAGCCCAAAAATTCAAAGGGAGTCAGAGGTAACTGTGAAGAGGTTTGAATTGCATAGAGTCAAGAATGAGTCGCCAGGGAAAACTTAAAGTTTGAACGGGATCAAAATTACAAATCGAGGCACAGTAAATATAAACGAAGAGGGGTTTATAAAGCATAATATTACGAGGGTTATTGCAAGGGATTAAAAGAAGAGTTTTTTCAAAGACATGCAAAAAAGAATTCATTTGCGACATACTGAGCAAGAGCAGTGGAAAGTTTACCGTTCTTGACATCCCGGGCGTGTCCCCCTAAACGGATGACAATAGTACGTTTAGTACTGCCAATGTAAAAATTATAATTACCATCAGTAGATAAAAGGGCGGCAGCATACAGCCCAGCGTGACTTTTGAAATCATGAATATCCCCAAGTTTATCGGAACGAAAACGATTAAAGAGAGTAGTAATATTAGAATGAGCAGGTTTAAAAACAAATTCGTGACAAAACTGGATAAAAGGACGAAAAATGTTAGGTTGGTAAGGAAATAGTTGGTAAGGATTTTTAATAGAAACCAGATTAGTATCAAAACGGGTAAATTTAAGGGCGATGTGGGCGAAAATCCTATAAATAAACTCAAAGTTATAAGCAGTCTCATAGCCAAGATTAAAAATAAAATTAATTCCATCTTTTGAAATGGGAATAGAAGAGCAAATATTAAAAGCACGATTAAAATAAGCATTAAAAGAAGCTTTTTTTAAAAGACATCAGATGAAAGAAATTAGCGAGAATACAGGAATTAATAAAAGTACGTTTACGGAAAACCGAAGTTTGAAAACCAGAGGGAGAACGAGTAATAAGAACATCAAGAAAAGGCAAAGAACCATTGGACTCATATCGACAGTAAAATGAATAGAGGGATAAAATCTCTAATTCATCTGAAAATTCATCAGATAAAATCTGATTTCATCTAAAAAGCTATTGAGATCGTTAACATATATAAATGCAACTGAGACTCATTTCGCGAAATCAATTTTGGGTTCCGTGACACTATTTATTTGCAAAAGTCGGGCGCTTCCAAGGGTAGCCCATTATCAGATATTTTGGCCTAGACTGTCTTGCAGGAGCTTGAGAATGAGATTTTGCCTTTTTTAAAGATTAAACCTACTCTGTGGTCCCGTTACGTGGACGATGTCTTTATTATTTGGGATAATTACTTAAACGATCTCAGTAGCGTTTTAGATAAAGTTAACGATTTATCCCTCTATTAATTTCACTGTCGAACATGAGTGCAATGGTTCTTTGACTTTTCTTGATGTTTTTATTACTCGTTCCTCCTCCGGTTTTCAAACTTCGGTTTTCCGTAAACGTACTTTTAATAATTCCTGTATTCCCGCTAATTCCTGTATTCCCGCTAATTCCTTTCATCCGATGTCTTCTAAAAAAACTTCTTTTGACGCCTATTTTAATCGTGCTTTTAATATTTACTCTTCAATCCCCATTGTGAAAGATGAAATTAATTTTATTTTTAATCTTGGCCACGAGGCTGCTTATACCTTTGGGTTTATTTATAGGATTTTTGCCCATATCCGCCTTAAATTTACCCGTTTTGATACTAATCTGGTTGATATTAAACATCTTTTGGCCTATAAATCTAGTTTTCCTTACCAACCTAAGATTTTTCGTCCAGTTTTGTCACGAACTTGTTTTTAAACCTGCTCATTCTAATATTACTACTCTCTTTAATCGTTTTCGTTCCGATAAATTTGGGGATATTCATGATTTCAAAAGTCACGTTGGGGTGTATGCTGTCGCCCTTTTATCTACTGATGGTAATTATAATTTTTACATTGGCAGTACTAAACGTACTATTGGCATCCGTTTAGGGGAGCACGCCCGGGATGTCAAGAACGGTAAACTTTCCACTGCTCTTGCTCAGTATGCCCTCAGTAACCCCTTTTCGTTTAAATTTACTGTGCCTCGATTTGTAATTTTGATTCCGTTCAAACTTTAAGTTTTCCCTGGCGACTCATTCTCGAATCTATGCAATTCAAGCCTCTTCACAGTTACCTTTGACTCCCTTTGAATTTTTGTTCTTATAGTTTTGCCATTTTTGTATTTTGCTTGTAATTGGTCTGCTTTAAAATATCGGGGTATGTTTGTTTATTTGGAATTTTAGAGATTTATTATTAATTAATGGCCTTGTACTTACCATGTTATTTATGCAAATTTTGCTGTGTTTCTAGTCGCTATATATGAACGATTGAATGTCTGACATCTTGTGTTGCCACTGATGAAAGGCGTTTATACGCTTGAAAGCGCTCTGGCTTTTGTAGCTATTTTGTACCTCTTTTAGGAAGTTCAATAAATAACCTTCATATATTTAAGTGTTGAGTCTTTGAGTTTTGTTGTAGTATTTTATTCATTGGCATTTTAAAATAGTTTGATTGAAAGCATTTTATATTTAGTTGATAATAGTCACTTAGTTGCATCTTTCTGAATGCACTTCTATTCTTTCTTTAATTATTTGATATTTTTCGCATGTCTGTTATCTGTTATTAATTGGTAATTTAACATCAATTTGATCGAATGTTTTTAAAGTGTTTTGATGAGTAGCTGTTTTAGCTGTAGAAATAACTTGTTTTTATTACTTTTATATACTTCAGAATATCGTAGTCTGTTATTTGCAGGTAGCTTTATTAAAATTTTTGCGCATGTTTTTGTAAGTTGTTAAACAGCAGCTCTTAAGCAGAGCCTCATATATCATCCTCTAGCATCATCTAGCAGCCCCTCTAGAAGCCCTCGACTAGAAAACCCTCTAAAAGCCTCCAACCAAAATACCCTTTCTAGAAACCCTCTTTAGTCCTCCTCTGGCAACTTCCGTTAAAAGCTCCCTCTAGAAGCCTTCTGTAATTCCCTGCTAGCAGCTTCTTCCTAAAAGCCTCCTCTAGAAGCCTTCTCCAGTTCCCCTCTAGCAGTTTCCCTCTAAATGCTCCCTCTAGAGCCTGTCTAGCAGCTTTTCTTTAGAATCCCCCTTCCAGAAGCTTCCCTTTAAAAGTCTTCTCTAGACTCTTGATAGCAGCTTCCACCTAAAAGACCCCCAGAAGTGCCCTCTAGAAGCATTCTCCAGTTCCCCTCTAGCAGCTTCCTTCTAAGAAAACCCTCCAGTCCGTCTCTAGCAGCTTCATTCCAGAATCCTCCTTTAGTGACCCTCTATCAACTTCCTTCTAAAATTATTCGCTAGTTCCCCGTTAGCAGCTTCCTTCTAAAAGCCCCCTTTAGAAGCAGTTTCTATCCCCCTCTAGTAGCTTCCGCAGATATACTTGCCCTCTAGAATCTCCTTCTAGAAACTTTCTCTACCTCCCCCCTTCCTCTAACAGCTTATGAAGTACCTTCTTTGAACTCATATGAAGCTGGTGACAATAATGCCCTGATCGGCTGCCATTATAATTTCTCTAGCTAGACTGTTGTTTCACATTATCTTAACTATTTGAAAGACAAGTGACACTACTACAAACTTTGGTATTAACTCAAAGTAACTTAACGGCGAAGGCAAGCACATAGAGAGACTATGCATTTCAATCTAACTTATTTATTAACGACACATAAATTGCAGCGGCTGGCTATAGAAATAAAGAAGTCTGTATACAGAACCAAACATAGTATTGCATAGGCCCGTTCCGTGAATGAATTTAAATACTCGTATGGGGCTTGGTGCTACAGATGACAATTGATATACTTGTGGTTACTAAAATGTGGACGGGAAATTCTTACCTAATTTCATCAGAGGACTTCGGTGGGTGTTAGAAGGGAACTCTCGTAGTGTATATCCTTTTCTCTTCAGTTACACACCTCGGCTAGTCCATTTATTACTAGACAATCGAACACATGTCAGATCATGGATAAAAAATTCTCGCTCCTCTTGGACCTCCGTCGAAATGTGGGCAAATCCCAAAACGAATACGCATATGAATACTTTTTACTCATGAACTGAAAACATCATGATCTATCTCAGGATCGCAGAAACTTGTTAGCCGGCTTAGGATTGGTTTACATAACCGAAACAGCAACAAATTGTTAATTCAAAGCAAATCTTAATTTAGAGCATAAACTGAGTGAAATCAAAACCAAAGGTTATATAGACCTCACAGGCTTCTTCTAGAATACGCCTTAGAAACCCTATTTAGTTCTACTCTAACAGATTCCATCTAAAAGCCCCATTTAGAAGCCCACTCTAGTCCTTCTATAACAGCTTCCCTCTAGAAGCCCACTCCAGACCATCTCTAACAGCTTCCCTCTAGAAGCCCACTCTAGTCCATCTCTAACAGCTTCCCTCTAGTCCATCTCTAACAGCTTCCCTCCAGAGGTCCATTCTAGTCCATCTCTAACAGCTTCCTTCTAGAAGCCCACTCTAGTACATCTCTAACAGCTTCCCTCTAGAAGCCCACTCTAGTCCATCTCTAACAGCTTCCCTCTAGAGGTCCACTCTAGTCCATCTCTAACAGCTTCCCACCAGAAGCCCACTCTAGGCCATCTCTAAGAGCTTCCCTCTAGAAGCCCACTCTAGTCCATCTCTATCAGGTTCCCTCTAGAAGCCCACTCTAGTTCATCACTAAGAGCTTCCCTCTAGAAGCCCACTCTAGTCCATCTTTAACAACTTCCCTCTGGAAGCCCACTCTAGTCCAAATCTAACAGCTCCCTCTAGAAGCCCACTCTTGTCCATCTCTAACAGCTTCCCTCTAGAAACCCACTCTAGTCCATCTCTAACAGCTTCCCTCTAGAGGTCCACTCTAGTCCATCTCTAACAGCTTCCCTCTAGAAGCCCAGTCTAGTCCATCTCTAACAGCTTCCCTCTAGAAGCCCACTCTAGTCCATCTCTAACAGCTTCCCTCTAGAAACCCAGTCTAGTCCATCTCTAACAGATTCCCTCTAGAAGCCCACTCTAGTCCATCTCTAACAACTTCCCTCTAGAAGCCCACTCTTGTCCATCTCTAACAGCTTCCCTCTAGAAGCCCACTCTAGTCCATCTCTAACAGCTTCCCTCTAGAGGTCCACTCTAGTCCATCTCTAACAGCTTCCCTCTAGAAGCCCACTCTAGCCCATCTCTAACAGCTTCTCCCTAGAAGCCCACTCTAGTCCATCTCTAAGAGCTTTCCTCTAGAAGCCCACTTTAGTCCATCTTTAACAGCTTCCCTCTAGAAGCCCACTCTAGTTCATCACTAAGAGCTTCCCTCTAGAAGCCCACTCTAGTCCATCTTTAATAGCTTCCCTCTAGAAGCCCACTCTAGCCCATCTCTAACAGCTTCTCCCTAGAAGCCCACTCTAGTCCATCTCTAAGAGCTTTCCTCTGGAAGCACACTCTAGTCCATCTTTAACAGCTTCCCTCTAGAAGCCCACTTTAGTCCATCTCTAATAGCTTCCCTCTAGAAGCCCACCCTTTTCCATCTCTAACAGCTTTCCTCTAGAAGCCCACTCTAGCCCATCGCTAACAGCTTCCCTCTAGACGTCCATTCTAGTCCATCTCTAAGAGCTTCCTTCTAGAAGCCCACTCTAGTCCATCTCTAAGAGCTTCCCTCTAGAAGCCCACTCTAGTCCATCTTTAACAGCTTCCCTCTAGAAGCCCACTCTAGTCCATCTCTAATAGCTTCCCTCTAGAAGCCCACCCTTGTCCATCTCTAACAGCTTCCCTCTAGAAGCCCACTCTAGTCCATCTCTAACAGCTTCCCTCTAGAAGCCCACCCTTGTCCATCTGTAACAGCTTCCCTCTAGAAGCCCACTCTAGTCCATCGCTAACAGCTTCCCTCTAGACGTCCACTCTAGTCCATCTCTAACAGTTTCCCTCTAGAAGCCCACTCTAGTCCATCTCTAACAGCTTCCCTCTAGAATCCCACCCTAGTCCATCTCTAACAGCTTCCCTCTAGAATCCCACTCTAGTCCATCTCTGAGAGCTTCCCTCTAGAAGCCCACTCTAGTCCATCTTTAACAGCTTCCCTCTAGAATCCCACCCTAGTCCATCTCTAACAGCTTCCCTCTAGAATCCCACTCTAGTCCATCTCTGAGAGCTTCCCTCTAGAAGCCCACTCTAGTCCATCTTTAACAGCTTCCCTCTAAAAACCCACTCTAGTCCATCTCTAACAGCTTCCCTCTAGAAGCCCACTCTAGTCCATCTATAACAGCTCCCTCTAGAAGCCCACCCTTGTCCATCTCTAACAGCTTCCCTCTAGAAGCCCACTCTAGTTCATCTCTAACAGCTTCCTTCTAGAAACTTCGTTTAGAAGCTTCCTCTAGCAGAGTCACGGCCTCTCCTGTCAAGACACTTATGGGAACTCAGCTAGAAATGCCAAATTAGAGTGTACAGAGTCACCATTTTCTCTAGAGAACATCAATTAGAGGAGGAACGTTTTCCTACGAGGGGTAATTATAATCTTTAATGTGAAACTTATGTCATATTAAATTCTAACGTCCACCCAGGTATGACGGAGTGAACATCAGGATAATTTTAATAAACTCTTCAGATACCCATAAAATACAATATTTCATGTATCATGCTATGTTAGCTGACAGTTAAAATAATGTAATATCGGCGATTGATAATATTGAAACAAGGATATATCTAGTCAGATTTTTAAAGTTATATCTAAAGATGGATAACTGAAAATATTTTGTCGAGATTAACTTAGATGTAATTTTGGAATTTTCACTTTTTCAATAATATGTAACATATGTAAAAGGAAATTATTGTGATGGGGTCAAAAATCCAACTCTCGGATTTTTATTAATTTATACTCTTTGAGCATCTCTGAATACAAATCAACAATATTTCAATGATGTCTGTGTGTATATATGGCTATCCTTGTACCTGTGGCTCCGATATATCTTGAACAAATTGAGCAGTATGAATGATATTTGGTCCGATTATTTCCCTATTCATTTTCGCAGTGCACGGACTAATGGAATTTTTCGAACATTTTTTTTCAATACAAAAATGTTATTAAAAATCAACGGTGGCTGCATTCCGATGGAGCCGAAATTGAATAACGTGAATAACATTTTGTTAAATAACGTTCAATAACTTTATTCAAATTTATAGGACTCAATTATTTCATTTACAGATTTTTAAAGCGCTGCAAGTTACTTCCTAACTGCTTATAGCTAACTGTTTATAGCAGCATTTTTAGTTTTCATCCCTATTTCATCTGGATACTTTGACCATAGACTTCACGCAAAAATATCATATTATTTCACTAACTACCCTTTCGGTATATAACTTAAATGTATACTATATATCTAAAGATATTTTACATTCAAGTTAATTTATAAACTTGCTTGGCTGCACATAAATACGTACTTGAATACGTATATTTTTATCTATTCTTTTCAAACCTCACAAATTAATAAACATCTTTGGAATCCCCAACTTCCTTAACCTCATAATTTTTGACACAAAATAAAGTATTTCTTGCTTCTGCACCAATCGTGACATTTTAAGTATTACAGCTTTCCCAGCCATTGGAAAACCCAGGTTAAAATGCTAAAATATCGAAATTATAACCACTATATTTAAAAACCTAAAAGCTCGATCCAAAATCCAATTATATATACGTGTAGGGCTTTTAAAGATTTACGAAGTGCTGCTTATTGTTCATAGATAGCACTTTTAGGTTTTGAGGCATAAGCATTACAAATTGAAGCAAGAAAGATCAATCATGTATAACGCATTGATTATGAAATACTTTCCAACGGAAATGCAATTTTATTTAAACATCTCTAAAATGCGATGCATTCAGCGCTGATATAATTTAAATTATCACAGTACTACAAGGATTTATTATATTTAAAAGCTTAAAACTTCATCGAAAAAAATGAACTTTATTCAAATGACGTCATCGAGATATAAGTCGTTTGACTCTTTATGTAAAAGCAATAAATATTTAATTCATATCACTTTTATTCCAGACTCCAGACCTAAATAATTTTATGTGAAAAAAGTACAACAATTCTTATACGGCTCATTTTACAATCACTTGTTTGCATTCTGCATCCTTTAAAATTAGGCTTCGTTGTAGAAATAATCAAAGTTTGATGATCATTTAAACTCAAATATATTGTAATTCCGTTGTTTCAATATGCAGCTGCACAGAATGTAAGCAAAAATAAAGCAGTTTTAGGACGGATGCAACACTAAATATAAATTTAAAAGAACTGAATTTTTTTTATATATTTTATGGGATAATTTGAATATTTTCTAAAATTTTCGAAACAATTTGTGAATTTTAACTTTGCTTAAAAAATATTTTAAAAATTAGGCCTCGTAGGGTTCAATGTATTTCACTTTTTAATAAGAGTTTAATCCAAAACTAATAGTGTGATATTATTCATTTACATTCCCATATGCCCCACAGACTGTCTCAACTACATACTAAAATTTCACTATGATAAACACATTTATACGGTAGTTATCGCGCGAAAGGACAGACAGACAGAATGAACAAAGTCATAAACACTTTTAAACTATGTTGGAAAGTGTTGAAAATGGAACATTTGAAGTTTTCTTTAACTTAACAAAACAATTACTTGTAAACTGTAACAGCTTTAAATAAATATAGATTTAGAAACTAAATTTTCTAAAGTATATTTTGTCATTTACTATTGTTATCTATATTTTATAGTCTCGAAGATATTTCAAGTTAAAGTTAGAAATATGGAAAAAACATTCGCTGAGACAGATACTTTTAAGTTTTCTTTTACAAAAATAGTTCAAAATATTGAAATTATTTTTATATATTCATAATCTAAACCCTATTTTGGACAAAAGAATTAAAATTATATACATTTTTATCTATAAAGTTCAGAGTTATGAACGTCCAAAGTGTTTACATTTTTCGTATGGTTTCGCTTTACACCACAGAAACCCCAAGCATATATGTTATTCACACTAAAATACATTTAAAATACTATTTTCAAAAACAAAATTTAGGATATGGGATTTCCTATTTAAAATCGGGTGACTTCATATATAAGACGCTGGCATGTGTCGTCCTCGAGATATTGCGCATTTTTTAATCTTTAATAGAAAAATCATAAAAGCATCTAATATACTCGCTATTACAAAATGAATGAAATCTTCATAAGAATGTTTAAACTAATAGACCGTTTTGTGTAAGAGTTATCACAAGGCGCTTCCAGATAATGGAAATTGTACAGAAACTTCTGAACATGAGATTTCTAGATTCGAAAACATCCATACGGATATATTTTCCGTCAACTGCAATGCCGTGAACTGCGTCCAAAGTGTTTACAATTTTCGTTCTACAACTTTCGTATGGTTTCGCTTTACGCCACAGAAACCCCAAGCATATATGTTATTCACACTAAAATACATATAAAATACTATTTTCAAAAACAAAATTTAGGATATGGGATTTCCTATTTAAAATCGGGTGACATCATATATAAGACGCTGGCATGTGTCGTCCTCGAGATATTGCGCATTTTTTACACGCTAGCCTTCAAATCTATAATTTGAATAATTCGAGGCCCAGGTTTGAATTCATATGGAATTCGGGGTGGAGCGTCCTATGTACCTATATATGCTAGCATAATTTAGAATCCTGTTCAAACTGTAACTCCTAGATAAAGCTCTCGGGCAGAGTTTGGGCAAAATATATTGACCATGTATTTTCGACACAAAATACAAACTACATTGGGTTTTGGGTCATAAAATACAAAATACCTTTAAAATTAAAAAAATTCCAAATACAAAATATACGTATTTTCAAAATACATTTACAAAAAATTAACCTTACTGTATTGGACTGGATCGAATTTTTGATGCAAAGCAACATTTACCTATACATTTTATTGCAAATAAACAAACCTTATGTTTGTTAAATATTAACTATGGCATTTAAAAATGATTAGAAAATATTGTCGCTAACGATTGTAACGCCCATACCGGATTAAATATATCTTATATATCTTATAATATCATAAATTCTTCATTATGTTAAGAAAGATTTTAAATTACACATTGGACTGAAAGAAAAAAGAACTCACCAGAAAAAAAATATTCGGTTTTAACATATTTTATTTTAATTTGTAAAGTGATTTAGCAGCATAAAATCATTACTATAGTAATCTAATCAAAATAGAATATTTTACAAAAAACATGTCAGTTAATAATTAAAAAAAAATAGTTCTTGTCACATTTTATATGATACAGATTCTGTAAATCTTTACATCTGAAGAGCAAAATATACTACTTAAAGGGTAAAATCAGCTATTCCCAACCTTTTATTGTTAGGAGGAACCCTTGAAATACTTAGTAAAATATCATGGGATCCCTATTTGGTTGACATGTGTTTTAATAATTGATTTTCATAAAATTGTTAATACAAAACAAGTTACATTTAATTGTTTTATGATACATGTACATTTTCATCTGATGCAATAAAGCAAAATATATTTTAATTTAATTGGTTTGATATTTTCCCTTATTGCTTGATTTTTTTTTAATCTTTTATCTGGAAACCTAATAAGTATTTGACAAGAGTGCTGGTAATATCCGTTACTGTAAACTGTTGAACTGCTAATTGATTTCCTTGAAGCTACAGAAATTCTCAGCTTAAATAAAATCCTCGCTACTTAACCAAATTAAACTTCCAGAATACTTTATTGCTTTAATAATAGTTCCTGATAAAACCTTAATAATTTTAATTTTCTTAATTTGATAAAAGATGGCATGTTTTACTTCTTTTCGCAAACTTTTGCAAATTCTCCAAGAATTCCTTGTACGGGTTCGTGGAGAACCACGGGTCCATTAAATGAATGCCAAAGGTCTAGCTAAAGTGTTTGTTAAATCGAGGTAGAAAACTAAAATCTTACCTTTAGATGCATTTTAAAATTAATTGCTCCTTCAAAAGTCCCACTTATAAACCAAACATTTTGGTTTGCACAAATTCTGCCTTTATATTTACTTTATCATCAGTATATATACAGTGTGTCCAGAAAGTTCCTGAACGGCGCAATATCTCGAGAAATACACTTCGGATCAAAAAATAAAAAAACACGTATTCAATATTTTTAGAAAAGCTATCCAATAATACCAAAATTGACCCCCCTCCTCCTGGGGGGAGGGGTGAGGCAACTTTAAAATCTTCAATGGGTTCCCAGTTTTTATTGTAGATTTGGATTCTCCAGAAAAAATTACATACATTTGACCTACGATTTAGATTCAAGCACCCCGATCATGAGAGGGAAGGGGAATTACAGATAAAAGCACCCTGATCTTGAGAGGCAAAGGGACTCATGTTAATCAAGCACCCCGAGGGGAACAGAAAACTACTACGTCCACATCGTTGTTCCTGGGTAGTGCTTAAAATAATTTTGAACCGTTTTCTAAACTGAAATCAACAGTTGTCGCTGAAGTGCACGGTTAGCAATGCTTAGTAGAGCTCATATTGCCTAAGTTCTGTTTTCACAAAGAATGTAACTTCAAGTTCCTTTCTTCCTCTTTTACATACATATACAGAAAGGAAGTCATCTATCAAACAAGATCATGCTATAATTCCAATGGGAACGTAAAATAAAGTTTATAACAGAAACAATTTTTCTCCGAGGCCATTGTAGACGCTAAATATTCCTTCTATTAGCTGGCACCAGTTGGAAAAGGATGTTTCTATTAACTGCTAGAAATGTATTTAAAGATAGACAGAATGCAGATTCGCCATTTTCCCTCTTGCGAATCGTTCAATTGTGGTTTAAATACAGTTTGAAATCTGAAGAAAAGTATTTTGAATATTTTGGAAGTACAAAATACCCTGAAAATGTATTTTCGATACATTACTAAAATACTATAGTTTTTATAGTTGAAAATACAAAATACAAATGTATTTTGAAAATGAATTTCAAATATATGCATTTTCGATACTGCCTAACTCTATTCTCGGGTCAATATGCTGTCCCAAAGCTTGAAAGGAATCTGGAGGAACAATGTTTACGATATTTACAAGCTACCAAGTTACTTTTTTTCTATTCATCCACCAAACTTAATAGAAGTGCATACAATATTACCCCTAATGTATAATTAAAGTGAGAGTTGCTTGGTAGCGAGTTGTTTAAGTAGCCACTGTCTCTTCAAATTCATTTCACGCTTTGCCACTGAAGAGAATTGTACAGCGTCAAAATAATGTTACAACATAACCTCTAGGTTTGTGGGGGAGTTTTCAGGATACAAGATTGACTCCGAATTCCTGGATAAATAACGCAGTTATTTATCCAGATTAATAACAGAAATAATTATAATCATTAATAACAGAAATAAATATAAATGGGAACCAGACAAGTCAATAACCTGCTAGATATCTATCAAAGTCACAAACCAACCGTCAGATATACTGAAACAGCAAATAAATATTCTACTATTCCACAAATTGATAAATGCGATTTCAAAACCCTGACGCAGTCGCAACTCACTTTCCCTCGTATCAAGTAGTCAACTGTTGCATTCTAAATCATGACTTTTTTGTACAACCTCTATGAAGTGTTCTCACAATATCTACATAACTGAAAAAACCTTCGTCAATCTACAACACTTGCAAAATTTTTAAAACTCGCCAGTAATACCCAAGTTGGCGGAATCTTTAATTAATACCATTAATTACCTGTACAACTATTTTTACAGCGGGGATACCCTTACCACAGTAAAAGACACATTAAGATTGGACGACTTTTGGCTTTGAAGTGGATGACTTTTTGCTTTTGTAGATGATCTCAGCATTCTATAAATAAAACTGATTAATTTCCTTATGACATAGCGTCCGTCCTAGTTCTGATTCAGTTTTTGTCAAAATCCATGTCATTACTGGCAGTTGAGAGGCCTATCTGGTCGTCTTCCTGGAATCGTCCTTTATAAGCCATAGCGTTGAATCTGGTCGCCATTTTATAGGTAGCGATGTTGTTCCTTTCGCTTATTGCACTTATCCAAACGGGCCTGTAGATTTCGAATACATTTACTAGATGATGAAAAAGCATCGATTAGCTGTATAAATATTAAATCACACGGCAGTCTAAGATAACAGCATTTTCAATAGGGAATGGTTGATTGATTCATTAACAGCACTTCTGTAAGCAATTGGAGACAGAGAAATATGACGGTTTCAATCATTCTGATTTTAAGTACAAAGATAAAGATATGATTATGTTTCGTTCTATTGAATCTCTCCACCATGCTGTCCGATTGAGGATGAAGAATAGTTCTGGTCCCATTACGAGTTCTTTGCAAAATCCTGTGAATATGCTACAGTTATAGTTCGCCCCATGGTTAGAATAGATGAGTACATGAACGCCGTTGTAACGCATCCAGTCCGAGAGTTGCAAGTATCAATTGGAAAAGTTTTCTTAAATTCTTAGCAAACAAAAAATTTCTACTGCATCAAAGACAGCTGGATTTCTTTATCCAACAGAACAGATTAGTGCATATCACTATCCATTTATACAAACATACAATAGTTAGCACACGCAACTGTGTGATATAAGAGTTCATGCTAACGTTGCATAGAAAAGATATACTAATATATATTTTGCTGGTACCTGTTTGTTTTATTTTGTGAATTTATGACTAGTTGTGTATTTATTGCGATTGAATGACCTCTTATTACAATTTGTACTATGTAAAAATTTAACCCATTATAGCAGTTATATAATATTAGTAATCATTAAAAATAATATTTAATGTACTCACTTTTAAAACAGAGTATATATAAACCGTTAATTGCAATGTCTTTTTGCATGCGGATTCTAATACAAATTGCATTTTTAATATCTATACATTTTGTTTACACTTTGAGTCACCACACGTGTCAGAAGCAAAACTTCTTAGGGCGTTATAAGGAAAATAATCAATGAAAGAGTGTAATAATCATATAGTAGTAAATGTACTTGTATATCGTACTTAGCAAATTTAAGATGTCAATGTTTAAAATATATCATACACGCAATATAATACTATAAAAATATGATCCAAATAATATATGTGAAAGAAAAACATTAATACAACAAAACATTAATATTAAAATTATAAATGTCATTTAAACTAAAACGTAAATGGCAATTAAACTCTATTAGGAAGTATACATTTGCTCATAATTTAAGAATGAAATTATTATTTTATGATAATTGAAGGAAGATACATAATTCATCGATTATAACTATTCTAAATACCTAGAAAATACTGTAATCGAAGTCCTAGATTTCGAAGTTGATACTGACGGATCATTATTCATTTTAAATTTGGATTTTGTGTTTAAAGCTTTAATCAGTAAATGTGGTTCAGAACAAGCAAAATTGACATTGAAATTGCCACCAAAAATTATTAATATTTTATCTAAATCCGTTTGGAATAAAACTGGTCCTGTACTAAATTTCTGTATAATTACTGTATTTAATAATTAATGCAGTAATCGGAAATCTCAATCTGTAAAACCTAACGAAAATATGAAACACGCTAAAATCACTCGATGCGTAGCAAACTGGGAGCATAACGAAAACGCGTAACACGCTAGCTGCAAACACTGGTTTGCAAAATGTAGGGCGAACTATAGCCACTTCCTTCACTGACTTACTGCCGGGCATAATAACAATTGTAAAGTGTCGTTCATATTTCGAGAGTTTTAAAATTGATTTCGGTGCAATAAATTGGAAAATGTGCAAATAACTAAAATAAAAGTGAATTTAAATATTACTGAAGACTCTTTAATGATTAGGGGAATTTACTTTACAGTAACAGTAAGTAAAAGCTTTCACTGGAAGAAATTTGGAGGGTCATTCCCAAAGTAGCTCTTAAAGAGCATTTTTAAAAACTAATTTATGACCACATTTTAATTAATTAATCATCATGTATTTATTCCACAATTTTAAACTAATTACACATTCAATAAATGGCCAATGACTATAAAAAAGCAAAAATAAATATAACACTTTTAATAAACAGGACACTAAACAATTACATTTATTTGAAAATCCTTCTCCCATCAAGTTTAAGCATACAAATATCATTTTTTACCTCAGATTATAACTGCATATATTCATTCTTCTCTAACATAACACTTGGCAGCTTATTGAGATGCAACATGTCTGGCCATCCCTTTCAACCTCATGTAATTATCAAAAATATAGAACCACAATGTAGCTGTCTGAATCTAGATCAACAAGTCAATAATCAACCTCTTCGACGAACATTCATCTCCGCCCGTAGAACGTTTTTGTGGAGGGTAGCACCCAGTACACTTCAAGAATGACGGCAAGCGGCTGCTCAAAGATCGATGGATCGGCCCAAAAGAAACGATCAATTGCAGTCCGAGGAAAAAAATTGGCAAGACTTAGGATCGAAAGAAAGAAAGAAATCTTAAGAGAAAAGATCAGAATTTAAACGCTCCATTTTCTTCAGTATACAGAAAATATATTGATGGTCAGTAGAATAAATTCAAATGTGCTATATTTCTATCTTTGTTGTAAAATATACGTAGTAGTCATATACACGTGTTAGTAATTGCAAAAAAGAAAAAATGTTTTTCCAAAATGAAAAATGAAAAATCAATATCTACATATACAAAATGGAAAGTATGGCTGTGTCTTTATATGTTCTGTATACAAATCCACAGTTTTCAACGGATTCGTTTAAACTTTTTCTTAACTCCATTGCGGGCAACATGTTTCGTGCTTCAAAGACCAGGAACTGCTGACATATTAATAACAAGAAAGATCAATCATGCATAAGCATTGATTATGAAACACTTTCCAACTGAAATGAAATTTCATTTAAAAATTTCTAAAATGTGATTCATTCAGTGGTAATATATTTTACATTATCACAGTACTACAGTAATTTATTATACTTAAATATTTAAAACTGTATCGAAATATAAATCATCTGATTCTTTATGCAAAATCAATGAATATTTCATTCATATAACTTGTATTCCAGACTCCAGAGCTAAATAATTTTGTGTGAAAAAAATTCAGCAATTCTTATGTAATTCATCTTACAATCGCTTGAGATATTTGCATTCTGCATATGTTAAAATTAGGCTTCCTTGAAGAAATAATAAAAGTTTAGGGATCATTTAAAATCACAACTATTGTAATTGCATAGGCACGGAATTTAGATACACAGATAATACACAGATAATATATATGTGTATGTGTATGTACTCAAAGTATTGGAATCGTGCCGAAGATGGGAACTCGAATTTTCAAAGTATCTACACGTTTTGGGACTTCTAGAACACGAAAAAACTACTTTTAGGAAGACGTCTGTGTGTGTAAGTGTGTATCTGTGTATGTTTCTGTGTGTCTGTGTGGATATTACATCCACTCTAATTGAAAAACTAATGGACCGAATTTCATACAATTTGGTAGGTATGTTTTTTGTGGGAAATCCTGATGTTCATTAGATTATAGTACGATTCGTAATAAAAGAATCTGCCTTCTTTGCGAAATGGCCGCAGAAATTGCCTTTATCCACTCTAGCTAAAAACTAATGAACCAAATTTAACAAAATTTGGAGTATAATATTTCAATAACCTACAAGTGATTTATATACCAAATTTAACAAAATTTTGTATATAAATCATTTGTAGGTTATTCTACTACGATTCGGGAAAAAGGAACGGGCTATTTTTGCGAAATGGCCAGCAAAAATCGTTATATATAAAAATAAAAGACTACGTGTGCTCAATTATATCAATTAAATTCCTATATTATATGTGATTTTTGACAACAAAAAGAATAAGACTAACCCCATTACTCTAGGACTAGCCGTTCTAGCCACTCCCATATGCAAAACGTTTAAACAAATGGAGAGATATTTATTATATAATATCTCTCTCTTTTCTTTCTGGAAGATATCCCAAAGTCAGAATTTAATTGAATTTGTTTTTTTCCCTATATTAAATAATTTACTTAACATATTTTACTGAATTTTTTTTTATATATTCTATGGGATAATGTGAATATTTCCTAAATATTTCGAAGCAATTCGTGAATTTTAAATTTACTTAAAAAATGTTTGAAAAATTAGGTCCCATAGGGTTCAATGTATTTCATTTTTTCAACCCGGGTTCAATAAAAAACTAATTGGGTGATATTATTTATTTATATTCCCATAGGTCCTACAGACCGTCTGAACAACATACTAAAATTTCATTTTGATAAACTCATTTTTACGGCAGTTATCGTGCTAACGGACAGACAGACAGACAGACAGACAGACAGACAGAATGAACAAAGTCATAAACACTTTTCAACTTTGTTGTAAAGTGTTAATAAAAAACACAAAATTAAACGTTCCATAAAAATAGCATTTTGCAGACGATTATTTTCCGGAAATGTATCATGAAGAAAATAATATCATGTTCTGTCGCAATAGAGTTGAATCAATTTTATTTATACGACAGCCATTTTTAACACTTTACAACAAAGTTGAAAAGTGTTTATGACTTTGTTCATTTTGTCTGTCTCTCTGTCTGTCTGTCCGTTAGCACGATAACTGCCGTAAAAATGACTTAATCAAAATGAAATTTTAGTATGTTGTTCAGACGGTCTGTAGAACCTATGGGAATATAAATGAATAATATTACCCAATTAGTTTTGGATTGAACCCGGGTCGAAAAAATGAAATACATTGAGCCCTATGGGACCTAATTTTTCAAGCATTTTTTAAGCGGATTTAAAATTCACAAATTGCTTCGAAAATTTTAGGTAATATTCAAATTGTTCCATAAATTATATAAAAAAAAAATTCAGCGAAATATATTCAGTAGTTTTTTAAATAAAAATTAAAATAATAATTACACCTCTTATATGAAGCGATCACGTGACCATGATATGAAACGATCACATGATCCACTTCAAAATGATATATGGCATCCATCTTGTTTCAAAATCGTGATTTTTTTAAGTTCTTTTTAATTCATATTGAGTGTTGTATCTGTCCTAAAACTACTTTATTTTTGCTTAAATTCTGTGCATCTACATACTGAAACAACGCAATGAAAATATATTTGAGTTTAAATGCTCATCTAAATTTGATTATTTCTACAACTAAGCCTATTTTTCACCTATGTAAAATGTAAACAGCAAAATATATAGAATGAGTTGTATTAGAATTCCTGTATTTTTTTAACACAAAATAATTTAGTCCATGGAGTCTGCATGGCTGATATGAATGAAATATTCATTGATTTCATAAAGAGAAGGACGATTTTTTTCGATGAAGTTTCAAGCATAGAGTTTAATTTTTTGTAGCTCCATGGTCTTAAACAAAATGTTTAAATAAAATAAATTATTATAGTATTGTGATGAATGAAATGAATGGGAGAAAGTTATGAATGGCATCTTGTTTTTATAGAGAGATCCAGGCGTGTTATTTTTTCTATGACGTCATTTGAATTAATTTCAGTTGTTTTCGATGAAGTTTTCAAATATAATAAATTATCGTAGTATTATGATAATTCTGAAACTATTACCGAGGAATGTATAACATTTTAGAGATGTTTAAACCAGGCAATTTATATTTCAATGCCGTCATTTGAATGAAGTTCATTTTTTTCGATGAAGGTTTAAGTTTTCAAATATAATAAATTAATGCAGTATTGTGATAAGTTTCAAAATATTACCGAGGAATGTATTGCATTTTAGACTTGTTTAAATAAAATTGCATTGAAGTTGGAAAGTGTTTCATAATCAATACTTTAAGCATGATTGATCTTTCTTGTTTATTAATACATCCTATTTGAATAACAAAGGACTTGCTAGAAAAATAAATTTTATAAATAAAGGATATTATTTGTTTGATTGCGTTATATCAGGTTACTGTCGTGAATTAATGATATTTTCAATTTGAGTCAAATGTTTTATTTTGACAAAAAATTTTCAAATTTATATTTTTCTATTGTGTTTAACCGGTTGTTGAAGCAGGTTAAAAATTGTATGAGTATATATAGCATCTTCGCCGACTATTTTGACGTCTTAATTTTGATACATATTGACCCAACATTTATATTTTTTGTAAATTTATTTAACAACGGAATCAGGATGTTCTGTTCTACAAATCCACTTGTGAATATAGTTTTATATAGCAAAAATATACTTTCATATATTTCATATACATTCATATACTTTTAAGGGAATTAAATTAAAAATTTTGAATAGATATTTTTAAAGATAATTCATTTCATTAAGAATATTACTGGAATTTGCACATATTTTACCTCACGAACAACGCCAGGTAGTATATATATATATATAATTACAAGTCTGTTTATTCGTCCGTTTGTTTGAGTGTATGTCAATCCACAGTTTTTGACGAATTGTTTTTCAAATTTGGTGAAGTTATTCTCTACGTCAATGAGTGTGACTCCTTCTATGTTTCGAATTTGTATACCCAAAGGTTGTGGTAATATTAATAAAAATTCTTCTATTGAAATAGTGTTATTCAGACGATTTTTCTTCCAAAAAAATAATATCATGTTGCTTAGTTGCGGAATAAAATTAAATGTGTTTATATGGCAGACGATTATGATTCAGTTTAAATTTTTCAATTATATAGAAATTGATATAAAAATAAATTCAGTAAATAAACGGTATTACATATTTTATATTGTTATATCAGTTACTGCCATGGAATATATTTAAATATTCCCGAATGTTTTTAATGATTGTTGCAACAAAGTAAACTGTATACGAGGTATACTCGTACATGGGGTATACTCATACAAACGGGGAGAAGAGCATTTCTTATATATAAATGACTGTTGGAGTCAAAATACAAAAATATTACACAAAGTATCTTCTCTTGCCAATGAAACGAACTAGATTCATGAGGAAGTTGTTAATAAATGTATCGTACGATATAACACATGAAAAGTGAACATATTTCATAATAGTTGGTTTTTTTGTAATGTGATTTTTTTTCATACATTCATTTGAAAAGGTACAATATCTCGAGAACGGTTCATACTATCTTTATAAAATTTATGTCAGTCGTTTTGTAATGATAAACTACGTAAGAAATGATTATTTACATAACATTATTGAAAATTCTGATTATATGATGATCTTTTAGAAATGTCATTCTAAAATTTAGGAATCGTCCGAACATTCGACTGCTTTTAAAATCAAAGGTTTCTATTATTCACTGATTGTAATGTTTATATCAAATTTCGTCCTAAATGCCCCATTCGTTCGTGAGTTTTTCTCCATAGACGTACACACACACACATACACAGAGACATCACCTCAAAAACCCTCGATTCCTCTTGAGGGATGCTTGAAAAATGTTCTTCCGTCGAAAACTTGAATTTGAATATTCAACTCCGTCAGAATATTTTACCTATATTATTATAGCATGTATATAGGGAAAGTGATGAGTTAATTTAAATATTTGTAATAGGATTTCTCTCAACCTGGTTTGCTTATATCAAGTGCAGCATTTATTTTACAGATGATTCGAATACTCGATATTAATTTATACCAATATAAAAATGATCAGATTACGTCATGAGTCATAATCCTTTACTAGTGTCCACATCGTAAAAAATCCTTTACTAGTCCAAATCCTATACTAGTCAAAATCCTTTACTAGTGTAGACAACGTAGTCCCAGTGTTGTCGTATGAATTTAAAAGTTCTTTTTAATTCATACTAGCAGCATACCCGTTCTTCGTACGGAGTGTATAATATAAAGAAATCTATAATTCGCAATCATGTGCAAATTCTGTTAAAATACTAAATTTATTGCTCATAAAGAGAAGTTTAAGAATATCTGTTCTCACTATGCAAAATTATCTTCACGGGCAGATCTGAAGAATAAAACATCCTGGCCCCTTTTGTATGCAAATTTACAAAAAAAAGGAATTGAATCAATATATGCAACCCCGTACTACTTATATTGTCGCAGATTAGAAAATATGCCAGTGTGTTAGTAGAAGCTTACCCGTATTGCAATATGTGTCTCAAAAATATTTGCCAAAATAAAAGAGAAGGCATAAAAAATTGAAAGTATCAAAAATCCCCGTAATCTTAATACCAGAAGGTCATACTTGATTCGAATATATGTCAATATATATCAAAATATATGCCAATATACCTGTACTACTTATATTCTCGTAGATTGGAAGATATACCCATGCATTTGTAGAAGATTACTCGTACAACGTACTATATATGAGTTTCAACAATTATCGTCATAACAAAACAATTCCATAATAATTTCAAAATATCAGTAATACCTGAATCAACAGTCCCCGAAAATATCAATAATAATGATGTTTAAACCTGAAGACCGTAATTGATATTATCCAGTCAAAAATTCAATGTCACTGAAATTTATTTTATATACATATTTTTACTATTCAAATCGGAAAAGATTTAATAAAAATCATATGCCGCATAACATATTGGATCCGTTGCTAAGCGACATGATATCAATTGCTTTAAATAAATTGATGGAAATCATATCATCTGAATAATGCAATCTCCATGGAAAGTTTGGCGACATTTTCGTCAATTTAGCTATAACTTAAAAAATCGCCAAATTTATCGCCAAGTGGGACTGTAGAACTGAGAATCCCATTATGCGACAAATTGACGAAACATCGTCACAAAACTATCCCCTAACAAAACACAATTAATGTCATTTATTAAGCGCGATTTTATCAATTTCATGATATTTTTATGGATTTAGAAATATTTTTACCAATTTGGTGATATTAAAAAAATTCCTTAAATGTGTTACTAAGTAGGATGGATGGACTGACCGACAAATGCTACAGAAACATCATTTCAGAACTTTTTTCTAAAAAAACAAATTTAATTTCATTGATTTGGGTCATTTTTATCAATTTGGAGACATTTCCACTAATTTGGTAAAGTTTAAGAAAAGTTACCAAGTTATTTAGAGATATTCCTCTAAATTCGTAGCTCTTAATTTGCAGATCTGAAGAATAAAATATCCTGATTCCGTTTGTATATACTAAATGAAAACACTAAAATTATATTAGAAGATACATACACCCGTTCTACTCTTTTTCTGCTTCAACAATCGGCTAAATGAGTTTATTGGGTAAACACAATATATGAGTTCATTAGCTAAACACAATATATGAGCTTGAAACCTCTTTGCTAAAATAAATGAAAGTAATGTACACAGTCTGCAATTTATATATTTAAAAGAACAATCAAACCGTTCATTTAAAATATATATATTTACATCCATTTATTTATTATTCAAATAGAAAAAATAATAATAAATATTAACAACACATTTAATTTCATTCCGTTGCCGAGCAACATGATATAAGATAGAATCTTCCTCATAAAATGCGAAATTAAATAGCCATTTTGATTTCTTTATACTTTACATCGTTGAGTAAAAGCTTGTGAGAGATGAACCATGGAGGTAGATTTTTCCATTTAAATTCATGTTTCAAACATATCATGTTTTCCTATAGTGATTAATTAATGCAAAAATCCTGCACCAAACTCGGAAATAAAGTTTTATTTCATTTTGGCGTTTAAAACAAACGATTTTCATCCTTTCCGTTTGGATAAACCACGGAGTTGGAGAGTAGATCTCCCAAGAAAAAGTTCCGTTTTTCATTAATATCTCGACAACCCTTGGTCTTAGAAACTCGAAACTTGGACAAAATTTATGGGGGGCTATTTTAAAGCTATCCACAAAATTTCATTAAATTCGGTTCAGCCGTTTTCTCGTGATGATGAGACAAACGAAAATTTCGTTTTTTACTAATATCTCGAGAACCACTGATCGTAGAAACTCAAAACATGGACTAAATTTTAAGCGGGGCTATTTCTAGGCTACCCACAAAATTTCATCAAATTCGGTTCAGCCGTTCTCCCGTGATGATGGGACAAACAGACAGACAGACAGACAGACAGACAGACAGACAGACAGACAGATTTTCAATTTTATTTATATAGATTTAGTGTTGCATCCGCCCTAAACCGCTCTATTTCTGCGTATTTTCTCTACATCTATATTCTGTGCCAACGCAATTAAAATATTTTTGAGTTTAAATGATCAACAAACTTTGATAATTTCTACAACGAAGCCTAATTTTAATGGATGCATAATATAAACAAGTGATTGTAGGATGAGTTGTATAAGAATTGCTGAATTTTTTTCACATAAAATTATTTAGCTCTGGAGTCTGGAATAATGAATGGAACATTCATTGATTTTACATAGAGAGCCAGACGATCTATACTTCGATGACGTCATTTGAATAAGGTTAATTTTTTTTCGAAGTTTTAAGTTTTCAAATATAGTAAATTATTGTAGTACTGTGATAATTTAAAATGTATCAGCGCTGAATGTATCGCATTTTAGAGATGTTTAAATAACATTGCATTTCAGTAGGAATGGGTTTCATAATAAATGCTGTATGCATGATTGAACTTTCTTGTTTTATTATGTCAGCTTTCATTACAAAAACTAAAAATTACCAAAATACATTCCTCTTTTTTATGAAAGTTTCTTCATGATGTTCTTTTATGAAAGTCCGGATGTTCATTGTTTCGAATGTTTGTTATAGGAATTTCCCTATGTAATATTATCATTTAAATACATGTAATACTTTAAGAGAAATAAATCAAGAAGTAGAATTATAAAATATGGCTCTTTCAAATGAAGTAAAATGAAATTCACAATCTGTGGGGATACCGGTATTCCAGGATTGAAACATTCTTAATCCCAAGCATTCCGGGATTGTAAAAAAAACAACAATGGATTGCGATTCTTATTCCTGACCATATCTAGATTGACGAAATAACATAAATTTAGACCCACATCAACAAGTCTGTAAATTAGCTTTTTCGACAAGCATCTATGTCCCTGGCCCGTTTTTATGGCGGATGGGACCAAGACCAGTTCTATAAATGACTGCAAGCGGCTGCTCAAAGATCGATGAATCGGACTGAAAGAATCAATTAATTTCAGTCTGAGAAAGTTGCTGGACCGAGGATCGAAATCCAGAAAATGTAACCTTCACAAAAAAGATAATTTAAACATGTTGGTTTCATGAGAATATGAAAATGTTAATGACGGTTGGTAGTATTATTATTACTTTCATTACATACATAGTATAATGTATAAGGAAAGTATTGTGACGGAGTCGAAAATTCGAATTCGAGTTTTTGACAGGCGAGCATGTTTCATGCATCCCTGAACATGAATCAAACGTTTTTGAGGTGATGTCTGTGTGTGTGTGTCTGTGTGTGATTGTGTGCCAATGAGACTGTCGAGACGATATCTCACGAATGAATGGAGTGATTTGAACAAAAGTTGGTACAAAAATTACAATCCATGAATACTGGAAGCCTAATGTTTTTAAACTCAATCGAACGTTCAGAACCCCCCTAAATATTAGAGTGATATTTTGAAAAAATCATCAAAACTTTTAATAAAGTTACGCAAATATACATTTATTATGTAATTTTTTCATTAGAAAACGATTGACATACATTTTAGAAAGCTAGAATGAACCCTTCTTGAGATATTTCACATTTTTCAAATAAATGTATCAAAAAAGCACATAAAGTTAAAAAAAATATTGACCATTGTGAAATACTTTCACATTTCATATATAATATCATGCGATAAATTGGGTGGCATCTTTCTCGTGGAGCTATCTCGTTCCATTCATGAGAAAATATACTTTGGGTAATACTTTTGTATTTGGACGCCAATAGTCATTTATCATAAGAATAACTTATTTCTCCATTCATAATGCTTGGCGAGATTTTGTCGACGAATTTGGCGGAATTTCGCCAACTTGGCGACTTTTAAATATATTGCCAAATTAACGAAAATGTCACCAAATTGATAAAAATGACGTTAAATCAATGAAAATGCGGACTAATTGACGAAAATTCAATATCTTGGAAAGTACATAATGTATAGCCCACATCAGATTTTTTTTACATATCTTAACTCTGCTAGGCGTATATATGTAGTAGTTAAATGGAAAAATATACTTATCAAATATATTGGATTCCCCTTTGATTCTTACTTTTTCGCTCAAAGTATAAAATATCGTTTCCACGAAAATTTTTTATTTCGAGATTTTGATGTCAATATATGTTTTAGGACCTCCGTTCTGACCGTTAGAAACACGTTTTGTATATTTTAGAGCGATGTCCGTCCATCTGTCTGTCGTCGATTTCTTGTGCACACAATAGCTACCACAAATATTAACGAATTTTCACGAAATTATATATTTGACTTTGTTAATGAAAAATCTAGAACTAGAAAAATTTTTGGAAATTCGAGCGAAAACTTCGAAATTTATTTGAAATTTTATATTTTCTTAACATGGCAGCATAGGCCAAATTTTGCATAATCGTGCATAAAAGGTTTCATTTAAAAGATTACGAAACTTAATAGCCCAATTATTATAGTGAAAGAGTCGAGATACAATTTTTGTGTTCGTGACGTCATCAGTCCCCTCGGGGGGTGCATTGCCAAACTTGATATCAATCGAAAGATGATTTCAAGTCCTTTAAAATTCAAAGAAACATCCTATAATGGTGATCTTTTGAAACAACGGTGCAGATTTTTCAAATTTTTCTTGTAAAATTTGCAGAAAACAAATATCACAAACTACTTAAAAATGGATTCTGATATGAGAAAGTCGAGGGGAGTCAAAATCCTGTTAATTAATTTTAACACAGAATAAATATGAATAATATCACCCACTACTTTTTAGGCTTGTTAATCCACACCAATGTATTTAAATTGGCAAAAGACGATTTATGGACAGTAGTAGAATGTTCTATTGGATCAAGTACAATCCATTGTGAATTTAATGGCGGTAGGAATGTCATATGAATAAAAACTGTGATACGAGCAAATCTCAAAGAATACAATTTAAACAGTTAGGATGTACGATAATAAAGTGTCCATTTGTTAACTAGATGAATACAGATTCAAGATCATTGGAGAAGACAACCTTGGGGTTTATGCCTATAGAATCTCCACGTCCGGGGTTTCAATCTCCCATCCAGCAGAACCGCAGCTGAGGGCCACGTTCTTGGCGGAATCATTCACCGGGTAGGGTTCGAAGAACACCCACCAAGCCCGACCCCAGTCGCCGGCCGGATCTAGGCTCAGGTCATGAATAGACACAGTCCGTGAGATCACCTGGAAGAGTCCGAGGCGTAACTGCCTCACCGGTACGACGGTCGGTTCCTCGGATTATGATGCCCCCCAGAGTCGGAGGATCAAGGCTACAGAACCAACATCAGTAACCACCATCTCAGGCTGGCCCACCCCGGGGGGGAGATCAAGACATGAACAATCAGTCTCTTCGACGGACATCTATTGATGTCCATGGCATGTATTTGTGGAGGACGGAAACCAGCCCAGTTAAAAAATGACGGCGGACGGCTGCACGACCAGCGTGATAGATCAGACAAATCGATAGATCGGACAGAAAGAATCTAATAATCAACCCCTTCTGTGAGCTTCTTTGGCGCCCGTAGCATGATTTTTTTGATGCTGAAACGCAGTCTAATTCAAATATGAAGGCAAACGGTTGCTGATTAAAGAGCTATAGATAAAAAAAAAGTATCTAGTAATCAGACTCCATGAACATCCATCGATGACCGTGTCGTGTTTTAGCAAACGGTGGAATTCAGTACACTTCTAAAATGACGACAAACGCTCAAAGACTGATAGATCATACAGAAATAATTTAATAATCAGATTTTTCTACGAGAATCCATAGACATCTGTTGCATATTTTCATGGATGGTGGAATTCAGTTCAGTTCAAAAATGGCAGCGAACAGCTGCTCAAAGATCGATAGAGTAGACATTAAGATATTAATAATCAGCCTATTCTGCGAACATTTACAGACGCTTGTGACATGTTTTGTGAATTGTGAAACCAATTCAGTTCAAATGTGACGGAGAACGCTGATCATAGATCGATAAATTAAATAGAAAAATCTAATAATTAGCTTCTACGAGCATCCACAAACACCCGCAGTATGCTTTAGTGGGTAGTAGAACAATGACTCAGTACAATTCAAAAATGACGGCAAACGACTGTTTAAAGATCGATAGATCATACAGAAAGAATCGATGAATTGCAGACTGAGAAAGAAATTGAATGGTCATAGGACTGAAAGAAGGAGAATTTCTAAAGAAAAGAATGTAAATTTAAGTCTTCTGGTTTCTTCAAATCATAGAATATAACATGAAGTGGAATAGACCCCCCCCCCCTAACTTATGTTTTACCTAGAGCTAGTATAAATACAAATGTACATTTTATTTTCCTCACTAAAGTGGTTATTGCTTTCGTGTCAAGAATACTATTTGACCAAATTAAAAATCTGCACAATTTAAGGGGTACTGATTGTGAAAATTGCTTTTGGGATTCTATCAGTCTGTCAGTTAATCTGCCAGTGTATGCAACTTGCTCTCCAGATCAACTCTATCCATACAAGAAAAATTTGTACAGATAGGTTGAACGTTGATATATGAATTTGTAAGCAAGAAATGATATTACATATATAATTTTAATTACTTGCATATTTTAATTACCTGTGATTTGTTAACACTTTACAACAAAGTTGAAAAGTGTTTATGACTTTGTTCATTCTGTCTGTCTGTCTGTCTGTCTGTCCGTTAGCACGATAACTGCCGTAAAAATGACTTAATCAAAATGAAATTTTAGTATGTTGTTCAGACGGTCTGTAGAACCTATGGGAATATAAATGAATAATATCACCCAATTAGTTTTGGATTGAACCCGGGTCGAAAAAATGAAATACATTGAGCCCTATGGGACCTAATTTTTCAAACATTTTTTAAGCGGATTTAAAATTCACAAATTGCTTCGAAAATTTTAGGTAATATTCAAATTATTCCATAAAATATATAATAAAAAATTCAGCGAAATATATTCAGTAGTTTTTCAAATAAAAATTGAAATATTAATTACACCTCTTATATGAAACGATCACGTGACCATGATATGAAACGATCACATGACCCACTTCAAAATGATATATGGCATCCATCTTGTTTCAAAATCGTGATTTTTTTAAGTTCTTTTTAATTCATATTGAGTGTTGTATCCGTCCTGAAACTACTTTATTTTTGCTTAAATTCTGTGCATCTACATACTGAAACAACGCAATGACAATATATTTGAGTTTAAATGCTCATATAAATTTGATTATTTCTACAACTAAGCCTAATTTTCACCTATGTAAAATGTAAACAGCAAAATATATAGAATGAGTTGTATTAGAATTCCTGTATTTTTTAACACAAAATAATTTAGTCCATGGAGTCTGCATGGCTGATATGAATGAAATATTCATTGATTTCATAAAGAGAAGGACGATTTTTTTCAATGAAGTTTCACGCACAGAGTTTAATTTTTTGTAGCTCCATGGTCTTAAACAAAATGTTTAAATAAAATAAATTATTATAGTATTGTGATGAATGAAATGCATGGGAGAAAGTTATGAATGAAATCCTGTCTTTATAGAGAGATCCAGACGTGTTATTTTTTCTGTGACGTCATTTGAATTAATTTCAGTTGTTTTCGATGAAGTTTTCAAATATAATAAATTATCGTAGTATTATGATAATTCTAAAACTATTACCGAGGAATGTATAACATTTTAGAGATGTTTAAACCAGGAAATTTATATTTCAATACCGTCATTTGAATGAAGTTCATTTTTTTCGATGAAGGTCTACGTTTTCAAATATAATAAATTATTGTAGTATTGTGATAAGTTTCAAAATATTACCGAGGAATGTATTGCATTTTAGACTTGTTTAAATAAAATTGCATTGAAGTTGGAAAGTGTTTCATAATCAATGCTTTAAGCATGATTGATCTTTCTTGTCTTTATTACTAGTGGTCTGATGAGCACATGTAAAAATAAAATAGACCCAACTTTAGACTTGAGAATAATTCCTTTATAAATAAAACATATACTAAATAGGTATTAAACACCTCTCGTTCCCTGTTCCATATATAAAGTAAGCAATATGGATCTTATGTTAAAGTATGGGTATCATGTTAAGAAAGCCTGGTAATAATATAAGACTGTAACTACACCCACTCAATAATGAAAGTAATATTAAAATTTTTTAATAAATCATATATGTAATTACAGGTACTAAAGGTACTAAACCCCTTGCTCCCTGCATTAACATGCATGGTGTAAGTGCATGGATAGTGTAATAGATAAAAATATTCAGATTGATAAAACAACAAATGGAGCTAGGACTTACCTGCCCCCCCCCCAAATTTTATAGAGTATCACACATGAAAAATATATATAAAATAGTAAAAGTGAAAACTATTTTCAAAACCATGTACGTTCTCAAGGGCCATACCTGGGTCGGTAATACTGAAGTTGCAGGTTTCTGTATGTATAACTTTAAATTTTATTACAGAAATTATGCTCATGTCCCGACGTAGAAGAAGGTAGAAAATGGATCAGAATTAACAATAATCAATGAAAATAGAAACATCAAAATAAATATTCCAGCTAAATGCCATGTTATAATAATAGAATAACATCTAAAGATTATTAATATGAAAGAGAATAAAATAACTTAAAAAGGGTTCCCACCGTCTCTTGAAACATGCGATGTTATAGATAAAGAATTACTCTGCAATGATCTAACTCAAAAAAGTTAGCAGTTAAGGTCATAGTCCAAGATTGTAATTGGTTGAAATAAAACATGTGGAAAAGAAAAAGTTTAATTATTATCGATGTTCCAAAATAAATATATAAATATTTATTAAATAATAAAATAATTGATACCTCTATTCCAAAATTGAAGTGATACTTTTATATGATGTATTGATACTTAGTTTACACTTTGATGAACATTTTTTATTTTAATTTTTAATTATTCAAAAGTTGTTGAGACTGATCATTCAGTAAGTTGCTGTAAGTGGAGCATGGTGTTGAATTTAAATTTAAAATGGGTTTTTATAAAGGAAAGATTTGGCCGGTGGTTATTTTAGATGGTGGTGGTTATTAATTTATGAATATTTTCTTTATAGTAACATGATGCACTTAACTATTTGATTCGTATTAACTTATTATTAATGATATTTTTAAACACTGATTTTGAAAGGTTTGATGAAAAATGTTGAATTTTGTGGACTTTGAAGTTATATGAAGCTGTTTAGTCATAAATTTTAAATTTTAGATTATCTTCATTTCGAATTCGCAAACTAACGTTAATGTAGTTGATCGAGGGTGATGAATAAACATTTTCAATAAGTTGTAGATTGGCAGGAGAAAATTGAAAGTTTAACATTGGTGCATTTTTAGTAATCTTTATAATAATTAGATCATAAATTAATCTGTACATGATATGACTATGGAATTGGTGCTTAATTTCGTAATAGTGTAGCTATAACTTGGCCAGAATGGGTGATGAAATTCCTTCCTGTGGAATTCCCATTTTTAATTTGTAAATGTGATTACCCTGAGATAAAAATCGGTTGAAAATAATGAATTTTAAGAAAGTTTTAAATTTTGGTACAGTGATGTGTTTAGAATCAGCAAATTGTTCATATAAAATTATTATTACTTTAAATAAATCATGAATGTCAATGTTATTAAAGAGGTCTTAAAATCGAATGTTTTTATATCATGGATTATAGATTATTGTTTTAAATTTTTAACCAGTTCTAAACTACTTTTGATAATATGTGTCCTCTGTTCCGTGAAATGATCATAAATTTGATTTAGAATAGAAAGAAGTTTTTATCCGCTGTATTAGTATATCAATTAAACCCTATTGTAACTAATTTAAAAGTAAGTGGTGATTTATGGAGTTTTGGTATAAGTATCAAATAAGGAAAATTTAGATTGTGTTTTAGTTTAAGTAGCTTGTAGTAAGCAGTGATTTGTTCACTGATAATAGTTATATTATTTTGTATTTGAGTTAAAGATACAGATGTATTAAGTTGTTGTTTGAGTTCGCCTAAATAATATGTTTTTCACACTCATATATATATATATATATATGTGTGTGTGTGTGTGTATATATATACATATATGCACACAAATATATATAAAGTTTATGCACTTTAGTATAAGCAATAGATATCAGACGAAGAAGAAAATAAGTAATGCAATTTCATCGCTATATATTTAATAACGACTAATAAACAATATAAGACCATGAACATACCTGCTTGATTTGCAGGTTTCAATAAACGAAGAAAACACAAAAAAAGCATCAAAAAACTTGTTTCAAAAGTTTATGCAAAAGTAACAAAAAATAAAGTTATTTAACTAATGTGATGTCCATTTCGTTTTATAACTTGAAAAACACGATCTGACATTGACAGAATAAGAGAATGAAGAATTTCTGGGTCTAAATTGCACCAGCAGTTTCCAATTTCACAATTCGGCCATAAACGAAATAATTTAATTCGGCTAATGACGAAAATTGTCGCCTATTCGCATAAACTCTTCTGGATAGTATCCCCCAATGGTTTTCTATGGGATTCAAGTCGGGACATTTGGTCGGCCAATCCATAACCATAATGTTGTTACACTGCAACCAAAGTTTCGTTGATTTTGCCACCTGAATGGGAGCATTATCGTGCTGAAAACAGAATTTTGGTCCTGCTAGATTCACAGCTTCTGGTAATATGTGATTCTTTAACGTTTGTTGGTAGTTTGGCGTATTTTACTTACCGTTAAGAAAGGCTAAGGATAACGTACCATTAAATCAAAACGCTCCCCACACCATCAAGGAATGACTTTGTTTTCTACTGAAAATAAAACTCTCTGTTCTTTGCGTAGGTCGTGCCAGTATGATGTCCATCCATCTGGGCCATTAATATTCCATTTCTTTTCATCATTAAATATAGCAGTTATCCATTGATCGTCCCAGTTCATGTGTTCCCGAGCCCATTCCATACGACGTAATTTATGATTTTCAGTTAAACTCAGAATTCTCTTCATACGTGCGAGCATTATATTGCAATTACTTTGTAAACGTCTGTGAATAGTAGATCGAGATACTTTTAAACCTGATTCACTTTGTATTTCAGATAACGACAGTTCTTGAGTCGATGCTAGACGAAAATGCTTTCTGTCATCTCGAGAACTGGTACATTTTGGACCGTCTGTTCTATCTTTTACTTTATAATCGCACTCTTATATAGCACAGCATAAATGTCTCGTTTTGATCAATTTAATAATTTCACGATATCAAGAACAGACTTTTCATAAGCTTTTAATCTCCAAATTTCACACGCTTCGTCTTTTCTAAACTGTTGTTTCTAAACTGTGGGCAAACGTCAGCTGAACTGTTTTATGCAAATTACTACCTTATTTGCATACTTCATTTTGATTTTCCATGGTTTTTTGACTTGTGTATAAATTTTTGAAACAATTTTTTTTATGCTTTTTTGTGTTTACTTCGTTTATTAAAACCTGCAAATTAAACAGGTATATTCATGGCCTTATATTGTTTATTAGTCGTTATTAAATATATAGCGATGACATTTCACTTCTTATTTTTTTCTTCTTCTGATATCTATTGCTTATACTAAAGTGCATAAACTTTTGAGACGCACCTTATATATATATATATATATATATATATATATATATATATATATATATATATATATATATATATATATATATATATATATATATATATATATATATATATATACACATATATATATACATACACATATACACACACACACATACACATATATATATATATACATATACGTAGGCTAGTATTTAAGATTTAAAAAATAATACACAATATATTTTTGTATGGAAATAAATAGTTATGTTGCTTTTTAAAATATTGGCTTTTAGTAGTAATACATTTTTTCATTCGAATAAACCAATTTTCGAAATAGTTATGCCATTCAAAATTTGATATTGTAGAATCATGTGATTTTTAAGCTTTCAACTCTTTCTTCTGGGCTGTTAAATCGTTGACTACGCATTTTATGTTTTATTGCTGGGAACAATAAGAGAAATCATTGGGCGCTAAATCAGGCGAATAAAGACAATGACTCAGCAAATCAGCCCCACTGATAGAATATGAAAGATCAAACAAGATATTGTTGTATTATAAAGCTGTAACGTACCCAAAATGATTGCATGGATGCAAATGTTCCGTCTGAACTTTTAAGCATTACTATTATTATAATGAACATATTTTGAATACATATCCAATCAGAAACTCAGTTTGTTTTAGAAATCTTATAGTTTTTTTATTCAATGTATCTTAAGTTTATTTAATTATCTATTTAATTTATTTAGGTGAAAACAATGGAGTCCTTAAGGAAATATTTTCATTTATTATTTAAAATATTGCCTTTTCTTTAGTATGCCCATTCGCAGGCATTTTAAGTTAGTGCCAGAAAAAAATATGGATACAGCCTATACATATCTGTCATGCATTAGAAATATGATGATAATTTCCTCAGAAAACACAGAAGAAGAAACAGCGATTTTACTTTGAAAACACAACGGAGAAATTATAAAACACTGAGGTTGTTTTGAATTAAAAGTAGGAATTACAAAGCTACCGCCAAATTTCTATTAAAAGCTCCTTTTATAATAATTGTTTTAACTATACCATTGATAATTCTTTAGATCATGATAACAGTTAATTTAGACCTACAATATGAATTAGTTTTCAATTACTATAGATAAGTAATCACCATCATTCATAATATCATTATCAATTACTATCGACTTATAAATTACTATTAATAATTAATCATCAAGGGGAATTAAATATTATTACAATTACTATCAATATTATCAATTACTATCAATATTATCAATTACTTTAGATCATGATGACAATTAATTTAGACCTACAATATGAATTAGTTTTCAATTACTATAGATAAGTAATCACCATCATTCATAATATTATTATCAATTACTATCGACTTATAAATTACTATTAATAATTAATCATCAAGGGGAATTAAATATTATTATAATTTATGATATTTTAATAGTATACATTGCTCTCTCTAAGAAACATTTTTGCTTAGATGTATATATCTATACCAAGTAAAAATTTTTCTAATACACTGAAATCTATCAAAGACGGGAACGAATGGTAGGCATAAACAATTTTTAGGCTCTATGCTTACCATTCGAATTTACGTATAGAGTGTGAAAACAATTTTGCGTTAATTTTGTCTTTTTTTATAAATTGAAAAGTACTAAAGAACATTTTAATCTATAATAATAGAAGAAAATGTCTATTTGCTTGTTTGTTTTCATGTCTGGTCATCTGTTGGTCTTGTAGGAACAACCTAAGCAACCCATAGCTAAAACATTTGGTACAATTATACTTCAAGTCAAGTTCGAAGACACTAAGTATTTCTTTTTAATTCGGATTAAAATATTATTTATTTTATGTTGAAGTACCGAATTTTAATTTTCCACTACAGACATCACATACAGACACACAAGCATTTTTATTATATAAGATTTCTTCCAAATTATAAAATATAAAGAGAAGCCATAATTTAAGGAATCAATTGCTCTGCTCCAGATTATAGGAAGCTGTTGAACTTCGACTCATTTGCATATTATTCGATGATCCTAATGCCAAAAAGTTGATCACATCGCAAGATTTTAATCAGTATTAAATGTTAAGCCTACTATAGAATATTAAAAAGAAACTGCCATTACGCAGAACAAAATCAACAAAAAATGTTATCAAATCTTCCTAAATCTTGGCTATTTTTACTTTCACTGAAGGTAATTCAAATGCGAGCAATTCAGAATAAAGTAGTTTTTCATAAAATAAGCTACGAGTTTCCATTTCCAAACTGGAATACTAAAACTAGGATTTAGAGATTTGAGAAAAGGATTTCGTATACGAAAGGAAAAATTCTCTTTTTTTTAAACTATGACCACAATTTTACTTTTATCTCGATATATGGTATTATCGTCATATTTTAAGTCTTGTTATAAACGTTATTTAAGTTAATAATAAGGTATTTTAATTTATTTAACTGGTTAAATTAATAATTTTAAAATTAATATGAGTGATTTGAAGTTGTATTAAATATGAATGTAGATCGTAATATATTTGTAATGATAGTTATAAAATTCACATTTTTATTATGTAATATAATTATTTTCTTATATTCTATTGTACTTAATAATGTCAGAAAGCATTGTATCTAGATTGATAAATGACTAAAACATAAATATAACAAAATTAAGTATAATTTTTTTCCATATGAAAAGCGAAAGAGTAGTATTAAAATCAAGTAGTAAATAAATCGCTTACGATATTTCAACAACAATATATTTCAACATATGGTAAACGTAACACATTTGATTTCCATGGCACTTTTTTTAATTTCATTGGATGTCTAATAATTAAATTTTGCTACTGTAATCATAATCACTCGTGAGTTAAACAATTTACGGAGAAGTTAAATTCAAAACTAGCCCATTGATTATATTAATTGATTGTGGCATATTTACTTGTCATTAATAGCGCCTGGAACGACAGGAATAAGCTTTCCCATATTTGGTTAACACACCCCGCTACACACAATCAATATAGTCAACATGCGCTATATGGACAGATGCAGAGTCTGAAGAGCCTAGAGGCTTCTACTACGAATTTCCTTCTCCGCTAACGATAAAATGGTGACTCATACTCGTCACGAGCAATAAACCCTAAAAAAATATCGCTAATGATCGTGTTCCAGGACACTTAACGATTAACTCCCGGTTTAGTTGGAAGCACTTACTTAAATTGAGGTCCATGGCTCCTCCTCGGTTCCATTCGAAATCAAGGAAAAAAAACATAATTTGTGTAGTTACTGTTAAAAGTTATTTTATACTATCAACACCTTCAGAAACAATAGTCATGTTGGTAGCCGTGAAACAGCTCCACTTAAAATTTAGTCCATGTTTCGAGTTTCTAGGATCAGGAGTTGTCTAGATATTAATTGAAAACGCACAGTTAAAGATATAGCACTATGCAGACGATATATTTCCTGCAAATTTATTTGAAGAAAATTGCATCATATCGCTTAGCAACGGATTTAAGTCCAATGTGTTTATGCGGCAGGCGATTTTTATTAAATCTTTGTAGATTTAAATAATAAAGCAATGTGTATAATATAAATTTTATCGGCATTGCATTTTTGACTGGATTATATCATTACGGCAAAAATTGTTGAATCTCATATATTGTAGTACGGATACATTTATACTACAACACAAGTATATCTTCTAATCTACGAGAATATAAGTAGTAAGGGTTGGTTTATCTTCCAATACAATTTTAGAGCTTTCATTTTGGAATATATTGGAATTAATTACGGCCTTCAGGTTGAAATATTACGGGGATTATTGATATTTTCAATTTATTAAACCATCTGTCTCGGTTTATCAAATATTTTTGAAACTCATATATTGTAGTATGGGTAATCTACTTATACTACACGGGTATATCTTCTAATATTTGAGAATATAAGTAGTACGGGTATATTTGCACATACAATATCAATGTTTTCTTTTGGCATATATAGATTTAATTTTATATTTTTTGTAAATTTGTTTACAAACAGGATAAGAATGTTATATTCTTCAGATCTGTCTGTGAAGATAATTTTGTATGGCGAGAACAGAGATTCTTAAACTTCTTTCTAAGGGCATTAATTTAAATATTTTAAATCATTTAGAATACTCTAGTCAATCTAGAGGAATGTATGTATGTTCCAAGGAAATATTTTGAACTAGAAATGATTAAATACCAAAAGTGAAAATTTTTGCTTAATTCCCTAAATGACTCCGGAAATTTAATTCCGAATTCATATCAGTCATCATCTAAACTCACCTATAGCCAATCTTGATAAATAAATATTTTAAGAAAATATTTTAAACCGAAAATGGAAATCCTTCGTGAACACCTGACCTCTCCGGAATTTGATGCAGAATTCACTAGTCATCATTTAAGCTATATCTATAGTAGATTTCTAGAAAAGATGTTTCCAGGAAAATGTAAATTGCTTAATCGGAAGTAACATCTCCAGAACGGGAAGTGAAAATCCTCAGCGAGCATTTAATCCCCCTCTCAAGAATTTGATGCTGAATCCATATGGGTCATTATCTAAATTCTAATGACAGCCTATTTTGATAAATTGATGTTTGAAATAAGATTTTTGAACCGAAAAGAAACCGGAAGTGAAAATTCTTAGTGAACCGCCCTACCTCTTTCAGAATTTGATGTTAAATCAATTATACCCCAAGCCCTATCTACAACCAGACTTGAGATATAGACGTTTCAAATAAAATGAAAATTTATGAATTAGAAATGGAAAAAGAACCGAAGAGGTGGATTCTTAATTATCCCTCTACCCCCTTCAAAATTTGATGCTGATTCCAAATGAGTCATCATATGAGCTCTATTTATAGCAGATCGTGAGAAAAAAGAATTTTCAAAGAAAAACACTTCTAAAAAAACACTTCTGTGTGGCCAGTTTTTTTCCCAATAATCATAACATATACAAGGAATAGAAAACTCTTTTATATGTAATTCCATTTATAAGTTATACAAACTCAGGCATTTTATTTATATTTTTATATAAGTTATTTTTTTAATGTTGACCAGCAAACTACTTGTTGGACAACAGATCAAAATATTCTGTAAATCTGCCTTTTCTTCATTTAGTATTTTGGGGAAGCATACCCAGGTTACAAATCCTTGTCAAAATTATTTATCATTCATTTAGTTAGGCATGGGTACGTATTTTAATTTGCATGTTAAATATTTTGTTTTACTTTTGTGTTACAAATACCGGCAAACATAGAATCAATAAATCACCCTATCCCGTTAAAAATAAAGAAAGTTAAATTGTTCCTACAGGATGGAGAGGTAGTTAAACTATCTCCAGGTTTTAATATCTCAAAATTGGCAACGCTATACTAAGTTTCGATAAAATGTTCTTCCAGTTTTATTATTTGCAATTCTCGTGTGGCTGTAAACAAAATGTTTCATAAGTAACATTTTACATCCCAATCTCTTTTCTTTACTTTTAGGAGAACGACGGTCTCCAAGCTCTTTTAAATTAAATCTGGGTCTTGGAGGTTTGTCTCGCTACTGAATGTAAATCCCAATTGTAATCATGGTCTCCAAAATTTACAATATTCTCCGCAATCTGGAGACTGGAAAGTTTGGGACGATCAATAAGTTCCTGGATCTTGAAGACTTTAAATGAAGTTGCGGTATTTGCCCTGTGACTCAACAGATTTCCCCTCATGACTCGGATAAAGTAGGAAAATGACGTCAGCTCTCGCTGTGATGTTGCAAATAAATGGATCAAGTATTAACGACTGGTTCGACTTCCAATCAATATGCAGATATAAAAGCAGTCGTCGCCTCCTTCTTGTCATGATTATTTGTTTCAAGATAAGAGTGCGGACGCACAAAAACAGACGTTAATATGTTTTTAAATTTGTAGAACATCAAAAGGTTTCCTTATCGTATCGGAGAACATAAATTCATTTAGACAAATGTTTTTGTTGTTTACTATTCAACTATACAGATTTTAATAAGATTTTAGGCTACCTGTGTAGTTTATCGATGCCCATTGGCAAACTTAAAAAATGCCTCCATTTCAACGTAATTTATTTCTCTTGATCTGAAAGAAATGGTTGTCAGAAAAACGTGACTAAGCAAAATGCATGCATTAATGAAACACAAATAAATGTCTATTAAGTTTAAATGCATTAATTGAATAACAAAATTGGCTCTTTCAGTAATGCGAGTACAGTGCGGTCATGGAAAAAACGGGAAATTAAAATTAAAAAAATATTTTGTTTACCATATCTAAATTAATAATTCAAATACTTCTGTTTATTTTTTAGTAATTTGAATTTAAAAAATTCGTTATTTGCTCTTTATTGCTTTGAATTTAAAAAAATCCTTCATTTACACTTTGTTATTTTGAATTTCAATAGAATGCATTTGTTTATTTTTCGGTAATTTAAATTAAAAAATGCTTTGTTTACTTTTCAATCATTTAAATTGTAAAAATCATTTTTTTAATAGTTTAATTTAAAAAAATTCTGTTTACTTTTACATTTAAAAAACATTTTTTTATTTTTCGACAATTAAAATTTAAAAAATGTTTACTTTTTTATAATTTAAATTTTGAAGCTTCCCTACCCTTTTCCTTTAATAGCCTAAATTTTAAAAGGCTTTGTTTTTATTGAATTATAAAATTTGAAAACTCTTTATTTACATTTAATAACTTAAATATATAAACTTTTGTTTATATTTCAAACCTTTATTATTAAGAAAGTAGTCTTACTGAATTCGCCACAAAATTTTCCAACCGCATATTATTCCTGAAGAAAGCACAAAATTAGCAGTTTAGAGTCCAAAAGCATTCCAATCAATTGCTGTCTCATTAGACATCTCCATCTGCCTTTGGCACCAATTTATTTATGTCAACTTCTTACTCTAGGGGTATATGAATCTCAGCGCTGTAACCAATGGCATTTTTAGATCCTTCAAAATCATACAACTAATCTTTGCATGAATTAGCATTGCATTTCCAATCCATTATAATTCCCAAGTACAACTTCATCTTATATATGACCATTACTACATAATTTATCAATTAGTAGTATTTTTAATACTGCAAAATAAATAAATATATGTATAAAACAAGAAAGATCAATCATGCATAAAGCATTGATTATAAAACACTTTCCAACTACAATGCAATTTTATTTAAACATCTCTAAAATGCGATACATTCAGCGGTAATATTTTTAAAATTATTGCAATAATACAATAATTTATTATATTTGAAAACTTCATCAATACAAATGAACTTTATTCAAATGACGTCATTCAAATATAAATTGCCTGTCTCTCTATGAAAAAGCAGTAAAAATTTCATTCATAAACATTTATTCTATTCCTTTCATTCATCACAATACTACAATAATTTATTTTACTTAAAAACTTAAAACCATGGAGATAAAAGTACTTTAACTCTGTGCTTAAAACTTCATCGAAAAAGTGTATAATCGCTCTATGTAAAATCGCAATGACTGTTTCATCCATATCAACTATATTGCAGACTCCAGCGCTAAATAATTTTGCGTTAAAGAAATTCAGGAATTATTATACGCCTGATCTTACAACTTGATGTGTTTACAATCTCTATAAGTGAAAATTAGGCTTCGTTGTAGAAAAAATCAAATTTTGATGATCATCTGAACTCAAATATATTGTAATTGTGTTATTTCAGAGCATCGATGCATAGAAATTAAACAAAAATAAAGTGGTTTTAGGGCGGATATAGCACCAAATATAAATTAAAACGAACTTTAAAAATCACGATTTTGACACAAGATGGATGTCATATTTCATTTGGAAGTGGGTCACCTAATTTCTTCGTATAATGGTCACGTGATATCTTCATATAATAGGTATAATTATTATTTTAATTTTTATTTAAAAAACTACTAAATATATTTTTCTGAAATTTTTTTTATATATTTTATGTTATCATTTGAATATTTGCTAAAACATTTGAAGCAATTTGTGAATTTTAAAGTCGCTTAAAAAATGTTTGAAAAATTAGATCCCATAAGGTTCAATGTATTTCATTTCTTCAACCCGAGTTCAATCCAAAACTAATTAGGTGATATTATTCATTTATATTCCCATAGGTCCCGCAGACCGTCTGAAGAACATACTAAAATTTCATTTTGATAAAGTCATTTTTACGGAAGTTATCGTACTAACGTACAAACAGACAGAAGGAACAAAATCATAAGTTGTTTTCAACTATGTTGTAAAGTGTTAAAATGAAGCATGTTCTTCAGTTTTGGGAGAGATCGTGATAGTTGCACGTAGCGTATAATATCAGGAACTGAAAATTCCACATACATCATAATTGGATGGTCTTTTATTCATTTGGCTACAAATATTGTGGGGTTGATAAACTGTACAAGAAGGGGAGAACGGGATACAGTGGACTACTTTTGTACATTTTGACATTTGTCTTTTAAACTTATGAGTAAAATTTCGACTTTAGATGAATAAGCATATTGCCTATATATTCAGGTTTGGGCTATGCTTATTTACAAGCAATTATTACAATTACATTTTGTTGTATTATTTTTAAATAACAAGTGACAAAGTGGACCATTGTACACCAGGGCTGGGAAATAATGGCCTACGTTATGGAGAACTGTGGACCATGGTTAAAATTTCAAAGAAATGTGAAAATAATTCATGCTCTACTTTGAAAAATAATATATAGTGTCTAAACACAAAAAAAGTTTTTATTAAGTTATTACGTTTAATTTTTTCTAGTTTTCAAGATTTTTTCTAGTTTTACTTTAAGAAGCTATTTTTTGTTTTATTTTTTTCTCTTTTTTCTGCATAGTTTCTTCTTCTTCTGAACTAGTGTGTTTGTTAGTATTTTTGATTATCATTTTCTCTTATACTTATTGATTGACGTGAACAAGCGCTTAGTATTGGGGGTATTTAATCACTTTATCGAAATTCTATTTCGCACGATACTTGAGCTGGAATTGCTTGTTGCTTACCTGATATGGTTGACAGACACAAAAGTGGAATCACTATTAAGATTAAAAGCTGTTGATTCCAGCTGTCTAAATAAAATTTTAGGATTCCGAATTCGAAAGTGGTACAGCCAATTTTATACTGTTAAATATTTTTCCAGAACTCAGTCAACATTAAATTAATCATTTCAAATTTATAAGATAATGTCCCTGATGCATTCTAGCAGCATCTACAACGTAATTTTCGAACATTTCTCCCTCTTCTTTTGAGAAAATCTGCTTGTTTGCATAGTTACAAAAACAGATAATGGGTCTCACTTTTCACGTCTGTTATTTTTTAGACCTTCTAGCCTTGAACATAACATACTAAACGTTTTTGTTGCTTTTGCAATACCTGTCTGTTTGCAGATTGAACGAATAGATCGTTTATCATCCATAAAAACACTTTTTTAGCCTGCTTCCTGACTTCATTTCGTACGATCACGTTTCTAGTTTTCTGTTTGTTGTTTGTTTCGTAGTATTTATAAGAAACAAAAATATCTAATGAGAATTTTTAATGTAAATTTATATTTAAAATAACATAATTATACCGAATTGAATTTTTGGAATTATTTTATTATTGATAAATGATATCAGTGCTTTTTTCTGTTCTAAAATTTATCTTTTCAGATCGAAAACTGGTTCATTCGGGATAATAATGCATATTTAAATATAGTTTTTGAAATATGCATATTATGCTTGAACATTTCTATACTTTTTCCAGGATATGATACTAGTTCCAGTATTTAAAAATAGCTTTATTTATCATTCTATTAAATGGTCGATTTCACTCACTCTACACAGATTCCGTCCAATATGTCAAGAGATAAAACTAGAAATGTATTAATTAGCTTACAATATTCATTTTGGGAGATTAAGTTTGATTAAATCTAGTTTTAAAAAATCGTTAGACATCATGTTATCAAATATGTGTCATTGATTTCCTTATACATAATTAGTTCCATTTTCATTTGCAATATTTAACATTTTGAGTTATATAATACTCCACATGTAAAGGTATTCATTAGAATCAAATATAAATCACGAATTTCTACTAAACAGAACCGATGCCCAGCTTATAGAAACACATGGCATACAGTGGACCATGGTCCATTGTGCCACAGATTTTGTGGTTCATTGTATCCCATATGGATGTTCAACAACAAAAACAAATAAAATAAACACATTTTGATTTTAATCAATTTCGATATGATATAAGAAGAGAAACACCTACCTTTATATAGTACTCAGACACTTCTTCTAAGTTACAGCTTTTAAATAAAGGAAAGGGAATCTGTACATCTGAATTTTTTTATTTTTACGCGCTATGAACCACCTACAATTGTAAAATGGCTTAATAATGAGTTGAGAATATAATTTTTGCATATAATACACAAAGACCAGGCTATCATATATGTAGCAAAATATAAAGTATTGTGAAAAGAAATAAGAAAAATTAAACATGGGTAGTCCACTGTGCCCCTAGGTCCACTATGCCCCGGTCTCGCTTACCTATTTTGCATAAAGTATTTTTATTTAGCCATTTGCTTGCTCTTGGGTCGATTAACAAGTCCCCGAATCTTAAAGACTTTAAATGAAGTAGCGGATATTTGCACTGTGACTCAACAGATTTCCCCCCGTGACTCAGATAAAACATAAAAATGACGTCAGCTCTCGTTGCGATATTGCAAATAAACAGAACTACTCAGATACGGTTAGACATTCAATCAATATGCAGATATAAAAATGGTCCGCGCCCCCGCGCTTTCATGATGATTTGTTTCAAGATACATTGGAGCTACAATTTGCGCACAAGAGTGCGAAATAAAAGGGTATTAATATTCTTATAAACGATAGAAAAAATTCTTATAAACTGTTCAAAAGTTTTTTGATAGCATCGAAGAACATAAATTCATTTTGACAGCTGGATTTCCTTTTTGCTGTTCAAATACATACATTTTTGATAGAATTTTACTTTGTTTGCTCTTTAAGGAGTCATGGGACACTTAAAACTTTAAAAAGTGAAATAATTTCATTATATTCAACATTTTATATCTTATAAAAAATATAAATTTTATTAACACACTTTTCTTTCTAGAAAGAAATTTACGTTTAGCTCAATGTACTATTTTTTAAAAACGAAATATAATGAATTACTTTTTATAGAAAGTTGAAAACTATGAACTATTTGTCGAACAAAGAATTGGTTTGACAGTTTTCCCTCAACGTCACTCTGAAAGTTTTACATTCAAAATAAAATTTATAGTATCTAACTATATGTATACTTCAAGAGCAAATACTTATTGCGAACTTTAATTAATAATTTGTATTTAAAGCGCATTTGTATTTTATTCAATGTTGCACATTTTTTTTTACAAAATTTTTGAAATTCCCACAACATATTCTCTTAACAATACTTTTCAACAAGATGAAAATATGAAAAATTTAGGGTTCACTTTTCAGAGGCTAGCGTACTTTATATATTTTGAAAGATTAAATGATTAACGTATTTTAAAAATAAAATAATTAACGTGCAATACAGTCTAGTAACTTGTACAATTTTACAAGTTGTACCAAACAATTAGGAAATTCTGTTTGACGTGGATTTTTTTAAAAAAATTGGTTGAAAAGTGTTTATGACTTTGTTCATTCTGTCTGTCTGTCTGTCCGGTAGCACGATAACTGCCGTAAAAATTACTTTCTCAAAATGAAATTTTAGTATGTTGTTTAGACAGTCTGTGGGACTTATGGGAATATAAATGAATAATATCACCCAATTAGTTTTGGATTGAACCCAGGTTGAAAAAATGGAATACATTGAACCTTATGGGTCCTAATTTTTCACGCATTTTTAAAGCGAATTTGAAATTCACAAATTGCTTCGAACGTTTTAGGATATATTCATATTATGCCATAAAATGTATAAAAAAATTATCAGCAAAATATATTCAGTAGTCTTTTAAATAAAAATTAAAATAATAATTAGACCCTTTATATGGAGTTCAGGTGACCATTATATGAAGAGATCACGTGATCCACTTCAAAATAAAATATGACATCCATCTTGAGTCAAAATCGTGATTTTTAAAGTTCTTTTTACTTCATATGTAGTGTTGTATCCGTCCTAAAACCGCTTTATTTCTGTTTAATTTCTATGCATCAATGTTCTGAAACAACGCAATTACAATATATTTGAGTTTAGATGATCATCAAATTTTGATTATTTCTACCACGAAGCCTAATTTTCACTTATGGAGAATGTAAACACCAAAAGATGTAAGATCAGTCGTATAAGAATTCCTGAATTTCTTTAAAGCAAAATTATTTAGCTCATGGAGTCTGCAATATAGCTGATATAAATGAAACATTCATGATTTTACACAGAGAACCAGAAGATTTTTTCGATGAAGTTTTACGCATAGAGTTAAATTACTTGTCCCTCCATGGTTTTAAGTTTAAAAATAAAATAAATTATTATAGTATTATGATGAATAAAAGGAATGAAAAATGTTTGTGAATGAAATGTTGCCTTTATATAGAGGCGATTTCGATGACGTTATTTGAATAAAGTTCATTTATTTTCGATGAAGTTTTCAAATATAATAAATTATTGTAGTATTATGATAATTCTAAAACTATTACCGAGGAATGTTTCAGATTTTAGAGATGTTTAAACCAGGCAATTTATATTTCAATGCCGTCATTTCAATGAAGCTCATTTTTCTCAATGAAGGTTTAGAGATGTGATTTTAGAGATGTTTAAACCAGGCAATTTATATTTCAATGCCGTCATTTGAATGAAGTTCATTTTTTTCGATGAACTTTTAAGTTTTCAAATATAATAAATTGATGTAGTATCGTGATAATTTTAAACATATTATAGAGGAATGTATCCCATTTTTTGGTGTTTAAATAAATTTGCATCGAAGTTGAAAGTGTTTCATAATCAATGCTTTATGCATGATTGATCTTTCTTGTTATACTCTTACTAGTGAGTACCCGTGCAAAAGCATGGTAAAATTTTTATTTACTGAAAGTTTAGTAAATATGAAAATCTATAAATTTTATATTAAGGATATTCTCAAAAAGAATATTTTTAATATAAATTGTATGAAGTATTATTTATATTAAAATCAAAATAATCTCTTGAAATCGGTTTATATTTTCTTCCTCAAGTCACTGGAGACTACTAAAGCACTGAGTGTCGGTTAGGCTTAACTGTACCTTTACCAAGAATCTTTGGTTAACATATGGAACTTTTACTCTGGATTAAAATTAAATTAATCAGCTGTAAGTTATAAAATAAATATATTGTGTTATTATTGCAAAAATGTATTTTAAAATAATGTAAATCAATGTTTTATAAAAACGAATAAAGTATACAAACCTTAATCGTCGAACATGTGCATGTGTTTGTTGCCACCCAGCAAATGATAATAAGGTACATCAATTACTCACACTCGACATTATGTTGTTTGATTTAACAATACATTCAAACAAATATAATTATTTAGTTATTGAAGGCAGCTCATCTACACCGGTTGTTTCCTGCAATTTTAGTTAGTTATATTATTTTTAACACTTTTCAACAAAGTTGAAAAGTGTTTATGACTTTGTTCATTCTGTCTGTCTGCCTGTCAGTCTGTCCGTTAGCACGATAACTGCCGTAAAAATGACTTAATCAAAATGAAATTATAGTATGTTGTTCAGACGGTCTGTAGGACCTATGGGAATATAAATGAATAATACCACCCAATTAGTTTTGGATTGAACCCGGGTTGAAAAAATGAAATACATTCCAATGAGACCTAATTTTTCAAACATGTTTTAAGCGGATTTAAAATTCACAAATTGCTTCGAAAATTTTAGGTAATAGTCAAATTGTTCCATAAAATATATAAAAAAAAATTCAGCGAAATATATTCAGTAGTTTTTTAAATAAAAATTAAAATAATAATTACACATCTTATATGAAACGATCACGTGACCATGATATGAAACGATCACATGACCCACTTCAAAATGATATATGGCATCCATCTTGTTTCAAAATCGTGATTTTTTAAAGTTCTTTTTAATTCATATTGAGTGTTGTATCCGTCCTAAAACTACTTTATTTTTGCTTAAATTCTGTGCATCTACATACTAAAACAACACAATGACAATATATTTGAGTTTAAATTCTTATTCAAATTTGATTATTTCTACAACTAAGCCTATTTTTCACCTATGTAAAATGTAAACAGCAAAATATGTAGAATGAGTTGTATTAGAATTACTGTATTTCTTTAACACAGAATAATTCAGTCCATGGAGTCTGCATGGCTGATATGAATGAAATATTACTTGATTTTATAAACAGAAGGACGATTTTTTTCGATGAAGTTTTAAGCATAAAGTTTATGAATTGTAGCTCCATGGTCTTAATTTTTAAATAAAATAAATTATTATAGTATGGTGATGAATGAAATGGAGAAAGTTATGAATGAAAACCTGCTTTTATAGAGAGATCCAGGTGTGTTATTTTTTCTATGACGTCATTTGAATTTATTTCAGTTGTTTTCGATGAAGTTTTCAAATATAATAAATTATCGTAGTATTATGATAATTCTAAAACTATTACCGAGGAATGTATAACATTTTAGAGATATTTAAACCAGGCAATTTATATTTCAATGCCGTCATTTGAATGAAGTTCATTTTTCTGAATGAAGGTTTAAGTTTTCAAATATAATAAATCAATGGAGTATTGTGATAAGTTTTTAAATATTACCGAGGAATGTATAGCATTTTCGACTTTTTTAAATAAAATTGCATTGAAGTTGGAAAGTGCTTCATAATCAATGCTTTAAGCATGATTGATCTTTCTTTTTAATTCTTCAGTATTTTATTTACTAGTACATATTCAAAAAATAATATGCTATCAAAACATGCCGGCGAGTTCGTTTTCTGAGCTATATTGATTTTAAGGATTATAACGAGCCCTAAAAGAAAATGATTGAATCTTTAGAAAAATGTGTTTCTTCGAGCAAAATGTGTCTTTATGAAAAAGAGGTAAAATATTCTCAACATTGGTGAAACAAGAGTAGCAACCATTTCAAATATGACATGTCAAAATATATTTCATTTTAGATAAGGATATTTTTAAAATATTTAGCAAGTTGGTAATGAATATTTTGCATACGAAATAAATCAATGAAATTGCAGGACAAAAATTATTCTATTGTAAAAATGTTTTTCTGTTTTTATAACTTTTAAATATCTAATTTAAGGTCATATGTATGCAGCACATGACTTTCTGTACATAATTCAACGACATTAGTTCCTTCGCTTTAAAGTAATGGTGTACCAGATACACGACACAGGTTTTTAGCAATGAATAAACACCATGAAAAGTGAAATTAGAATATTTTGGCAAATTAGGAGTCCAAATAGAATGACTTATTTCATGTGTAAAATACTAAAAAAAATGTAATTAACTGTTAAAGAATATCCCGTGAAATAAATGTCTATTAGCGTATTCTTTGACGTCAAAACACAAAACTAAAACAAAAAAATCTGATGTGGACAACACATCACTTTCCTTATATAATACAATGAATTTACTACTTTTACAGTAAAAAAAATTGATTATTTTTATAGTATATATTTATATTCTTTCCAAGATAATGAATTTTCGTCAACGAGTCGTCATTTTCATTGATTTGGCTTCTTTTTATCCATTTGATGAGTTTTTCGTTAATTTACCAACATTTTAAAAAGTCGCCAAGTTGGCGACATTCCACCAAATTCGTCGTCAAAGTTATTCTTGCAGCAGATAAATGACTATTAGAGTTCAAATACAAAAGTATAACTCAAAGTACCTTTTTTCCGGAATGGAACGAGCTAGATCCACGAGAATGATGTCACCCAATTTATCACATGGTATTACATATGAAAAGTGAACATGTTTCTGAATAGAAAATATTTTTTTTTTATTTTACATAACTTTTTGATAATTTTTTTGAAAAATGTGCAATTTCTCGAGAACGGTTCATGTTAGCGTTCTAAAATTTATGTCAATCGTTTTCTAATGAAAAATTACATAAGAAATATCTATTTGCGTAACTTTATCAGCGGTTTTGATTTTTTGACGAATTTTTCAAAATTTCACTCGAAAATCTAGTGGGGGGTGGTGGTTCTGAACATTCGATTCCGTGTGAAAGCAATAGGCTTCCAGTGTTTACGGATTGTGATTTTTATACCAAATTTCGTTCTAATCGGTCTATTCGTTCGTCAGTTATCGTCTCCACACATACACACACACACACACACACAGACATCACTTCAAAAATGTTTGATTCGTGATCAGGGATGCTTGAAACGTGCTCTCCCGCCGAAAACTCGAATTCGAATTTTCGACCCCGTGACAATACTTTCCTTATACATTATGTATATAAGTAAAGTAATAACTGGAGTGTAGCTCAACTTGACATTCTCATACCAGAATTTATTTTTTTCAAATTATTCAAAAACAAAAGAAAATGAAAAATCGGTATTGCGGGTCCAAATTATTGCAACTATAAAGCATTGCCTTTCACTTTAAACGTATTAAAATAATCTTTCGATTGATATCATACTTGACAATGTACCCCTCAGAGGGAAGGATAAATCCCCCCCCCCAGAGGAACTAATGATGTCACGAATACGAAACATGTATCGCGGCTATTTCTCACAACAATGATTTAAACTATTAAGTTATGTGACCATTTAGCCGTAAATAAACCCTTTTATGCATGATTACGTCAAAATTTGTAATACGCTACAAAATTTCAAGTAAATTTTGAAAAAGTTTTCGCTCGAATTTAAAAAAAAATTCTTCCTATTTCTAGATATTTCCTTTCCTTATATACATAATGTATAAGGAAAGTATTGTGGCGGGGTAGAAAATTTGAATTCGAGTTTTCGACGGGAGAGCACGTTTCAAGCATCCCTAATCACTAATCAAACATTTTTGAAGTGATGTCTGTGTGTGTCTGAAAGTATGTGGGTGTGTCAGTGAGTCTGTGGAGACGATAACTGACGAACGAATGGACCGATTCGAACGACATTTGGTACAAAAATCACAATCTGCAAAGACTGGGAGCCTATTTTTTTTATACGCAATCGAATGATCAGAACCCCCTCTACATTTTCGAGTAAAATTTTGAAAAAATCGTCAAAAAATCAAAACCGCTTATAAAGTTACGCAAATAGACATTTCTTATGTAATTTTTCATTAGAAAACGATTGACATAAATCTTAGAACGCTAACATGAACTATTCTCGAGATATTGCACATTTTTCAAAAAAAATATCAAAAAGCCATATAAAATAAAAAAAAAAATTTCCCATTGAGAAACATGTTCACTTTTCATATGTAATACCATGCGATAAATTTGGTGACATCATTCTCGTGGATCTAGCTCGTTCCATTCCGGAAAAAATATACTTTGAGTAATACTTTTGTATTTGAACGCCAATAGTCATTTATCTGCTGTAAGAATAACTTATTTCTTCGTCCATAACGCTTGGCGAGATTTTGGCGACGAATTTGGTGGAATGTCGCCAACTTGGCAACTTTTTTAAATGTTGCTAAGTTCACGAAAAACTCGCCAAATGGGTAAAAATGACGCTAAATCAATGACGACTCATTGATGATGACGACATGGAAAATGACGACTCATTGACGAAAATTCTATATCTTGTAAAAATATAAATAACTACTTTGAAAATAATCTATTTTTTTTTACTATAAATGTAGTAAATTTATTGCATTATATAAGGAAAGCCATGTGCTGCCCACATCAGGTTTTTTGATAACGTCTACATCAAAAATTTCATCCAATTCGAGCAGCCATTCTCCCATGATGAGACAAACACACAAATAAACAGAGAGATTTTCAATTTTATTTATATACATGTATGTAAAGAATAAATTGAAATTGAAATATGGCCACGCATTATTATATTACCTGAAATCAAAATTTAACATGGGCAATAAGCAATTTAACAGTTCATGAGCATTTATGCGTCTCTGAGAGCTATTGATTTCCGAAGTGAGAAAATCAGGTTCTCAATTTTTCTAACATTGAAATTCACACGAAAATTTAAATTTGATAATCTGGAAAAAAGTCAAGTTGGCCACATCTGATGTTTAGGTTTGTTTCTATCAAAATGTGGAAAATAACTCTTTACTTATTGAACGTACTGAACTACGAAAACTGGCGTCTATTTCGCCATTTGCAAAATAAATAAGATTTTCTTTATTATTACGATATATTGCAACGATATATCGTAATTAAATGTTGTCTTGATAAAGTAATTAAACAATTTTTCGACTTTTCTTTAAATTGTGGCAGTTTATTAAGGCAAGGATTAACGTTGTTACAATGCGTTCTATTTAAGATCGTGCGTGGTACAACGAATTATATAATATCTATGCTGGTGTTCCAAATTAGGGATAAACTATATTTTCATGACTGCAGACAAATGTAAACATAAATTGATTTGAAGTATACTATTAAATTATATTACACTAAAAATGTGATAATTTTTGTATACATTAAATTTTAATACGCTTTTTGCAGAAGTTTCAAATTTTACAAATAGTTTGAAAATGTATATACGGTACTGAATGCTAGCATGCTCCGTTCTTGAGGTATTGCAGTTTTCTATCTAAAATAGAGACCATTTAAAAAAAATAATTATATTCACTAGTGTCAAATACCTAAATGCTGTGTAAGCACTTTTAACTTAAAATAAATGATCAGTATTGCTTATTGTAATCATGAACCGTCCTCAAGATACTAGAAATTTCATTTTCAACAGGGATATCTCTAGAAATAAACCAGCGAGAAATACTACATTTGGTATGCTTATTTTAATTAGAAACAACAGCAAGTACATTCGTTTTAAGCGAGATCTATTAATAAGAAGTATCTAATTTTCGATATTATCTTCCCATAAATCTTAATTTTCTGATCTGTAGAAAAATCTTGTTTTAGGTAAAATATATTTTCATATTTTTGCCCACACGATATACGCATGACACAAGATATTTCATTTTTATGGACACAAGATATTTCTGTTTCATGTTTTGGACAAAAGATATCAACAGTATCTGCAATTCTTTTACTTTTTCTTTTTTAAACCTAAAAAATTTACCTTCGTTTTCATTTGGTACAGCAGTACATGCGAGTACCGCCAGAGAAATAAATTTCATTTTCCCTCTCATATTAACAGTTTATAATCCAAAGCGGTCAACTCAAACTATTTTGTTCTCTCAGCTCTCTGCCTATTAATAAGCTCTTTAAAAATCTAGAATGCATTAACACTTAAATCAACAGAATCTGGATATTCAGTTTTTTTTCTTCCTTTCAAACCTAAAAAATTTACCTTCATTATCGTTTGGGCAAGGCACCCATACCATATCTTTTTTACTTCTATCGTTATATCAGTGTTTTAAGTTACTTCCAATTTTTTTAATGCAAATAATCGCAAGCTCCTAATATTTTTTGTTTCGTTTTCCCTTTGTGTTCGATGTGGAAGTGAGAGCCTTCTATGCAAATGAAACTGAAGGTTTTTAAGAATATTTTTTTCGATTATTTAATTATTTCTCTCGGTCGAACGATTTCTGGGGGTTGAATTCTTTTGTCCTCGCTGAGATTAATTGAAATTGTCGCCATGAACCCGAAAGATAATTTTGAATTTCTCTTTTACTTTCGTTCCAGATGGAAGTAAATAAGATTTCGAGTAATTACCACTTCTGTCGCAATGTTCATAGCTCACGTTTTGTTCGTTATGCTGTATGTTAGCTTCTGCAGTTACTTATGAGAATTACTGTTATTATTTTTATTATTCAAGATATTGTTGTTTATATCTTATATAAATAACAGTTTTAATTATTCTGCGACTAAAAATCTGGGTAATACTCCAGTTCGCGGAATACCCACTTTACTAATATCTCTAAACCCACTCATAAAATGTTATGTTAAATTTGCTGTAAAACGCCAATTTTACATGTAATATTTTATGCGAATGACATGTGTTTCAAAATGATAGCATGCCCGTTATGTATTGATAACGTGACTCGTTATGTATTGATGCGATATTGCCCGTTATGTATGTAAAATGAAGAAATTTTGAAAATTTAACTTCCACTAGTTTCAAATAACTAAATGCTGTCCAAGTACAACCGGTTCGAACGCCGCGAGTTATTTCTGCTCCTAAGTCTTACAGTAACACCAAATGTATCATTAGATTAATCATAATGCCTGATATGAATAAATGAACAACTAATTTCCGTATGAGCTCGTCTTCATATTAAAGTTTGCACCAACTATAACAACACTTCTTTTGATAACAGATTCCTATTTTTAAGATCAAACACCCCGAATGCATATAAAATTTATATAACTTGCTCAAGTCGTTGGGGAGTTATGACTGCCTGAGGTTTCAAGCTGCTAATGTTAAAGTGGCGTTGCGGTTGTTCATTTAAAATTTACGAAATAATTAATCCCTCAAACTAATTCCGATATTATATTGTGATACTAAATAGCCCAAACAAAATGCATACAATGTTTTTGTTTAAGCATTTCTTTAATTTTCATTAATTCTTCATTATTAATTATGAAAGATATATTTGAAATAAAAATGAATGGAAAAGTGGGTATGTATTGACGACAATGAATTGAGTGTTGTAAAATTTTAGTTCACACCTTTCAGTACTTATTAAACTACAGACCTGTATTCAAAATTGCATCATTATTGTTGTTGTTGAAACCCAGACCGTCCGACCTACCAAAAGCATTTTGGTGGCCATCCATCAATACGCGATGGAAAATACTCAGAAAATATTTAAAAATTACAGTGCAATACAAATTGTTTTTGGACTCTTGGCATTTGTGCAACGAGTTCTCAGGCTTTGCATTTGTCTTATAAAAAATCAAAATGTAATGTGCAATGACAAATTTAAAAGCCAATTCAGTTTAAATCCGTGAGTACTCTGTTTATTTCTCTTTATATAACCTTGTGTTTCATATTATACACGATTTTCACATGAAATAATTAGAGTGTCATTCAAATGTCGAAATCAACAACAAAACATGATGAAATTGTCAATTAAACTAAATGCATATATTTCCTCAATGTGAGGAATACCCTGTGGAGGAGGAAGAGAGATTTTGGTATAGTGCGAAAATAAAACGATGTCAATAAGATAAAATGTTATTGACAGTGGTTTACGAAATTAATAGGATTATGAATAACCACACAAGCACCAGCACCACTTACAAATCCGTGATCATATTTTACCCATTACCTAGGTTCGCCCTCTTGTTCGGGAGAAAATCTCCAAGATGACCTGCCCGACACTAAAACCATTAAAACTTTAAATCCTTACCTTTTAAGTACGACTGTCTTCTTCAGCTATAAATATACATAAATAATACACAATTCAAAGGGCTTAATTGAACACACAGAATTTAATTTAACTGAAATTATTTTATTAGAGACGTTATTGGAGTTAAACAAACGCTGAATCCTTATCAGCCGAATGCCACTGGACTCAGGCGCAAGGACTTATTCAATATGCCACCGACTTTTAGCCGCAGTGATAATAATGTAAATAATATGTGGCGAAACAGACGTAAATAATAAATCATATTTTATACAATTAGGTATGGTCAAGACAACAGGGGAGCGAACACTAAAAGAGCAATTGTTCTATAATTAATTAATGCAAGTAAAGCAAATTTAATTAAATACTTAAATTGGCAGGAGAGTAATTTTGTTATGTGCTGTGATCACTGTTCCTGGGTCGATTTACAGCTATTAATTCGAGACGCCGGAGAACTTTGTCTACGAAACCAGGACGGTAAAGGACTCTTACCTAAAGCCAAGAACAAGTGCAGAGTACCCGAAAGGGGTTATTCCCGCTTTCCGTAAAGAAAGGTCGGCACACCATTTCTAGGCTACGCCAGACAATGGCCCCCGGCCTGGGCACTCAGCGTCATTCATCTGACAGGTTCGTACTCGGACAGAGTCAAACTCGGCATGGTCCTCCGGTCAATCCCACAGGCAGCGTGGTCGATATTAACGGATCCGGCATGGGCTTCGGGCTCAATCGTCGATATCATTCTTCGATCCGGAAGGGCCTCGAATCATCCGTCATCAGACGTGGCAACATTCTCCAAGCTCACGGGTCTCCGGGAATCGACCTAGTGGCCGAACTCCCGAAACCCGAAGTGAGCGTCGAAATTAACATGACAGGAGCCTGACTACCTCAGAGATGTTGGCAGTCAAATTGGGGAATGCGCCCAGAAAAATGGTTCAACTCGCTTTTATGCAGCCGTCACACGGACCTGCGAGGAAGCTCATCGAAAAACAAATTTTGCAGTGCAAATCCAATTCTCACGCCATCTCCAATCTACGTCATCAATGTCCGATGTTCACCGCCGCCAGTCCGTCGTACCAGACACTGTTTCGCATCGCAAATATACTTCATCTCAGCCGAAATATATTCAAATACTATTAAACCTTTAAATACTACTACATGGCACTTCCTTTTTCGCCAGCTAAAATGACCTCGAACCCAATGGAAAATAATTCTCTTTGGGTGCACGCTTGTTCGAAATAATACTTTTTAAAAATGGCTTCAGATTGCGATTAAAAGAGGTAGATATCTCTAGAATATAAATTACACAAATGCATGACAAGAGGGAGTTCAAGGCAGAATTAAATATATTAAAATGCTGTATATAAACATGAAAATCAGAATTACATTATATTGCGTTTTATACAAAAGTAATGCAAGATCCAAATCTCGTCATTACACTCCTCGGGTCCTCCGGGGAAAATTTTTCGAGAGAAACGAGGAAAATTTTCACAATAACAAGCAGGTGCAAGTAGGCATCAGGTCCTTGAAGTCGATCGCATCTTCTAGTAGACAATGTCAGTAAAATTTAGTTGATCAGGTCTACACCAAAAGAGTTCTTGACACGAACACCATCCCATATGGGTGCATGTCGAAGAACTAAAGCCAAAGGAACCAAAAGATGACTGCAATCCAGTCGAAAATCCTAATATCTACAGGCCCATCACAAAGTCACAACATGTAAAATAATAAACTGTGAATTAAATTTAAATCCCAAGGATCACAATAAATAAATAACACAACATCCCTCAAGTCGAACAGCCAAGTTAAATTTAAAAATTTCTGTAAGTAAACCTTTCAGATAAAAATCATCTATTAAATTTTCAAATTATAAGTTAATTCAGCTTTCATCAAAATTGAATTTCAATTTCCAAAAAATTTTCACTTTCCTTCACGAATCTTAACTTTAGGTATTAAAATGTGGTCAGCAGCAAAACATTCTTCCAATTCTTGTATATTAAATCTTAACTTCTCAAAATATGGTAAATTAAAATTATTTCATGACCACAGCAGACAATCTTTAAATCAGTAACTTTCCAATTAATCAAGGTAGAAAACAGCAGCAATTTGCAGTAAATAATTTCAAAACAGTAATATAAATACAAATACAAATGAAAATGACCATACCAAGAAATAAAAATAGAAATTTCAAAACAAACCTGGTCCAGTGGTTCACATGACTTCAAAATTTTGTCAACATCAAGTGTCCATTTGACACATCAGCATTTCGTCAACTCTTTTATAGAGGAAATACAGCAAATGCAACATTGGCAACAAATATGGCAATCATGACAGTAATTCTTACTATTTTTCATTTCAAAACCACTTCATAATTTATTCCATACTTTCATTTAGTATTTTCAACCATTTTTCAAAAATCATTTATTTCAATATATCATTTTCTTAATCAACAGTATTAATTATTTGTAAATATTCATCAAAACTTGTGGCAAAAAGGGGAAAAATCAGTAGCCGAAAAGCAGTTCCACTTAATTTAGAACCAAAATATCAAAATCAAATTCTTTTTTTTTTTCAAATAACCAGACAGGTGGCAAGCAAGTAGTAATAAGGTGGCAGAACTCAAAATCACAGTTTTTCGTAATTATTCCTCAATTAATCATTTACTCAAAAAAAATTTTTTTCTCTCTCAAAGTCTGGTTTCAAGGTAAACATATAAACATGTAGCAAACAAATGTCAAGAAATTACTTTTTCCCAACAATTCGAAAAGTAAACAAGTGATTAAATGTAACACTCAAACATAAAACATAAAAGTGGTAGCAAGGGATTTTTTTCCTCACTCCACAAAACACATATATAAATTTGTAAAAAAAAAGTCATGTCGATACACCCTTAAATACGATGCAGGAAAACCAGGACTCATGGATACTAGCATCCGCAATCTAATGTAATTTAGAAAAGAGGTAGTGCGTTCACTACCACCCCATCCCACCTGGAGATCCGAATGCACAGGCAGTGCACTACTCATCATACACAGGCAAAGATCCAAAAGAAGCCAAAAGATGATAAGGTTGTTCAAACTTCCACACTTCACAAAACACATATATGAATAGTAATAAAATATATACAAGATGCAAATTATTTACACGAAAATAAGCAGGTAAATTATTTCAGGATCTCATTCTCATTCCTTGAGAACCCAACACAGTTACTGCGAAAATAAACCTCTAGAAAATTGCCCCCATCAAATCGAAGTAATAAATCAAACGTTTATGTAAATAATTTGTGCCACGAATATATATCAGTGCTCTCTTGGCACAGGCACAGAACTTCAGGTGCTCACTGGCACAGAGGACTCTCTCGCCTCCACTTTTCAAATGCAAGTAAATATCTCATATTTTTTTCTCAAATCAAGTTCTCAATGAACATTGCCACCGAAGAAGTAAATTTTGGAAGAAAATTTTTGCGCCACACCTCCAATCAATTTCTCCCATACCACACATTAAATTTAAATTCTTTAAATTAAAAATTTTCAAACATGTTGACAACAAAAAGTCAAAATATTCATAAATATCTAAGTGTCATTCTATAAAAATTTAATAACTTTCTTTAAATCAATAAATGTTTGTAAATTTATTTTTAAATTTAGTTGCCTTTAAACGTAAGTAAAATAAATTGCTGTCAAAGTCGCAGTATTTAAGCGATTTCAATAAAAATTTATATCTCAATGTTATTCAAATTGCACAAACTCTCAACGTTTCGAAATAAAATTATCACGTGCAAAGATTCAGTTTACCAACTTCAAGAAAATCAAATGAAATCCAAAACACATCCCCTTCAGCAATAAATCAACAAAGTTTCAAAACAAATTTTCTTAAATTTAAAATTTCTAAAATGGATTCCAAAAAGTAAGTAAATAAATTTTCAAAATATTTTCATTCAAAGTAAATCAATTGTGGAATCAAATCTTAAAAATTCAACATATTTCGTAATTAACTTCAGAGTTCACTGACTCTTCCAAGAATTCCACAATGTAAACAAACCAATTCAAGACTCCAAAATTCAATCATATTTTTCAAAATATTTCCAAAATATCAAACATTGTAAGTAAATAGGAGTCGCAAAAATATTCTGAAGTTCAGGAAGTATTCAAAGTCGAAGTTAAATGCTCATGAATCGAAATCAAATCAAGCAGGTGTCAACAAAACAAAGTTCCAAATATCGCCTCGCACATCCGCAGATCGGGAACGGAAAAGAAAAAGTGTCGACTCACTCAACAGAGGAGGACAACTCAACTCAGTCACGTTCGCACAATCGGAACAGAGGGAGGAACAAATTCACACTCAACTTTGTGAAAACACAACACAGGAGAGAAAAGAGAGCCAGGAACAACATTTTCAACTTTTTCAAAATCATAATTTTTCAAAATTCAAATTAACTTAGGGGGATTCAAAAGGGGACACTGGGGCACAACGTAAATAAATTCTTGTAATTAAAATAATTTTCAAAATCCTCATAAAAACATATTCAAATTCAATGGTTTTAAACTTCAACATTTTCAAAATTTCTTCAAAAATTCATTTGCCAAAGCAACCCATCCTCAAAAATATTTTTCAAGAATTTCAACCTTCAACGTTGGAATTCAACAAGTAAAATGAGCAGGAATTATTTCAATTGCTACCGAAATAAACACAGTCATGGATGCAAACGGGGATTAGGAGGACATCTCTCAACTCACTAATTTTATCCTCGAGAAAAGCCACTAATGGGGTATCAAACTTCCCATAGAATTGCGCTAGTTCGATAGGACATTAACATGCATCCCAAACACACAAACAAAGTCAAATCCAAACCCAAGAAAACTCTGCTTAGACGAGTAATCAATTCGTCTCTCTTCAAATTGCTTGTGAGACAATTTCCAACTAAATAATGACTGACGTGCACAATTAACTCAATCCCGTGGCAACGGGTCGTGAATCCGCTACCACAACAAACTCGGCAGAAGAAAACTCAGGTGAGTCAAAGACACGAAAATATCAGAAATCAAGGTGCTTGGACGCAACAATAGGGCAAACAAAAACATTTAAACAAGTAGAGAATCACTTCATCAACCTGAGGCACATAAAAGTTTCAACTTCAACAACAAGCTAGCTCTCAGGGAAAATCAAAGTTCTCAGTCCCAATCAAAATTCACTTTTTCAAAATTCAAAATCAAAATATTCACAAAATCATTTTCAAAAATCAATCCCTTTAAAATTTTCCGGCTCTTTCCCCCATTTTCATGCAATAACACCAGTTTTTAAATACTTTCAAAAATGAATCTATATATATTAATCTATATATATTTAATATTAATTATCACATTACATATTAAAATTCGTTTACTTTGTTAATATTTCATATCCGTAATTAAATTTGATGTGATCAAAACACTTTTATTTTATTTATTATTTTTTTTCATCAAAATTTAAGACATGTCAAATTTTCAAATCAAAATTTTGATCCACCAAAATACGAGTCTGCCTTTCTTCACAGAACTAAAAAATGTGTGCTTTTACTAATCACACAACTCAAAAAAATTACTTTCTCAACATTATTTTCACATATAGACACAATCAGGTATTCAGTTGTCAAAAATCGTGGTTCATTTTTCTTTACTTTATTTTCTTAAAACCAGAGTGGACTTTCAAATAAATTTAAGTTCAAATATTTACAATTAAAATTTTGAGTTTCGAACAAAATTTTCGAAAACGGCCTCTATTTCCGGCCAAAATTCAATTTCGATTTAAACTATGCAACATTCCGAAGATCCGAAATCTGCCAACCCATTTTTGGGGGGAAATGCTCAGAAGAGCTCGTCGAAAGTAAAATTACAGCAGGAAATCATCTCCCACACATTAAACACAATCAAAAATCAAAGCCGAAAACGCAAGATTTCTCCAAAATTCAAATCGAAAGTTTTTCAAAACAAGCTGTCACAATTAAATTTCAATCCAATTAAAATAAAACTCTAATAACATGCTCTTATAAAAAAAATCTCAATTTTAAATTTTCATAATATTTTCAAAATTTCAACGTATCATTTCTAGATACAAACATGTATCAAAAACGTAACTTTCGCTAATTCAGTTTTTTCAATCAACACGCTTTTTCATCACTGTCACATATAGATATGTAAAAAACTTAACTTTTAAATGTGAAACTTTTGCACCAATATCTTTCGAATTCTGACTATATGCCACTTTGCACAACTTCAGAAATTTCTTTTCACTAAGAATTCAATACCAATATTTTATACACTTTTTTCCCAAATACTCTTTCTTTTCTCAAATATTAATATATATAACACATGAGTGCTCTCCCGAAATTAATTTATTTCAAAATTCCATACCACACACACACACTGAGTCCAGCTATCAGCAGAATGCCAGTGGACTCAGGCGCAAGGACTTATTCAATTTTAGTCGCAGTAATAATAATGCAAATAATATATGGCGAAATTGACGTAAATAATAAATCATATTTTATATAATAAGGTATGGTCAAGTCAACAAGGGAGCGAGCACTCAAAGAGCAATTGTTTTTTCTAAAATTAATGAAAGTAAAGCAATCTTAATTAAATAATTAAATTGGCGATATAGTAATTTTATCGTGTGCTGTGATCACTGTTTTTGAGTCTATCAACAGCTATTAAATCAAGACGCCGGGGAAAATACTGGGTTCCGAATAAAGGGCTCTTACCTCAAGCCAAGAAGAAGTGGGGGGTACCATAACGGGGTTATTCCCGCTTTCCGTGAAGAAATGTCGGCACACCATTTCTAGGCTACGACAGACAATGGCCCGGCCTGAGCACTCAGCGTCATACATGGGTGTTCTGACAGGCTCGAACTCGGACGGAATCAAACCCGGCATGGTCCTCGAGTCAATCCCACAGGCAGCGTCGTCGATATTAACACATCCGGCATGGGCCTCGGGCTCAATCCCACAGGAAACAGCGTCGTCATTAACAGACCCGGCATGGGCCTTGGGCTCAATCGTGGATAACATTCTTCGATCCGCAAGGGCCTCGGATCATCCGGTTTCAGGCGTGGCAACATTCCCCAAGCTCACGGGTCTCCGGGAATCGACCTAGTGGCCGAACTCCCGAAACCCGATGTGAGCGTCGAAAATAACTTGGCCAGAACCGGACTACCACCGAGAGTATGGCAGTCAAATTGGGGAATGCGCCCAGAAAAATGGTTCAACTCGCTTTTATGCAGCCGTCACACGGACCTGCGAGGAAGCTCATCGAAAAACAAATTTTGCAGTGCAAATCCAATTCTCACGCCATCTCCAATCTACGTCATCAATGCCCGATGTTCACCGCCGCCAGTCCGTCGTACCAGACACTGTTTCGCATCGCAAATATACTTCATCTCAGCCGAAATATATTCAAATACTATTAAACCTTTACATACTACTACATGGCACTTCCTTTTTCGCCAGATAAAATTACCTCGAACCCAATGGAAAATAATTCTCTTTGAGTGCACGCTCGTTCGAAATAATACCTTTTAAAAATGGCTTCAGATTGCGAATTTCTAGAATATAAATTACACAAATGCATGACAAGAGGGAGTTCAAGGGAGAATTAAATATGTTAAAAAGCTGTATATAAATATGAAGATCAGAATTACATTATAGATTTATGCGTTTTATACAAAAGTAATGCCAGATCCAAATCTCTCTCGTCATTACACCCTTGAAGAATATATAGACAAAGACTCATTTTGCATACGTGGGACTTTGTATGGTTAATTGCACAACATATTTTGGCTAAATCATTTAAAATAGAATTATACTCATTTAAAATAATTAAAATATAACTGATTTAAAAATGTAACTCAATAAAAATATAAAATATAACTCAATTAAAATATAACTCATTTAAAATAGAATATCACTTTCGGCTTGTTAACTGTATGTAGAATACATAAATGCGACTGCGAAAGACAATATATTTATGCATTTTTTTTCACTTACTATAGCTACATTTAAAGGTAAGCTAGTCTATAAAATGTTAGAGAGAGTTAGCTTTGTAGATCCTTTTATTTACCATGGTTATTATTTCGGCAAGATATCAACCGTGTCGACAACTTGATAAATTCTATGCGCAAAACCAGCTCGATAGATTCTCTGCCGCCAGGCATTCGAGATGTTACAGACAGAAATTGCTACCTTATATCCTATCGACATTTAATGTTTTATGTATATATTTGCGGTTATAGAAAGTTTTATCAAATTGAGTATATTGGACTTCTCTGTATATATATTAGTATTTTGAGTTTTGTCATTTAATTGATAAGTTTAAAAGAATTATGCCAAGCACGAAAAAAATGTCTCATTGTCCTTTAATAGTTTAATGCCATACACATTTCTGTGATAGAAATATAAAAACCAATAGTCAAAGACACACTATAAAGATTTTAATTAAATCAGTCGATGTAGAAATTGAAAAAAAAAATGGATGATTCGAATAAAATGTCAATAACCATCTCCCCATCGTTCGTGAGGAAAATTCATTAGTGACCCAGAGGGCACTAAATTTTGTGGCTTCTATGAACCTAATTTAATACTAATACAAAGATTGTAAAAACGGCCATTTACACTATCCTTAAAATTTACAGACTCTGGATCCCACAAGTCTTTTGATAAGATGTTTTCGCAAAGAATGTTCTATAGAAAAGGTGTAATTATCTTCATTTTTCTACTTAAAATATAGACACGGACCCTGTATGGTTTTTTCCGTTATCTCCCGTGTTATGATTCGAATCGTACACAAATTCATATAGCATAATGTAGACATGAGATGGAGATATTTTTTTATGGTGACATAAAAAAAATATTTTTTATGGTGACATAAAAAAATGGGTGTTTCTATTTGAATTTTCGAATATAAGGAGCAACTAAAAATTAAGAAGACCCCTTATGCAAAGTAGATGCACATTTATTTATTTCAGACATTATACCCAGTCTAACGTTACTTTTGGTTTAACTGTATGATCCGAGGTGACGGATTAAAAAGCTGTGATGTGTGTTTTTTGACCGGTTTCTTATATAACATAAAAACATTTTGGAACTATTGTTTAGTAGTAATCATCGGCTTCCTCAAGATATTAAAAATTTAATTTTCGACAAAAGTTAAGCATAATTCGGAATACGTACAAAGTAAGCAGTTAACGCAAACGGAACAGCCAAATTTTCATGCAGAATATTCAGTAACCTAAACCATTCTCTGTGCATATGCAAATTTTATTAGTTGACTGCATAATAAGTGTAATGTGAAAACAAGACGCAAATATCGCGCACATACGACGCGTATAGATTCAGTTGACTACATTGTGCATTTCTTATTCCAGTTTGATTGCAATTCCCGCAAAAAGTGGTGCTGCCATTGTTAAACAAGAACCAATGAAGCCACAAATATGCCAAGTTGGCTGTTTTCTATGTGTTTCTATGTTGGCTGTTTTCTATGTGTGGAATACAAGACAATTTCCAGAGCACTCAATATGTCACAATGTGTAACCATTGTGGAGATGGTTTCATAATGATGGAGATGTTAGACAAAACCAGTACAAGAGTTACAACTCCTTGGCAGGACATGTATTTGATATGAAATGCACGACGTCATAGGGCGATGCCTGCAAGATAACTCTCTGGAGAGTTGACAACAGCCACAGGAGCAACTACTTTCAAACAAAATGTTTACAGGAGCACATATGAGAGCGTTTACAGTAGAAACACTAATAGGCGTAGATTCAGTTTTCCGACTAATTCTCGCCACACCACTATATAGAGAGAACGGAGAACAGGTTACCATCCCCTTAACATCACGGGAACGAACCACATTGGCGGTGGTGGAGTTTTGGTATGAGCAGGCATAACTCTAAACAGGCGACAGAGGCTTTGTAACTGGTAAGTAGCACACAGGAACAATATACTAGAACCACATATTTATTTTTTCTAGGTATCTTGGATTCCCAATTCGTATTTATGGACAAAACGCACGCCAACACCTCTCTTAACTTGTCGATGATGTTCTTCAAAGTGAAGATATCCAGTGAATGCAGTGACGATTGAAGTTTCTGGATATGAATCCCATTGGGTATGCATAGGATAACCTAGGGCGGATAATTGCATACTATCGACTTTTTGCTCATACAGATCATGGCATTCACCTTATCGTACACTCACCAGCTTGTGCCATGCACCTCATTGAAGGCATTGAAATTCAATGTGAAGCTTGCATAGTTGGAAGAGGTGACCACACCTTTTATTAATGGTCATCTACAAACGTAATTTCAGTTTTTTCTACAAAAGATGGAAATTCCGCATTGGCAATATTATAATTGCATAAATAATTCTTGAATAAAATCCTTGCACTATTTTTTTTGCTGTTGCATTACCCTATTACACACTCATACAAAGATTCATTCCATTCAGACGTTTGGTTAGTGAAATATTCACATGTATATAACGATTATGCTTAACTTTTGGACACTAGCGTAGATAAAATGTACTCCAATTTGTATAAAATTAGTTTTCATTTAACTAGAATTTTAGCTAAAGGAACTCACTAAAGAGAATGTAAAAGTGTACTGATTTACATATTTAGTACATAACTACCACCAAAGAAGTAAATAGTAGGTTTCATTATTTTTCTCTCATATTAGCTCGTTATAATCTGAAGCGGTCGACTCAAGCTCTTTTATTCCTTCAGCTCTCTGCCCATTAGTAAGGTCATAAAATATCTAGAATATATTAAAACTTAAATCAACAGAATCTAGAGCTCCTGTATTTTTTTTCTTTCAAACTTAAGAAATTCATTTTTATTATCATTTAAGCAAGGCGCCCAGACCATATCTTTTTTTTTTACTTCTATTGTTATATCAGTGTCTTAAGTTACTTACAATTCTTTTTTTAATGCAAATAATCGCAAGCGTCTGATCTTTCTAGTTTCATTTTCTCTTTGTCTTCGCTGTGGAAGTGAGAGCTTTGTATGCAAATGAAACTGAAGGTTTTTAAGATATTTTTTCGATGATATAATTATTTCCCTCGCTCGAACGATTTCTGGGAGTCGAATTATTTGTCCTCGCAGGGATTAAATGAAATTGTCGCCACGAACTCCAGAGATAATTTGAATTTCGTTTTTACTCTTGTTCGCGCCTAGATAGAAGTAAATATGTTTTCCGGTGATTTCCACTCCTATCGCAATACTCTTGATTCTAATATATTGTTTTGTTTGCTCTATGTTAACTTCTGTAGTTACGTATAAAACTTATTGTTATTATTAATGTTAAAGTTAACATTATTCATATATTATATAAATTTAATTATTCTGTATATGATTTTTTGCGGTAAGTCAACGAAATACCCTCTGAGACAGTTCCAAAAGCATTTAGGCATTATTTCCAAACCCACACATGAAGTGCTGTATTAAATTTGTTGCTAAACACCCATTTTATGTCATTTTTTATTTGAAAATGGATGACATGACTTTTAGAAAAATGGCATGCGCCGTCCGTGAGATATTATCATTTTTAACACTTTACAACAAAGTTGAAAAGTGTTTATGACTTTGTTCATTTTGCTTGCCTGTCTGTCTGTCTATCTGTCAGCACGATAACTGCAGTAAAAATGACTTGATCAAAATGAAATTTTACTATGTTGTTCAGACGGACTGTGGGATCTATGGGAATATAAATGAATAATATCACCCAATTAGTTTTGGATTGAACCCGGGTTGAAAAAATGAAATACATTGAACCCTATGGGATCTAATTTTTCAAACATTTTTTAAGCGGATTTAAAATTCACAAATTGCTTCGAAAATTTTAGGTAACATTCAAATTATCCCATAAAATATATAAAAAAATTTCAGCAAAATATATCGGTTTTTAAATAAAAATTAAAATAATAATTACATCACTTATATGAAGCGATCACATGACCCACTTCAAAATGAAATATGGCATCCATCTTGTCTCAAAATCGTGATTTTTAAAGTTCCTTTTAATTCATATTGAGTATTGTATCCCTCCTAAAACCGCTTTATTTTTGCCTATATTCTGTGCATCTACATACTGAAACAACGCAATTACAATATATTTGAGTTTAAATGCTCATCCAAATTTGATTATTTCTACAACGAAGCCTATTTTTCACCTATGTAAAATGTAAACAGCAAAATATGTAGAATGAGTTGTATAAGAATTGCTGTATTTCTTTAACGCAAAATTATTTAGCTCATGGAGTCTGCATAGCTGATATGAATGAAATATTCATTGATTTTACAGAGAGAAGGACGATTTTTTTCGATGAAATTTTAAGCAGAGTTTAATTACTTGTACCTCCATGCTCTTTTAAATAAAATAAAGTTTTTAAATAAAATAAACTATTATAGTATTGTGATGAATGAAATGAATGGGAAAATGTTTATGAATGAAATGCTGCTTTTATAGAGAGAGCCAGGCGTTTTATATTTCGATGGCGTCATTTGAATAAATATCAGTTGTTTTTGATGAAGTTTTCGAATATAATAAATTATTGTAGTATTATGATAATGTTATAAACATTACCGAGGAGCCAGGCGATTTATATTTAATTGACGGCATTTGAACGAAGTTTACTTTTTTCGATGAACTGTTAAGTTTTCAAATATAATAAATTAATGTAGTATTGTGATAATTTTAAAAATATTACCGAGGAATGTATCGCATTTTACAGATGTTTAAATGAAATTGCATTAAAGTTGGAAAGTGTTTCATAATCTATGCTTTATACATGATTGATCTTTCTTGTTCTATCTAAATTGGTCAAAATTATATATATATATATAATATATATATATATATATATATATATATATATATATATATATATATATATATATATATATATATATCCACTAGTTTTAAATGACTAAATGCTGTGTAAGTTCTTGTAACTTAAAAATAATTAACACTATTATTTAGTACTAATTATGAGCCGTTCTCAAAACATTAGGAATTAAATTTTCAATTTATCATGATTACTTTAACTGGTTGCACCAACAAGTCAGCTGATTTTAAGCTAGTTTGTTTACTCATTGACTCTAAGCTAGTTAAAATGTAATCTAGTTAAACGATATAATATAATATTTTTAAACTATACTATCATATAGTTTGAATTTACTCTAATTTGTATAAATTCATTTATCTGTGTAATTAGTATTTTAGCTAAAAGCACTCTGAAGAAAATGTAAATGTGTACAGATATTCATATTTATTACATAGTAAATTTTACTTTTCTCTCTCTCATATTTGCACGTTATCGATAATAATAAAGGGTAGTGGACTGTAGTGGAAAATGTAAATTTCGTACAGCCATCTAATCTGAAACACAAGTACTTCAGGACCCGGGATGATATGCTTCGGCGAGTCTTAGTTTTTAGTTATTTTGAGTCGAAAAATACCGGTTACCACAGATTTGTGCAATATCTTCTATTGCATGGTTGCTGATATGAACCTCTGGTGCCGCTAAATGTTATCTCATACTTTAAAGACGGAGCACATGGGATTTTCAGCAAGAAATGGAGTAGTTACATATACCTATTATCAAATTGTACTATAGAATTGGCTTGCTTGCGAATGGAAAAATTGAGTGCGGGAACGATTTTTGCTCAAAAACAAGCATTTCGGAAATTGAGTTGTGTTACTTCCATCCTCATTTGTATTAGCTATTAATTTAAATTTTTGAATCAACGACATTGAATAGAGTTTTTTCTTCTACCCGGGATGGAACCCGTATCGAAATCTGCCAGTGTCGGGATTTATTTTTCTAAAATATTTCAGAGAAGATTTCGAGCAGAAATGTATTTAAGCAGTGGGCGATTACTTACTTATGGGATGCATTATATAAGTAGTGGCCGTTTATTTTGAATGTATTATTCAAGTAGTCAGCGCATATTTAATTTATTTATAAATAAACCCACTGGATCGGCACCAAAATTCGGCCTAATAATAATAATAATAATAATAATAAATAATAGCCACTTATATAAGTAGTGAGCATTTATTTTATTACTTATAAATAGTTGTCGTGACGGATTTTGGTTTTGTGAATTGGAAGGGGGGGGGATGCGTATCACTCCTGTTCTGCTGTTGTACAAGGATTACATGCAATTTTCACTAGTATTTATAAGAATAAAATTTCTTTATTTTTTTATATATAACTACTCTTTTTAACACCCCGGCAACGTCGGGTACATTTTCTAGTAAATTATAATCTGGAGCGATCGATTCAAGCTATTTTGTTTCTTCAGGTTTCTACTCATTAATAAGATATTAAAAAATTTCGAATACATTAACACTTAAATAAACAGAATCATGAGCCCCTGTTTTTATTTTTTTTTCGAATTTAAAAAAAATTACCTCCATTATCATTTAGGCAACACGCCCAGACCATATCTTTTTTACTTCTATTGTTATATCAGTGTCTTAAGTTATTTCCAATTCTTTTTTTTTAATGCAAATAATTGCAAACTCCTGATATTTTTTGTTTCGTTTCCTCTTTGTCTTCGTAGCTTGGTATGCAAATGAAACTGAAGGTTTTGAAGAAATTTTTTGTTCGATGATTTAATTATTTCCCTCGGTCGAACGATTTTGGGGGTCGAATTCTTTTGTCCTCCCAGGAATTAATTGAAATTGTCGCCACGAACTCGAAAGATAATTTTGAATTTCGCTTTTACTCACGTTTCTCCTTAAGGTAGAAAGGACTTTCGGCTGGTTTTCAGTTCTTCCGCAAAGGCCATGGAGCAAGATTTGTTTTCTATGCTAGAATTGCGTCTAAAGTTACGTAAAGTTTATTATTATTATTTTTAAAGTTATTATTATTTACTAGTATTTAAACCTGCCAAAGGCAGGGAAACATAACCTTTTTCAAAATTAATTCGCAAATTTTATAATAAGTTTTATTTCGATTAACATTGTACGGCGCTTAGGGTTAATCAATTTCAATCGGAAAATGGCTGAATTAGATATTTTTCTGCAATTGATGTTATAATAGGGCAAAGTATAAGTCTTCTAGACCGGCGTGACAGCCCATTGGATAGAGCACGGGGATTGCATTCGGAGAACTAAGGCTGGATTCCCGGTTTTGCCCAAACTGTCCTGTGTTCACTCGGAGTACTGGGACGTGAAATATGTGGGGCTGAAAATCCTCCCGAGAGGTTTATTGTAGACGGAGGAGTGTACGGACCCAGTGGATGTCTAAATTGAGTGGCACTCCTCCGGCCGTCCAAGCAAATACCTTGGGTAGGTCGGACGGTCTGGATCGAAAGGAAAAAAGTCTCATCAATAAAAAAGTCAAAAAATCAACGGAAGTTCTGTGAAGACTTTACGACTGGTCCCATTTTGTCCGTACCGGTGAAGAAATCGAAAATATGTCTTTAGGTTTTGCCTCGAAGTCGATACTCCTTCTTCTCGGCCCAGACTGTGCAATAACATGGAGCAACTTTATGCACAGTCGGGGAAAAAGGTCTCTTCAACACGATCCATCATAAACATCCATATAAATAAATCATTCCAATGAACACAAGGCAGCAGAATAATTTGCCACGGTAAAATACAATATCTTCAAAACATTCAATACATTAAAAATTAATAACTACAATTCTTATCTGAAAATTAACAAAAACCAAAGCTTTTGGCTAGTCTCAAAATTAGGGCAAGAGCATTTAAAATAGGGACATTAAAATAATAAATAAGGAAGCACAATTATAATGGAAACGAAGCTCAACCGATAGTAGGCGGTCAATAGTACATATAACTCATAATATATTTAAATTAAAAACTGGAAGATTGCTAAGACTCAGTAAAACCCTTAGCAACCAAAACGCCCGCACGAAGCCTTGAGAGGGAGGCGGAGTCGGCCAACACTCTAAGTAACCAAAGCGCCTGCCGCACAACCGTGGGCTTGACCAAGTGAAAATCGTTTGTAAAAACACATTTAAAAACATAATGATCGGCTTCCCTAATTTGAGAACAAATACATAGACGAGTATTTTTTAACATGAAAGCGGTTAAGTTTGTAATGGTCAATAACTAGTCAAAAATTAAAACGAGAAACATCAATCATGAAGCATTGATTATGAAACACTTTCCAACTCAAATGGAATTTTATTTAAACAACTTTAGAATGCGATAAACACTCATAAGCACTCATATTTTTTAAATTATTACAGTACTACAATAATTTATGATACTTCGAAACTTAAAACTTCATCAGAAAAGCCAATGCTATAAAACGTCAGTTTCTCTATTTGAAATCAATGAATATTTTATCACTTATATTCCAGACTCCAGAGCTAAATAATATTACGTAATAATCATCTTACAATTGCTTGATTTGTTTACATTCTGCATGCTGTAGAAATTAAGCCTCGTTGTAAGAATAATTAAAGTTTAGTGATCATTTAAAATAAAAAATATTGTAATTATGTTAGCACAGAATTTAGATACACAGATAATATGCAAAAATAAATCGGTTTTATGATGGTTGCAACACTAAGTATAAATTTAAACGGTCTTTAAACATCACATCTTTTACACAGGGAAAAAATGGATGCTATATTTTATATTAAAACGAGACACGTGATTCCTTCATAAAATATGGGTATAATTATTATTTCAATTTTTATTTAAAAAACTACCTAATATATTTTGCTGAATTTTTTTAGACATTTTACGTTATAATTTGAATAATTTCTATCATTTTTAAAGCAGGTTTGAATTTTAACTCAGCTTAAAAAATGTTTGAATATATATGTCCCATAGGTTTAAATATATTTCATTTTTTCAACCCGGGTTAAATCCAAAACTAATTGGGTGATATTATTCATTCTCATTCCCATATGTCCCACAGACGGTCTCAGCAACATACTAGAATTTCATTTTGATGAAATCATTTTTACGGCAGTTATCATGCGAACGGACAGACAGACAGAATGAACAATGTCATAAACACTTTACAATTTGTTTGAAAGTGTTAAAAAGGTATCCAGTTGTAATTTAAAATTTAAGTCATGTCCAGGACAAAACGCCTAGTCCCGTGACCCCCCCCCCCCTATAAATTTGTCACCGTACACCCATTATTCCTCAATCAGCGACATATAAACAAGATAATATACGTATTCAGAATTTCATTGACATATGTCAACGGAAGGGTTCTAGAAGATTTGGAAAGTTACTTGGAATCATCCTTCATTTATCCACCCCAGGGAGATCAGATGTGTCGCTACAGACCAGATATACAGTTATCTTCTTTTCTTATTATAGATATAAGTTATAAAAGCACAGTATCCATGACAGTTCCAGAATTCTGAAAAAGAATTACCCATTTTACCCTCAGTTTAGGATCTTGGCGTTAAGGGCTATTTCTAACCAGTCTTACGTCTTTCAATTCTAAATCCTGTACTTGCAGCTGGAACCTACTCATCAACGTAAACAAGACTTGTGAGAATCAGCTGAGATGATGGAAGGATCGTCGTTTGCAGTAACGTTTGCGCATCCGGATTAAAGGGGGTCTAACCCATAAGCTAACTTTTCTTCAGTATAAATAGAAAAACAGAGGAGCAGCGGTTATTTCGGCTTTCCGTGGAAATGTTTAGCGTTTTCGTAAATCATGATACACATAATAGACAAGAAAACTTAAACACAGAAAATGAGTCAAATACTTTCTGAATAGAGAAACTGAAAGCCCTTTTAACACTTTCCAACATAGTTGAAAAGTGTTTATGACTTTGGTTATTCTGTCTGTCTGTCCGTTCGCACGATAACTGGCTTAAAAATGATTTTATCAAAATGAAATATTAGTATGTTATTCAGACGGTCTGTAGGACATATGGGAATGTAAATTAATAATATCGCCCAATTAGTTTCGGATTGAACCCGTGTTGAAAAAGTGAAATACATTGACTCCCACGGGACCTAATTTTTCAAACATTTTTAAACGAATATGAAATTCATAAATTGCTCCGAAAATTTTAGGAAATATTCAAATTATTCCATAAAATATATAAAAATTTTTGAGCAAAATGTGTTCTGTAGTTTTTTGAATAAAAATTAAAATAATAATTACAGCCATATTATATGAAAAGATCACTTGACCCACTTCAAAATAAAATATAGCATTCACCTTTTTCCCCAGTGTAAAAATCGTGATTTTTAAAGTTCTTTTAAATTTATATTTAGTGTTGCATTGGTCCTAAAATCGCTTTATTTTTGCGTATTTTCTGTGCATCTATATTCTGTGTGAATGCAATTACAATATTTTTTAGTTTAAATGATCATCAATGTTTGGTTATTTCTACAACGAAACCAAATTTTAAAGTATTCAGAATGTAAACAAATGAAGCTGTAAGATGAGTTGTATAAGAATTGTTGAATTCTTTTAAAGTAACATTATTTAGCTCTGGAGTCTGGGATATAGGTGATATGAATGAAATATTCATTGATTTTATATACAGAAGGAGACGATTTTATAGCATTGTCTTTTTCGATGAAGTTTTAAACATGGAATTAAAAAGTACTTTCATCTCCATGATTTTAAGTTTCAAGTAAAATAAATTATTGTAGTACTGTGATAATTTAAAAAATATCACCGCTGAATGTATCGCATTTTAGAGATGTTAAAATGAAATTGCATTGTAGTTACAAAGTTTTTCATAATCAAGATCTTATGCATGATTGATCTTTCTTGTTTATTAATTATTCTACATAGCTATATATACAAAAATTGTAAATTTGTCTGTATATATATATATATATATATATATATATATATATATATATATGTATGTATGTGTGTGTGTGTGTGTGTGTGTCTGTGGGTGTCTCATCATCACGGGAGAACAGCTGCACCGAATTTTATCAAATGTTGAGGGTAGCCTTGAAATAGTCCCACTTAAAAGTCAATCCATGATTAGCGTTTCTAGGATCAGTAGTTGTCGAGATCTTAATAAACAAGAAGGATCAAACATGCTTAAATCATTGATTATGAAACACTTTCCAACTTCAATGCAATTTTATTTAAACATGTCTAAAATGCAATACATTCCTCGGTAATATTTTAAAACTTCTCACAATACTACATTGATTTATTATATTTGAAAACTTAAACCTTCATAGAAAAAAATGAACTTCATTCAAATGACGGCCTTGAAATATAAATTGCCTGGTTTAAACGTCTCTAAAATGTGATATATTCCTCGGTAATAATTTTAAAATTATCAAAATACAACGATAATTTATTAGATTTAAAAACTACATCGAAAACAACTGAAATTCATTCAAATGACGTCATAGGAAAAATAACACGCCTGGCTCTCTCTAAAAAAGCAGCATTTCATTCATAAATAATTTCCCACTCATGTCATTCATCACAATACTATAATAATTTATTTTATTTAAAAATTAAGACCATGGAGCTACAAGTAATTTAACTCAATGCTTAAAACTTCATCGCAAGAAATCGTCCTTCTCTCGGTAAAGTCAATGAATATTTCTTTCATATCCGCTATGCAGACTCCATGAGATAAATTCTTTTGCGTTAAAAAAATACAGCAATTCCTATACAACATTAATCACTCCGGTTAGGGAGTATCGGCTACCGGGAGAGTTTGCCATGGCGAAAAAAAGCTTTAACCGGAGTGTTGGGGGTCGCAACTCCCCCCGTCCGTTACTTTCGTCACTTATCTAGAAATTTTACGAGTACATTGCTACTTGTCCTATTTGGGAATTTATATATATATATTATATATATATATATATTATATATATATATATATATATATTATATATATATATATATATATATATATATATATATATATATATATATATATATATATATATATATATATATATATATATACACTAAGCTAAAAATATCGACGCACCAAGAAAGAATTATCCAAATGAGACAAAATTTGGTTGTGCATGTACAGAAAAAGAAATGATTAGAATTTCAGAACAATTGGATGTTTGATTGCGCTGCAAGATCTACACAAATCGAGCACGTCAATATGGCGTTGGTCCACCTCTGATCTAGATACCAGCTGTTACCCAACGTGGCATTGATGTATAAATTTGTCGGATGGTGTTCTGAGGGATGTCGTTCCAAATGGCCTCCAATTGACGATCTAATTCGTCTACATTCTGGGATTGTCGTAGGCGATGCCCCATCTCAGCCCAAATGTGCTCAATAGGCGAGAGATCTGGGGATCTGGTTGGCCAAGGAAATGTGTCGTAAGCAAGCAGACTATCAATAGAGAGGCGTGCTGTGTGTAGCCTGGCATTATTTTGCTGAAAAGTTAGCCCGGGGTGTCGGAAAGGAATGGCAATACAGCGGGTCGTAGAATGTCGGCAACATACGGCTGTGCTGTGATGGTGCCACGGAGGTCTATCAAAGGGGTCCGGCTATCAAACGAAATGGCACCCCAGACCATAACTCCCTGTTGTCGTGCCGTGTGATAATAAGAGCAGGACTTTGACGATGTTCGGGCTGTCTCCAGACACATCTACGCTGGTCGTCAGGACTCAGTTCGAAACGGAACTCATCACTAAAGATAATTCGTTCCCAATTCGATCAATTCCACGTTGATCGGGTCCGACACCACTGCAATCGCTGTTGACGGTGCATACTGGTCAGTGGCAGGTGGTGTAATGGACGCCGCGAGTATAGATTCCGCTCCCGTAGTTTTCTATTAATAGTCCGGGTGGTCACTTCCGCGTTTGTCACTCGTTGGATGGTTGATAACGACAAATCTCTTGCTGTCACAGCTGCTCTGACAATCGCTTTATCTTCCAGTTCTGTCGCCGCTCTAGTCTGTCCGCTGGCCCTCTGCCGCTGAAATATGCCATTCGGAACCCATTCCTGCTAACAACGTCTAATTACTGCATCGCTCCTACCAAATGCCGAGCGATTCGTCGGTGTGTCCATCCAGCCTCATGCAGTCCAAAAGCACGCCCTCTTTCAAACTCCTTCATATGCTCGTAGTGGTCGCGAATTCCCCGGCGAGACATTGTTATAATCAAGGTACATAAACGCAATCGAAATCCATTGCATGTTTTGTTCCTGAAAGCAAGATTCGCTCCTTATATACACCACTATTTTGCTGAGTTTTAATACGCCGTAGTTCCGAGTATTCATTCATTGGCTGCGAATTTTTGATCATTTGCATATTCGGTCGAAAGGTGTTTGAATGTAAAGTTTCAATAGTATCGGATTATTTTGCGGAGTGCGTCGAATTTTTGTCTTAGAGTGTATATATATATATATATATGTGTGTGTGTGTGTGTGTGTGTGTGTGTGTGTGTGTTATTGCAAATCTGTTTGTCTATTTATTTTTTCGTTTGTTTGTTCCGGATACCACCCACAGTTTTTGATGTATTTTTTTCAAAATTTGCACGGTTATTCACATCGTCACTGCGGGTAACTCCGTCTATGATTAGACTCTGTAGGCCTTTAGTTTATGGAAATACGTTTCTATAGAAATAGCAGTATGCTGACGATTATTTTCTGAAGCTTTATTTGAAGAAAATGATATCATACTGCGTAGCAACGGAATTTATTCAAATGTATTTTATCACTCAGTCTATCCAATCTATATAAAGTTCAATATTCTGGAGTTCTACGTTACGTATGCTGCGTAGCAACGGAATTTATTCAAATGTACTTTTTCACTCAATCTATCCAATCTATATATAAAGTTCAATATTCTGGAGTTCTACGTTACGTATACTGCGTAGCAACGGAATTTACTCAAATGTATTTTTTCACTCAGTCTATCCAATCTATATATAACGTTCAATATTCTGGAGTTCTACGTTACGTATACTGCGTAGCAACGGAATTTATTCAAATGTACAATATTTTTTCACTCAGTCTATCCAATCTATATATAACGTTCAATATTCTGGAGTTCTACGTTACGGATACTGTGTAGCAACGGAATTTATTCAAATGTATTTTTTCACCCAGTCTATCCAATCTATATGTAAAGTTTAATATTCTGGAGTTCTACGTTACGTATACGATACTGAAAACGAAACTGGATATTAGGCTCATTTTTAATTTATTTACAACAATGAATATTATAATACCTACTTTTGTTTTGTGGCTACGCAGATAGTGATTGAGAGTTGTCTTTTATTCTAGTAAAGATATCCGAAGAATAAACCGGTTTTTTAAATTACTTACGGGCTTCACTAGTTTAAATAATAAAGAATTGAATATAAAAATAGTTTTTTGTTATATAATCGCTATTATATTTTTAATTACGTCATATCAGTTACGATTTTTGAATACAAGAATCCGGAAATTATTGATATTTTTTATTTCTTAAGTCATTTGTATTATTTAGGAATATTTGTCGAATTTTATATATTCTATTGTGTTTAACTGATTGTTGCTACAATAGAAAAATATGGCCCGTATATAACGTATACTATCATTTTAGCGTCTTAATTAAGGCGTATGTTTACAAAAATTCCAAGTGTTTCATAAATTAGTTTACAAACGGGACCAATAGGGGTGCAACAGCCCAGTGGTTAATGCGTGGGAATTGCACTCGGAATTGCACTCTTCCCAAACTGCCGCCGTGTTTACGCGGAGTGCGATCACGTTAAACATGCGGCCTCATAAATCCTTCCGAGAGGTTGGTGGTAGGGGAAGGAGAGTACGGTCCCTGTGGATGCCTCCTCTACTGGGTTCCAGTCTAAATTGGGTGGTACTTCACGGCCGTCCAAACAGATACATTACATCTTCGGGTAGGTCGGACGGTCTGGGTCGAGCAAACAAACAAACGAGACCAGGATGTCTTGTTCTCCAAATTTATCCGTGCAGATAATTTTGTAATTTGACAGAGACTAATTTTGCATAGCGAGAATCGGGATTATTATTCATCTTTCTAGTTGGATTAAACTTTATAATCTTTGAATGGAATTAAAATTTATAAGAAAGTTTAATAAATATTGAAGAATAATATCGTTTAAAATACTACCAGAATTTGCACGCATTTAATCCCGAGCAACGTCGGATATATCTGTGCCTAAATGTTTTTAAGTTTTACTGTCAAACTTTATCTTGCACATTTCTTACCAGAGATTAAATTATGGTGGTATAAATACAAAGAATATTTTCTTATCTAACACGAATCTATTTAAATTATACAGCCCCAAAACAAATGGATTATTTAATTGGAAACTGTCGATTCCATGATCTGAAGGAAATTAAGTTTACCAAAGGCAAGGCGCTTTGCTGTTTCATGCAAAAAGGCATCAAAGTGATGAGCTCTTCCTGTTGGCTATTTCTCTTCTTAACATCTGACGTCGGCAGCAAACAGTCGTTGAGGACAGAGTCTTTACCAAGAGCCAGTGACGAATTGTGTGTAAAGAACAGGGTGGAAGGATTTCGATCAACTTCGAAGACAACGTTTGCCTTCGAAATTGGGAATACACATTAACTCGGAACTCAGAACAAAGAGAATCAGCGGGTTTTGAAGGTTTCTTTACTAGATTCAGGAATAGAGTTTAGTTTTACTAAAACTATTCTATACAATTGAATCCGTTATTAGAACTTTCGTGTGCTCTAAAAGACTAATTTTTACTTTTTGTACTTACATAGTATAATGTAAAAGGAAAGTAATGTGATGAGGGCTGAAAATTCGAATTCGAATTTTCAACGAAAGAGCTCGTTTCAAGCATTCCTGAACGCGAATCGAAAGTTAATAAGAGAAAAAATGTGTAAACGATAAGAAAACTTGAGTAACGTATTCAAGCACAAATAAAACAAAAATGCAGCATAGAGTTGTTTTGATGATGCGCTAGAACCTCTTCGTCAGTACAAAAGAAACGACATACCGGATGTCAAAAGGAAGAAATGGGCATAAATAGAAGAAACAGAGGGTATATATACACCAAGTAAAGGATTGAAAGTCGTATTTTTCACTTTGGGTTTGTTGGTTCTCTAGTATTGATGAAGGCGTTTTACCACATTCCCGAAAAAGCTAAATGCTGCATTTTTTATTTGTGCTTGCATGCATTGCTTAAGTTTTCCGTATCTCACCGAACGTTTTTTGAAGTGATGTTTGTGTGTCTCTTGTAAAGAACCTTGCTGCCTCAATCGAACCACGGATGTCCGTATTGGCCAGACGATGCTATGCTGTTGAGATACTGGGATGGAATTGCAAGCTCTTATTGTCAAAGCAAACTCTGCATTTTGGACCCTCTAATGTCAGATTGGCATGCAACTGACAATCTGACAGACCATTTCTTGCTAGTTTTACCTCAGAGTAGCCTCCTGATACTATTTTTATAATCCAAGTTATGCTCCTGAGTGGTCGGTGTCCTACAGATTTGAAGTCGGTGCTCAATATCGGTGCTCAGAGTCCACTGAATTCGTGCTAGTCGTACTAGGATCACTTTCAGACCTCCGATATCTTTGCACTAACCTACAGCGTTGACTTATCCGGGCGCTATTGTAAAGTAATAAGAGAAAAATGTGCAAACGATAAGGAAAACTTGAGTATAGTCCGACAAATATTTTTCAATCGTAACGTCGACAATATTTTCCCCGACAATAATTTCCCCGGTTGCTGCAGCAACCGGAGATAGAACAACGATCTTTGCATTTTCCAGCCGACGCTCTATCGTTGCCGGGACTACCGGGACGGAATTTCTTGCTCTTAATCTCGAAGTAAACTCTGCAGTGTGTTTAAATACACTACGTGACAGCGAAAATGAGACACCAAAAAGGAGTTGGCAGAAAGTGATGAAAACAGAAACAGCAACGAACAATAAGTGATGTTTATTGCAACATGATACACCTATACACTCAGCGATAACATCGTCTGATCAGTAGGTTGTCGGACCATCGCCGGCGGAGATACAGGCAGCAACACGTTTAGATACAGAGTCAATGAGCATGCGGATGGTGTCCAGAGGAATGGCTGCCCATTCCCTGTCAACCATTTGCCAGAGTTCTTCTTCTAAATGCGGCGATGGCAGCGCACGCAAGCGATGTCCAATCACGTCCCAGATGTGTTCAATTGGTGAGAGATCGGGGAAGACTGGTAGTCAGGTAACAAACTTGGAACCTTGCAAGGCATGTTCGTTGATGCGTGTAGTGGGTGGTCGGGCGTTATCCTGCTGGTAAATGGCATTGGGTACCCCCTAAAGGAAGGGTAGTGTTACCAGCCGCAGCACGTCATCCACGTCGTATCGTTGGGTCGTCATAGTGCCTTCAATACGGACCAGAGGTGACCTGCTATCGTAGGCGATGGCGCCCCAAACCATGCTGCCGCTTTGTCGCGCAGTGTGGCGTTCCACAGATGCGGCCGGATTGAACCTGTCACCACTTCGGCGTCAGACTCGTACACGGCGACTGTCATTGCTAAAACAGAAGCGTGACTCGTCTGAGAAAACGACCCTGTGCCATTCCGTCGTCCACGTGTCTCTACCCCTACACCATTGCAAACGGAGGCGTCTGTGCTGTTGGGTTAATGGCAATCTTCTCAACGGGCGCCGTGAGTGCAGGTCGCCAGCTACCAATCGGCGGATAATGGTCCTTGTCGATATGGGAGCATCAAGGGTGTCCTGCGCATGCTGCAAAAGGGTGACTGAAGTGACCTGTGGGGCCTCCAATTCTTGCCACCGGATGCATAGGTCCACGCGTGCTGACGTCGCTCTGGCCGTACTGACACCCCTCAAACGTGCCACATTCCCTTGTTCCAACCATCTTCGCCACAGCCGGTGCACTGTGTTAGGCTGTCCGCAGAGATTTGACGTATGGATCAACCTGCCCTTCTGAGTCCGATCAACATAATACTCGTGAAATCGTCTGTCTGCTGGAACTGCCTCGGTTGGCAGCGGTCTGGTATTCTCTGGTAATACACGTTTCCTTTGAGACAAAAAAAATTTGTAAAATGATTTTTCTGGCAGACAGTGCGACGCGACTATTTCCAATTCTGCAGGTTCCTTTCCTTATATCTCACTCAACGTGCACGGCACAGCTGAGCGCTTCCCATCATTTACATAACTCAATGAATTTACATAACTCGCTGCGTCTACCCTGAATATTTGCATATTTTTCTGCCCACTCCTTCTTAGTGTCTCATTTACACTGTCACGTAGTATATGTATGTGTGCTTGTTTGTGTGTGGACACGATATCTCAAGAACAAATGGAGTGTTTCGAACCTAATTCGGTACATTATTACAATCAGTGAATAATGGAACCTTACACGTGTTAAACGCAATCAAAATTTCCGATCAGCCCAGTATTTTTGAATAAATATTTGAAAAAAAAAACATTAAAATTTCAGGATTTTCAGTAATGTTAACTAAATAATCTTCAAATACGCAATTTTTCATTAGAAAATAAGTGATATACTCGAAACGCTAGCATGAACCGTTCTTAAAATACTGCATGTCTGTCAAATAAATGTAATAACAAATTATATAAAATTAATAAAATATTAAATATTATTAAATATATTCACTTTCCATATGCAATAATAAGCAAAAAATCTGTTAACATCATTATCGTTAATCTAGTTTGTTTTCTTTACGAGAGAAGATTCTTCTGAGAATAGCTTTTTTATTTTGGAGCCCAACAATTCGCTAATATTCCTTTATTTTCAGGAGTTTTATTAAATGTCAATTGCATTTTAATGAAGATTTTATACGTCAGTATGAATAAGTCACTCTGTTTGGACTAATAAATTGCAAAAAGCGCCTAATTTAAATTAAATGCTGTTAATTAAGTGCCAAAAACATCGCGTCGTAGATTTCATAGATTAATTTTCTGTGAATGAAGTAAAGGCATTGCATTGTGTAAGTAAAGATATTGCATTATGTAAGTAAAGATATTGCATTATGTAAGGAAAGTTATGTACTGTTCCCACCAGCTGTTTCCATATAATTATCCGTTCCTTCAAACGCAATTTGAATTGAAATGTTGAATTTTTTTCTGTTTCTGAACATACCGTATTTTAATGCTGAAGAATTCGAAGCTAAAGAGCTAAATTGTTAGAGTTTCAAACGCAATTTCTTGTATTCTAATATTCGATCAGTCTTCATTGAAGATGCATTCTTTGTAGCTGGAATTGGCTAAAAGTAGCTTGTTATAAGCTTTTACCAAAAATATAAAATTGCAGTTTATAAAAGGGCTGTAATTTAGTACTAAAAAAGATCTCCGCACGTAATATCTTGAGTTCTAATCATTGAACAATCTTCATTGAACTTGCATTGTGGGTATCTCAAGGGAATAAATAGGTTAAATGTAGCGTGTTCTTGCGATGTGACTATTATTGACGAAATAATTATATTTTATAAACATTTCGTTTTCGTTATGAACATTTCGTTTTTCTTTTAAAACATAACGATTTTATTGCAATGTTTTACAGTTGTTACAGTTTAAACATAGCATCAGGAAAAATACCGTTCAATAAACAAATATTCATTAAACGAACTTTGCGAGCAAATATTGTGTGGCAAACATTTCGCAAATCAATTGTTTTTACAAACATATCTGAAGGTTTTTACAAACATATCGTCTTATATGATGACTGATATAGACTCGGGTATAAAGAAGGTAATATGATTTAATAAGGATTTTATCTTTCTAGTTCTTTTCCACTTCGGATTAAAAAAAAATTCCATGAAACATCTATTTCTGAGCAACATATAGAGAGAGCTTTAATGGTGAATGATATGAAATCAGCATCAAATTCCGAAAGGGTGGGGTATATTAAGGATTTCTCCTTCCGTTTTTTTTCTCAATTTGGGCTCAAAAATTTTCATTTTGAGTGAAACAGAATCAGCTATAGGATAGCTTAGAGGATGTCTGATATGGATTTAGCATCAAGATACTTAAGATGTAGACGGACTTCTATATATTTCAATTTCAGTTATTTACTACTTCCGATTGAAAATTGTTCCTTTTCTTTCAGAATCGTCTATAGATAGGGCTTGGATGATGACTGTTAGGAATTTCTAATCAAATTTTTGGAGGTAGGGGGGGGGGGAGGGTCAGGCGTCTCACTAAGGATTCCTATTTCCGGTTCTAGAATATTAGCTCCCAATTAAAATATTTACATTTTCCTTACAACATCTATTTCTCAAGATTGACTATAGTATACAGAGTTTAAATCATGAGTGATATGGAAAATCACACATGACATTTCGAATGGGTTGGACAATTCACTAAGGATTTCCACTTTCGGTTTAACCGAAAATTCGTATGCGTGTTCGAAATAAGTGTTCAAAATAGTATAAAAATATCTAACCGTTATGCTTAAAATGAAAAGCACACACTTTTTGCCACCATATGAAGACTCCTTCATACTTTTTATAGTTGATTATTATTATTCATCTCTTCGAAAAAATAATTTTTACTAAATAATTTTTAACTTGGGAATAAGATTTGTATTTTTATAGTCAAAATGTTTTAGGAGATTCCAATTGCCTACAATATATTCCTGATGAAATCCTTGGTTAGGAACATTTAATATCTGATATACTGCATAGTAAAAACTTTCAAAATTGCTAAAACCAGCAAAATTTCAACGATTCATGAATGGAGGTAAAACTTAAATGATTTTTACTTGAAATTTCATGAAATAAAGTTTCTAACTATTGAAATTGGATAATAGAAATTGAAGTACAACTATTTGTTTGCAGATTGAAAAATATGAATTCCATATTTGATGTTTGACTTCAAAAGAAATTCTGTAATTTTAAAAGTCCTAGTTCAGTTATGAAAGAAATATTGGTTATTGTTAAAAGTCATCAATGATGTAAAATAGCCAATATATTTGGATTAATATTTTATTTTATAAAATGATTCTCTTACCAAAATTTTCAATCTTACAATATTGCACTTTGTTTTTAAAATATGCAAGTGCAAATTGAAAAATATTGTGCCAAAAGATATTTATTTAACATATATTCTCAATCTATAATTATAAGAATTATTGTAAACGGCGCAAAATGGGAATCATAAAATTATTTTTTATTGCGCTTTATAGATTTTTCTTTGAAAAAATCTGATGTGGGCAGCATACGACTTTCCTTATATTCCTTTTATAGTAGAAAAATAATGTATAAGATCCACGGTACTGCGTTTTTTACGTTGACTTGTACATTTGTCGATTTTCCGAATGACAACATGTAAAACTATTTCAAAGTACCCAATAAACTTATATTTCGCGTAACTCTAAATAAACAATTATCAATATTGATAGCATCCTCAGTAAGTGATCTAGTCCATATATTCAAATATTTTAATAATTAATATATTAATTAGGCGTCATTTTTGTAATTTTGACGATATCTTCGTCAATCTGGCGTAAAATATCGCCAAGTTGGAGATACTTTAATAAACTATTCGCCAAGTTCGCCAAATGCATCACTAAGTGTTACAGACAAACGGAAAGAAGAGTATTTCTTATATATTAGAAGCCCGTCCTGACGGAAATCAGAATTTGCGAAACATTATGTCCCATTTGGCGTCATTTTTAACAATTTAATGAGATTTTTATCACTTTGGCAACATTTAAAATAACTGCCAAGTTGGCGATGTCCCGCTAAATTTCTGGCCAAGCGTTACGGACGGACGGAGAAATGGATTATTCTTATAATCTACTCTTATGTTCTTTCCAAGATATTGAACTTTCATCAATTCATCGTCGCCATTTCATTAATTTAGCGTCGGTTTCATCAATTTGACGAATTTTTATCAATTTGGTGACATTTTCGTTAATTTGGCAAGATTAAAAATCTGGTGTGGGCAGCACATGACTTTCCCTGCAGACTTATATTAACGTTCTCTTTATTTTAACTAAATTTATTTCACTTTTAATTCAATTTTCGTTCTCATTCGGTAACCGGGTTTTTTTCAAGGGTGGAGTAGGGAAAGTACGAAAAACCAAAATATCTCGAGAACGGCTAGTCCTAGTGTAATGGGGTTGGTCTTATTCTTTTCGTCGTTAAACATTACGTATTAAACGGCATTTAATGGATATATCTGAGTATACCTAGTTCTTTAGTTTAGATTTTGAAGATTTTTGCGGGCCGTTTTGCAAAAAAAGGCAGGTTATTTTTTTCCGAATCGTACCAAAATCTAATCAGCACCAGAGTGACCTATACGTGACTTATCTACCGAATTTTGTGAAATTCGGTCCATTAGTTTTTCAGCTAGAGTGGATACAAGCTTTTGCGGGCCATTTCGCAAAAAAAGGCGGGTTTTTTTATTCCGAATCGTACCCAAAAGTAATCAGCACTAGCCCCGGCCACAAGTGACTTACCTACCAAATTTTGTGAAATTCGGTCCATTAGTTTTTTAGTTACAGTGGATACAAAATCTGCACAGACAGACAGACACACAGACAGACAGACAGACAGACAGACACACGCACAGACGTCACGCTAAAAATGGTTTTTTCGTATTCTAGAGGTCTCGAAACGTGTAGATCCGTCGAAAACTCGAGTTGTGATTTTCGGTATGATTCCAATACTTTCCCTATACATTACCATGTATTGCAGGGAAAGTAAAAATCTGATGTGGGCAGCACATGACTTTCCCTGCAGACTTATATCCACGTTCTCTTTATTTTAATTACATTTATTTCACTTTTATTGAATTTTCGTTCTCATTCGGTAACCGGGCTTATTTTCAAAGGTGGCGTAGGGAAAGTACGAAAAACTAAAATATCTCGAGAACGGCTAGTCCTAGTGTAATGGGGTTGGTCTTATTATTTTCGTCGTTAAACATTACGTATTAAACGGGCATTTTATGGATATATCTGAGTATACCTAGTTCTTTAGTTTAGATTTTGAAGATTTTTGCGGGCCGTTTTGCAAAAAAAGGCAGGTTATTTTTTTCCGAATCGTACCAAAATCTAATCAGCACCAGAGTGACCTATACGTGACTCATCTACCGAATTTTGTGAAATTCGGTCCATTAGTTTTTCAGCTAGAGTGGATACAAGCTTTTGCGGGCCATTTCGCAAAAAAATGCGGGTTCTTTTATTCCGAATCGTACCCAAAACTAATCAGCACCAGCCCCGCCCACAAGTGACTTACCTACCAAATTTTGTGAAATTCGGTCCATTAGTTTTTTAGTTACAGTGGATACAAAATCTGCACAGACAGACAGACACACAGACAGACAGACAGACACACAGACAGACAGACAGACACACAGACAGACAGACAGACAGACACACGCACAGACGTCACGCTAAAAATGGTTTTTTCGTATTCTAGAGGTCTCGAAACGTATAGATCCGTCGAAAACTCGAGTTGTGATTTTCGGTATGATTCCAATACTTTCCCTATACATTACCATGTATTGCAGGGAAAGTAAAAAAGTCAGCAAGTTGCAGATATTCCGACAAATTCGTCACCAAAATCTTGCCAAATGTTACGGACGGAAAAATAGGTTTTTCTTATAGTAGATTCTCATATTCTTTCCAAGATATTGAATTTTCATCAATTAGTCTTCATTTTCATTGAGTTAGCGTCATTTTTATCAATTTGGCGGCATTTTCGCTAAATTGGCTGCATTTAAAAAAGTCTCCAAGTTGGCACCATATCGCCAAGCGTTATGGACGGCTTTATTCTTAGACTTCCAGTGTTCACGGATTGTAATGCTTTTACCAAATTTTGTTTGAATCGCTCTATTTGTTTGTGAGATATCGTATCCACAGGCTCACTGACACACACACACACACACACATCACCTCAAAAACGTTTGATTCGTACTCAGATATTCTTGAAACGTGCTCGCCCGTGAAAAACTCGAATTCGAATTTTCGACTTCGTCACAAAGTCGGCACTTGGCGACTTTGTTGCCGAATACACTAAAATGCTAAATGTTGCCAAATTAACGAAAATTTCGCTAAATTGATAAAAATGACGCTAAATCAATGAAAATGACGACTAATTGATGAAAATTAATATCTTAGCCGAATGTCGCCAGCTTGGCGACTTTTTGAATAACACAAAATTGAGTAATTCCGCAAAATTGATAAAAATATCGCGAAATTGATATAAATGACGCTAAATGGGAGGTAATGTTATGGAAAATTTTAATTCCTTCATATGTCGGGCATATCTTCTAGTATACTTCTATTAGATAGCTCTTCTCCCCATTTGTCTGCTACACTTGGCGATATATTTAGCGAACTTGGCTAATGATCTACTGACATACCGCCACGTTGTCAATATTTAGCCCCAGATTGACGAATATCATCAAAATTGTAAAAATGACTCCAAGTTAAAGAAAATAACGCCTAATTGATGAATTTATTATTTACATAGTTTAGTATAGACTATATTGCTTATTGATGATGAAAAGAATATTGATAATTATTTATTTTGAGTTGCGCTAAATATAAATTAATTGGGTACGAAATGGTTTTGCATATTGTCATCCCGAAAAGCCAGAAATGTACAATTCGACGTTAAATACAGTGTGCCATGTATCTTATACATCCATTTCGATAATAAGAGCTTGTAATTTCGTCTACAGTAGCTCAAATGTAGAGAGTCTCGCCTGGCCAGTTCGTAGATCCAGGTTCTATTATCGGTTAGGGCAAGGTTTTTTACAATCTTATACAGCATTTTTTCATTGTAAAAGAAGCAAATTCATTGCATTGTATAAGGAAAGTCCTGTACTGTCCACATCAGATTTTCACACTTGGCGCAGTTTATACTTAGCGCTCTTCTCCGGTAAAACATGCGCAATTAAGAAAGGGCGTGTGTATTCAAATTTGGTTACCATGTATGAATCACATGATATTGTCGATACCCAGTCTTACCCCAATACCCCATCTTGCCCTACATTCCTCTACATCATTATAAAAATGTTCCCACATTCACGCAGCTATTAAAATCTTACATAACATTAATCATAGCATATAATCTAAGATCTACAAATGAACATTCAATATTATGAAAACGTTCGTATCTTCAAGCAAAACTACTTTTTTAAGATATTCGAATTACATAGATAAATTTCAGAAATGAATATTCTCGTATAAATGGTATATCAATAAGACTTTATGCATAGATTCAGATCTCAGATATTATCAACAGATGAGCTTGAAATCCATTGACATAAAGGTGATAGTCAATATTTATGAGAACCTATGGGATGCGTATTCATACATATTCAAACGATTGATCGTGTTTGTCAACAACTAACAGTCTGACATCTACATCTAACAGAGTACATCTTCGTAGCCATAGGAATATTCTTTATACAATCCATTAAATCTCATGTAAATGCATTGACTTTAAAAGTTAACTCATGTAAGTATACGAAACTGATTGTTTTTCTTATAATTTGGTTTCTCCTTCTTAATTCCAGTCTCATTAACTAATATCTTTGAGTAAAATAATCGATTTATATTTTCTTTTAGTGGATGAAGTTAGTTCATACAACTAATGAAACCGTGAGCCAACGGCCGTACCGTGCTGAAAACACCGGTTCTCGTTAGATCACCGAAGTCAAGCAGCATCGGGCGCGGTTAGTACTTGGGTAGGTGACCACCTGGGAACACCGCGTGCTGTTGGCATATTTCGGGCGCGGTAGCCCGGTGGTTTGCGCGCTGGATTTGCACGCTGCCACAACTGCCGCCGTGTTCATGCGGAGTACGATCACGTTAAACATGTGGGTCCGTAAGTCCTTCCGAGAGGTTGGTGGTAGGGGAAGGGCGGTACGGTGCCTGTGGATGCCTCCCCCACTGGGTTCCGGTCTAAATTGGGTGGCACTTCGCGGCCGTCCAAACAGTTACCTTACACCTTTCTGGTAGCAGTTACCTTGCACCTTTCTGGTAGGGCGCGGTAGCCCATTGGTTAGCGCGCTGGAGTTGCACTCGGTAGGCCCGGGTTCGATTCTAGCCACTGCCAAAACTGCCGCCGTGTTCATGCGGAGTACGATCACGTTAAACATGTGGGTCCGAAAGTCCTTCCGAGAGGTTGGTGGTAGGGGAAGGAGGGTACGGTCCCTGTGGATGCCTCTCCCACTGGGTTCCGGTCTAAATTGGGTGGCACTTCCCGACCGTCCAAACTGTTACCTTACACCTTTCTGGTAGGTCGGACGGTCTGGGTTTCAACAACAACACCTTTTTGGTAGGTCGGACGGTCTGGGTCTCAACTAATGAAACCGGTTTTTCTTTTTTCCTGTGTTACAGTTTTTTTTACATATAGTCTCGACTACAGTCAATTTTATAGTAGTTTAATTGATTAAATTAATTTTCGATACTGGTTACTTCCATTTTGTTATTTCCTTTTTAATTACTGGTCATTCCCCTGTGACTATTTATCTTTCTTCATTTATAAGCGTTTGTCAAATTTTTCTTTCTCTAAAATGCATTCATTTTTTTACCAATAATTGAACGATTCTTATGAGATCAAAATAAAACAGAGAGAAAAACATATCAACTATTATGATTAATTTTTAAGATTTGAGAACCAACTTTCCTCATCTTCGTGGGCGAGGATGGGACCCTTTATCGATTAGTGCTCATATGTTTATGGTTGTGTTTTTAATGACTCCTAGAACAAATTTTCGGTATTCTAGTTCTGTTTGAATTTCTTTTGACTTGCCGTCTCACAGTCCGTCCTTAGAGGTTGTTCTTCGACCTGGGGAGATTATAATGCCCTCGAAACAATTACAGTCACATAACTGACATATGCTTACTTTCTTTAAGCAAGTACTGTACATTAATTTCTTCCAAGCAGCCGTTTTATTTATTGTGAATAAATACTAGTATACCAGAATTGCTTATTTGAATATTGTAAAAAAATATACACTCAACTATGCTATAAGGTTAAGAAATCCAGCCGACTTGTCGTATGATGAATTCAGCTGCACTGTAGGATGGGGAAAAAATCTAGCTGTCCTGAAGAAGTTGGAAAGAGTTATTTTTCAATGAAATATTAAAAAAGCAAACTTCCTGCAGTTGATGATTACAGTCCTGGACTAGATTGGATTGCATTTCTGCTTATTATACGCAAACTAGATATATGTACTTGCTACATGTACTAAAATACATGTACTTGCGACTGTAAGACATCTCATGTCAAAAGGTTTCTTGGCTCGAGAAAATTAGTTGTTCAAAAGAAAAGCAACAGACATTTCCAAACAAATATTTTCTTTTTATTAAGAAAAAGCAAGGTTTCTTTCTAAGGTGCAGATATTTATTTTATTTCTCATACTTTATTTTATTTCATTCAAGACGAAAACAAGCAATGATATGAGAATATAACTTTCTAATAGTATTTCCTTGAAGAAACCAGACGTACGAAAATTAGTAACTCTGACATGAGCCCTCGTCCTCATATCAAAAACAGTGCGCTCTTAACAGACGATAAAATACAACTGCGACTTAGCAATTAAAGTGACATTTAAACACAGCTAGAACACCCAGATCGAGTCAAATTAATGAAAATGACGCCAATTGACGAAAATTCAAAGTTTTGCAAAAGCAAAATTAAGTTCAATTTCCTTGATAATCTCTGTAAATTTGTTTAAAAACGGGGCCAGGATGATTTATTCTTCAAATCTGCTTGTAAAAATAATTTTGTATTGCGAGAACAGAGGTTAGATGGTTATTATACTTATACATCTTTTTAGGAGAGTCAAATTAAATATTGTAATAGAATATTTTAAATAGCAATGGTATATAAAATATTCTAAGAATTTGCACATTATTGTGAATTTCAAATATCTTTATATTATATATACCGGACAAAGTACTGGTATACTGCAAATCTACTATAAAAATAACCTAAATGTTGCGAAATTGCCAAAAATGTCGACAAATTGATAAAATTATTGCCATATTGATAAAAATGACGCTAAATCAATAAAAATGAAGGAAATGATTTATGAAAATATCGTTAAAATTGCAAAAATGATGCTAAGGTAATGAAAATGAAGTCAAATTGATTAATTAATTATTAAAATATTTTAATATATTGACTATATTGCAAATTGCGGATGCTATCAATATTGATAATTGTTAATTTAGCGTTACGTAAAACTTAAGTTAATTGGGTATTTTGAAATAGTTTTACATGTTGTCATCGGGAAAAGCGCCAAATTCGACGTTAAAAACACTATGCCGTGGATCTTATACATCATATTTTCACTGTGAATAAAGTAAATTCATTCCATTATATAATGGAAGTCATGCGCTGTCCACATCAGATTTTAAAAATTATCACAGTACTACAATAATTTATTTTACTTGGAAGCGTAAAACTTCATCAAAGAAGACAATGCTTTAAAATCGTCTGCTTCTCTACGTAAAATCAATGAATATTTCATTCATATCACTTATATTCCAGACTACAGAGGTAAATAAGTTTGCGTTAAAAAATTCAGCAATTCTAATAAAACTCATCTTACAACAGCTTGATTTGTTTACATTCTGCATACGTTGAAATTCGTTTCAGAAATAATCAGAGTTCGGTGATCATTTAAAATCAAAAATATTGTAATTGTGTAAGCACAGAATTTAGATACACATATAATATAAAAAAATAAAGCTGTTTTAGGACGGATGCAACACTAAATATAAATATAAGCGTTCCTTAAAAATCACGATTTTCACTAAGCGAAAAAAAATGTATACCGTATTTTATTTTGCAATGAATCACGTGATCTCTTCATATAATATGGGTGTAATTATTGTTTCAATTTTTATTTAAAAAACTACTTAACATATTTAGATGAAATTTTATACACATTTTACGTGATAATTTGAATAATTCCTTAAATTTTCAAAGCAATTTGTGACTTTTAACTCCGCTTAAAAATGTTTGAAAAATTAGGTCCCATGGGGTTCAATGTATTTCATTTTTCCAACCCGGGTTCACTTCAAAACTAATTGAGTGATATTATTAATTTGCACATACACACACACACACACACACACACACATTCCATATGTCCCACAGACCGTCTCAATAACATACTAAAATTTCATTTCGATAAAAATCTTTTTTACGGCAGTTATCGTGCGAACGGACGGACAGACAGACAGACAGAATGAACAAAGTCATAAACACTTTACAACTATGTTGGAAAGTGTTAAAAAGTTGGCATTCAATATTCATTTAAGATATTTTATTGATTTACTAAATCTGTATTTGAAATCAAGTAACGCAATATGCCCATTCGTAATACTTATTTCGTTTCGAAAGAATTTTGTTATTACAAAAAATATATTCCCTATTATCAATTTCATTTGGCGAGAATATTAAGAAATTCAATATATGATTAAATATTTTACGAATTGAGCAATGTATTCTATAAGATAGAAGTATTAAAACCTCAATTTATCGTTGACTAAAATTAATAAAAATCAAAAAAATTTCCCGTAAAATTCTATATATCTCAAAAACATTATATGCTACCAACATCAGAATGGATTCGATTCTTCATGAAAAATTACACAAGGCTACATTGCCTTTCATTTGACTTTATGGTACGAATTGCATTTTTTGTTTCAAATATTTGACGTTTAGAAAACAAAAATCCAGATGTCTGACTTTAATGTTCGATATAACTGAAAAATCGGCAGTTTCAGGCACTTTCTCCATGCGACCATTAAGAATCTGTAAGCGATTTTCCTCTGCGATGACCGGTTCTGCCCGTTAGGTGGTCGACTTGAACTGAGAGTAGAAAATCACTTTAGGATCCACTCAAATGTCATCTTCGTCACCGCTCTTCTGAAGAACGGTTAGTTCTAAAAGTTGGAAATTTTGCACATTGATCACAACTAGCGCATTATAGGTTTTTAGCTATAAAAATCGAATATTATAAAAACCTAAAAATAGTATGAAAAGTATGAAAAACCATCAAAATAATTTCATCTCAAAAACGACTCTAACGATTCTAATGAAATTTTCTCTGAAGTTAGTTCAGAATACATGCAAATAAAACCCTATTATTCGCTTTCACGGGAAAAACCCATTGTTAATTTTTATTTCCGTACGATGTTCATTGCATATCCTCGCTTTCTATTGCATATTCTGGCATATGCAATCAAAGTCCACCGAAGTCAAAGCTTTGATTAATGCGTTGTAGCATATGCAATTTTGAAAATGCAATTCACCGAAGTCAAGGCATAATCCTCGACCAGTGCATTGCAGACATTGGCAAAACTGAATTTTCTCTTGGCGTTACTTATGTTGCACTTTCTGGAGTTCGCACGTTTGAGAAACCATTGATCAAAACATTCCCAGAATCACGACTGATTGATATCAATAACCACAAACTTTTCTGATTAAAAAGACTGAATTTACGCGATTGCAAACATTGGAAGTTATAAATTATCTATGCAGGTTTATAAATTCTTATAGCATTTTCGCACCTGAAAGTCCCAAAATCTGCTATGTATGCAGATTTTAGTACTCTGTAATTTGTGAGCTTTAATTTCAGTTTAAGTTCATGGTAATTTCCTTTTCGTTTATTAAATCTCGAAAACCTTTTCTTTCCTACCGTATTTAACTTTTGACATGAAGTTCCTTCCGGTTATAAAAGTCCGAATAAACCGGTCGTTTTAGTATTCCAATAGTTCGCTTAGTTCAATTCGCTTTCACCACTCTGAAAGCACACTTAAAGTGTACCTTAAAGTGTCACTTAAAGTTTTTTCTTTGAAGTGTGTATAAAGAGACAGGAAAAGACAATCCGAATACAAACTAGGAAAACGTAATGTGTATATTAACACATGCAGTAATAAAATGAATGCAAGCAACAACGCGTATAGGTGCATCTTAAAGATCAGTTTGATTCGCAATTGTCTCAAATGAACTAAAATTGAATATTTAAAAATTTATAATGAAAAAATACTTAAAATCTTTCAGTTCGAGGAGTATGAATTCATCATAATAGAATCATTCACGGCTTGAATGTACATAACGTTTAAAGAACCGTCTCTATCTCTGACTGAGAATGAAATATATAATCAGCGTCAGCACGACAAGGAGTTCCCATAGTCCACTTGCAGGAGTTCCCACAGTCGAGCCACAGTCCCAATATGCAGGAGTTCCCACAGTCGACATGCGGGAATTCCCACAGTCCAACAGTGCAAACGATTTGCCGGCAAGCTTCCCCACACACATCAGTTCGGGCTTTCAAGCTTGAATGGTTCGGAGTGATCGAAAAGTCAAATTGTACAGTCGGCCAAAATAAAATTCCGAACACGGCTCGTTATTTTGGTTTCTCGAGTCATACAGTCAAACCAAAATTATCATTAAATTCAGAATAATGGATACTATAAATAAATATGTATCTAATTTGCATAAAGGGTAATCTTCATATTCAGTTTATCGCTATTTCCAATATCAACTATTTTTCAAGCCATTATAAAATGTATGATGTCAACATTATGCTAAATATACATTTGTATGCGATTCCGACCATAAATACGGGAGATACACGGAAAAAATCATTCGGAGTCCGTCTTTATATTAAGGTAGTACAAAGTAGGTCACGCATACTCTGTAGTTCCACCTTCTCTATTTCGTTTATATGGCGCATTATTTACAGAACACCGTATCAAAAGGCTTATGGAGTCAGAGAACCCTTGAATATTAGGGGCAGAGAGAATAACATTTTTAACCATCAATATATTAATAGTTAATAAGCTACAAAGTTTAGTGCCCCCTAGGGCTACTAATTTTCCTCACGGAGTTGAGTGAAAATCATTGGTATTTAAATTGAACCGGTCAAAAATTTAGTTTCAATTTCTGATTAGACTAATTTAATTAGAAATTCTATAATATTTATTTTGATAGTGGCTTTTATTTTTAATTATTATTATTATTATTATTATTATTATTAATTATTATGTTATTACTCATTTCTGCTAGCATAGAAATACGTATCGCATTAAAATATTAAACGGCACAATGATTTCTCGGGTATGGCATATTTTGTTTTAAACTAAAATACAAAACTTTAAAGGCTTATAAATATAAACAGAGAGTATCAGTACTATTTAATTTGATACAACGTACTATAATCGCTAATACATACATAAATTAAGCATTGTAACTCAGTAAGAAATAAGATGGCCGTTCCTGTCTATAATATCTTGAATGCTTTGCAGCACAGCATTTAACAAGCTGCGGACACAGTCAGTATAGTACCGAAATAATTCCTACGCTACATAAGTAGATTTCTAAAGCCTAGCTCTTGCTAACATTTTATAGAATAGCTTATCTTCAAACGTAGCTACAGAACATAAAATCTGCATAAAAAATGTTCTTCGCAGTCATCCCTATGTCTTCTAAATATTTTATTTTCAACGAGATAGTCCAAGTATGTTGTGCAATTGACCACACAAAATCTCAAATATGCAAACATATTTTCAAGGCTACATATTTTCAAGGACAATCCTCATATATTTTCAAGGCTTATATATTTCTAAGACTACATATTTACAAGGACAATCAAGATACATATGCAATTTGCAATTTCGTATTTATTGTCTTTGATTTCGACATTTAAATAACATTCGAAATTATTTTATATAAAAATTTTGTATAGCATCAAACGAAAAGTAAAAAGTAAAGAAAAACCAAAGCACGCATGGATTCAAGCTGAATTAATTTTAAAATGTGTCATTAAGTTATGCATTTTGCCTAGCACAAATGAAATAACAATGTTTGATGACTCGTTGTACAAATGCGAAGAATACAAACTTTCCATAGTACTGCAGTTCCAAAATTTTTCCTCTGAGTATTATCCTTCAGCAATTGATGGTTTGTCCCTATAAAGGTTCAAAATGAAGCAGTTTTGAATATAGATCTGTATTTCAATAAATACTAAAATGATTGAACTAAAATTATGCACACCAAGGTTTCCAACAGTGCTGAATCGATTGTCGTCAAAATTTATCCACGTTTCTATTAATATTTTTTTCAAATATGGTTTTCATAATTAATAAGTAAGAAAAATTAAAAATTTTAATACATTTTGCTTGGGTTATTTAGTATCACAATATAAAATAGGAATTTGTTTGATAGACTTTGTAATATATAAAAGAAAATTGAAGCACCTCTTTTAACATTTGGTGCTTAAAATTTCACGCAGTAATCTTGAGTAAAATATATTAATGTTATATGAATTTGGAGTGCTTTGACCTGAAGAATCAGAATCTGTTATCAAATGCGGTTGTTACCCTTTGAAAAAAATCGTGTTGATGCAAAATTTTATATGAGGAAGACCCCTTATGTAAAATAGTTGTTCATTTATTGATAGAAGACTTTATTACGAAGCTAATGATACATTTGATTTTACTGTACGGCGGCGAAGTCGGAATAACTAGGATTGTTGGGATTTTTTTTTATATGGAGGACTTAAATACATACTATTCGTAAATACCAATTCGCAGCAGGAGTCTTATAAGGAACATATTGGCTGGCTTATTTTATATATTACACCATCACAGTTATTATGATATTATTACACCATCATAGTTATCATCATTATACTACCGGCCGTCCAAATAGTTGCTCAAGTCCAATGGATGAGCCGGACGGTCTGGGTCTTTAACCATCATCTATTATTATTATTATTATTATATATACTAATTGCCAAGTGTCTGTCTGTCCGTCTGTCTGTCCGTCTGTCTGTCTGTCCGTCTGTCTGTCTGTCACGCTTTTTTAGGCACTTCCTGAATAGATAGAGACTTGCAATTTGGTACACGGCTCGGTCGTTCGATAAAACCCCCTGGAAAAATCGAATTTTTCGAAAACGTTCTATAGAGGGGGTGCCCCACACCAAAACGTTCGAAAAGTGAAATGACAGGAAAGCATGCTTTGCGATGAGATAGAGACTTCAAATTTGGTGTATGGGTAAATCGTTCGAAAGGAAGAAAGTGTGTAATTTCAGATTTCCAATATTTTCTACTTAAGTGGGGGGGGGGGGGGTGCAGCACACCAAAACGTTCGAAAAGTGAAATGATAGGAGAGCATGCTTTGCGATGAGGTAGAGACTTCAAATTTGGTGTATGGGTAAATCGTTCGAAAGGCAGAAAGTGTGCATTTTCAGATTTCCAATATTTTCTACTCAAGGGGGTGCCGCACACCAAAACGTTCGAAAAGTGAAATGATAGGAAAGCCTGCTTTGCGATAAGATAGGGACTTCAAATTTGGTATATAGGTAAACCGTTAGAAAGGAAGAAAGTGTGTAATTTCAGATTTCCAATATTTTCTACTTAAGGGGGTGCCGCACACCAAAATGTTCGATTTACCGAATAAATGAGTAATCGCTCCTTTAAAATTTGATAGAGACTTGAAATTTGATATATGGGCTAATCATTTGACGAAAACACCCGAGACGAATGTAGTTTTTTAAAAATGTTCGTTTAAGTGGGGTGCTCCAGAGTAAAACTTTCGAAAAGTTAATTGATAAAAAACCATGCTTCGGAATGAGATAGAGATATCAAATTTGGTGTAAGGATAGATAGTTTGGAAGGAAGAACGTGCACAATTTCAGTTTACCAATATTTTCTAATTTAAGGGGTGCTGCACACCAAAATGTTCGATTTTCGGAATAAAGGAGAAATGTCCCTTTTAAAACTTGATAAAGGCTTGATATTTGGTATGTGGGAGAATCATATGATAGAAATCACAAAAAGAATAGAGTTTTTTCAAAAATGTATATTTAAGGGGGTGGGCACTCCACACTGAAGTATTCGAAAGGTGAAATGCTACAAAAGCATGCTTCGCTATGAGATAGAGACTTCAAATTTGGTGTACGGTTAAAAAGTTGGAAAGGAATTAATACGGTTATACAAAAATGTTCATTAACGGGGTACTGCACAGAAAACCGTTCGGAAGGTGAAGTGATAGAAAAAACATGCTTCTCGATAGGATAGAGACTTGAAATTTGGTGTACGGGTAGATAATTTGAAAGGAAGAAAGTGTGAAATTTCAGACATCCAATATTAGCTACTTTAAGGGGTGTCGCACACTAATATGTTCGATTTTCCTAATAAACGAGTCACGCTTCCTTCTAAATGTGATAGAGGCTTGATATTTGGTACATGGGTCAATCATCTGATAAAAAATCCAAGACAGAGTTTTTCAAAAATGTCCATTAATGGGTGTGCTTCACGGAAAAAGTTCCAAAGAAGAAATAATAAAATATGGGTGCCTCGAGATGAGATAGACGTGGTGTACGAGATGTGGTGTACAAGTAGATAATTCGAAAGGAAGAAATGCGTAAATTAAGTTTCCCGATATTTTCTTCTTTAGGGGTTCTGCACACAAAAATATTTGATTTGTCGAATAAATGTAAAACGCGAATTATTAAAAAATTTACATTATTCAGGGGTTGCTTATTGCGAGACCGTTGATTTTCAACGGGTATTCGGCTAGTATATACTAATTGCCAAGTGTCTGTCTGTCTGTCTGTCCGTCTGTCTGTCTGTCCGTCTGTCTGTCTGTCACGCTTTTTTTAGGCACTTCCCGAATAGATAGAGACTTGCAATTTGGTACACGGCTCGGTCGTTCGATAAAATCCCCTGGAAAAATCGAATTTTTCGAAAACGTTCCATAGAGGGGGTGCCCCACACCAAGACGTTCGAAAAGTGAAATGACGGGAAAGCATGCTTTGCGATGAGATAGAGACTTCAAATTTGGTATATGGGTAAATCACTTGAAAGGAACAAAGTGTGCAATTTCAGATTTCCAATATTTTCTACTTAAGGGGGTGTGCAGCACACCAAAACGCTCGAAAAGTGATATGATAGGAGAGCAGGCTTTGCGATGAGATAGAGACTTCAAATTTGGTGTATGGGTAAATCGTTTGAAAAGGAGAAATTGTGTGCAATATCAGATTTCCAATATTTTCTACTTAAGGGGGTGCCGCACACCAAAATATTCGATATACAGAATAAATGAGAAAACGCTCCTTTAAAATATAATAGAAGCTTGAAATTTGGTATTTGGCCCAAACATTTGACGGAAAGACGCAAGACGAATATAGTTTTTCAAAAATGTTCGTTTATGGGGTGCTCTAGAGTAAAACGCTCGAAAAGTGAATTGACAAAAAACTATGCTTCGGAATGAGATAGATATCAAATTTAGTGTAAGGGTAGATAGTTTGAAAGGAAGAAAGCGCGAAATTTCAGATTTCGAATATTTGCTACTTTAAGGGGTGCGCACACTAATATATTCGATTTTCCTAATAAATGAGGCACGCTTCCTTTTAAATGTGATAGAGGCTTGATATTTGGTATATGGGCCAATCATCTGATAAAACACACAAGACAGAGTTTTTCAAAAATGTTCATTTATGAATGTGCTTCACAGAAAAAAGTTCCAAAGGAAAAATAATAATATAAGGGTGCCTCGGGATAAGATAGACTTTAATGTGGTGTACAGGTAGATAATTCGAAAGGAAGAAATGCGGAAATTTAGTTTCCCAATATTTTCTTCTTTAGGGAGTTTTGCACACCAAAATATTCGATTTGTCGAATAAATGTGAAACGCGAATTATTAAAAAATATACATTATTCAGGGGTTGTTTATTGCGAGACCGTTGATTTTCAACGGGTATTCGGCTAGTATATACTAATTGCCAAGTGTCCGTCTGTCTGTCTGTCCGTCTGTCTGTCCGTCTGTCTGTCTGTCCGTCTGTCTGTCTGTCACGCTTTTTTAGGCACTTCCTGAATAGATAGAGACTTGCAATTTGGTACACGGCTCGGTCGTTCGATAAAACCCCCTGGAAAAATCGAATTTTTCGAAAACGTTCTATAGAGGGGGTGCCCCACACCAAAACGTTCGAAAAGTGAAATGACGGGAAAGCATGCTTTGCGATGAGATAGAGACTTCAAATTTGGTGTATGGGTAAATCGTTCGAAAGGAAGAAAGTGTGCAATTTCAGATTTCCAATATTTTCTACATAAGGTGGGGTGCAGCACGCCAAAACGTTCGAAAAGTGAAATGATAGGAAAGAATGCTTTGCGATGAGGTAGAGACTTCAAATTTGGTGTATGGGTAAATCGTTCGAAAGGAAGAAAGTGTGCAATTTCAGATTTCCAATATTTTCTACTTAAGGGGGTGCCGCACACTAAAACGTTCGAAAAGTAAAATGATAGGAAAGTATGCTTTGCGATGAGATAGAGACTTCAAATTTGGTGTATTGGTAAACCGTTCGAAAGGAAGAAAGCGTGCAATTTCAGATTTCCAATATTTTCTACTTAAGGGGGTGCCGCACACCAAAATATTCGATTTGCAGAATAAATGAGAAAACGCTCCTTTAAAATTTGATAGAGGCTTGAAATTCGGTATATGGGCTAATCATTTGATGGAAACACCCAAGACAAATATAGTTTTTCAAAAATGTTTGTTTAAGGGGGGTGCTCCAGTGTAAAACGTTCGAAAAGTGAATTGATAAAAAACCATGCTTCGGATTGAGATAGAGATATCAAATTTGGTATAAGGTTCTAAAGGAGAAATAATAATATAGGAGTGCCTCGGGATGAAATAGACTTAAATGTAGTGTAAGGGTAGATAATTCGAAAGGAAGAATTGCTCGAATTTAGTTTCCCAAAATTTTCTTCTTCAGAGGGTTCTGCACACCAAAATATTCGATTTGTCGAATAAATGTGAAACGCGAATTATTAAAAATTTTACATTATTCAGGGGTTGCTTATTGCGAGACCGTTGATTTTCAACGGGTATTCGGCTATGTCATAATAATCTATATATACTAATTGCCAAGTGTCCGTCTGTCTGTCTATCTGTCTGTCTGTCACGCCTTTTTCAGGCACTTCCCGAATAGATAGAGACTTGCAATTTGGTACACGTCTCGGTCGTTCTATAAAACCCCACGGAAAAATCGAATGTTTCGAAAACGTTTTATAGAGGGGGTGCCCCACACCAAAACGTTCGAAAAGTGAAATGATGGGAAAGCATACTTTGCAATGAGATAGAGACTTCAAATTTGGTGTATGGGTAAATTATTCGAAAGGAAGAAAGTGTGCAATTTCAGATTTCCAATATTTTTTCTCTTAGGGGGTGCCGCACACCAAAACGTTCGAAAAGTGAAATGATAGGAAAGCATGCTTTGCGATGAGATAGAGACTTCAAATTTGGTGTATGGGTAAATCGTTCCAAAGGAAGAAAATGTACAATATCAGATAACCAATATTTTCTATACTTAAGGGGTGCCGCACACCAAAATGTTCGATGTACCGAATAAATGAGAAACGTCTCCTTTAAAATTTGATAGAGGCTTGAAATTAGGTATATGGACTAATCACTTGATGAAAACACCCAAAACGAATATAGTTTTTCAAAAATGTTCGTATAAGGGGGTGGGCTAGAGGAAAACTTTCGAAAGGTGAATTGATAAGAAAACATACTGCGGGATGAGATAGAGATTTGAAATTGAGAGTACGGGATAGATAGTTTGAAAGGAAGAAATTATACAATTTCAATTTTCCAATATTTTATACTTTAGGAGGCGTTGCACACAAAAATGTTCGATTTTCGGAATGAAGTAGGAATATACCTTTCAGAACATGATAGAGGCTTGATATTTGGTATATGGGCGAATCATTTGATAGAAAACCCAAGAAGAATGGAGTTTTTCAAAAATATATATTTTAGGGGGGTGGGTACTCCACAGAAAATGTTTCGAAGGGTGAAATGATAGAAAAAGTATACTTCGCGATGAGTTATAGAATTCAAATTTGGTATACGAGTATATTGTTTGAAAGGAAGAAAGTGTGCAATTTAAGTTTACAAACATTTGCTATTGTAGGGGGTGCCGCATAATAAAATGTTCGATTTCACGAACAACTGAAAAACGCCTCCTTTAGAGTGTGATAGAAGCTTGAAATTTAGTATATGGGCTAATTATTTGATAAAAAAAACCCTAAGATTATTACGGTTTTTCAAAAATGATTATTTAAGAGGGTGCAACACAGAAAAACGTAAAAACGTTCGAAATATGAAGTGATAGAAAAACATGCTCCACAATAGGATAGAGACATCAAATTTGGTGTACTGGTAGATTCTTTGAAAGGAAGAAAGTGTGCAAATTTCAGATTTCCAATATTTGCTACTTTAGGGGGTGTCACACGCTAATATGTTCAATTTTCGGAATAAATGAGACACACTTTCTTTTAAATGTGATAGAGGCTTGATATTTGGTATATGGGCCAATCATCTGATAAAAAACACAACACGAACAGAGTTTTTCAAAAATGATCAATTGTGGGGGTGCTCCATAGAAAAAGTTCGAAAGGGGAGATGATAAAATAGTATACTTCGGGATGAGATAGAGACTTTAATTTGGTGTACTGGTAAATAGTTCGAAAGGAAGACGTTTGCAATTTAAAATTTACAATATTTTCTTCTTTAGGAGGTTCTGCACACTAAAATATTCGATTTGCCGAATAAATGTGAAACACGAATTATTCAAAAATTTACATTATTCAGGGGTTGCTTATTGAGAGACCGTTGATTTTCAACGGGTATTCGGCTAGTAGTTATTAAATTCACTCAGTGAAGTTTCCATTTCCTTCGGATACTGAAGATCGCTCTTGGCTTCTCAAGGTCTTTTCTAATAATTTTCGCCTTTCACCTTTTTTGTCAAAGTCACTATAAAGTTCTGACTTCTAGCCTGAAGATAGTTTTTCATCCTTACTATATCTCGCACTGTTTGGTTGACTAGAGTACATAGACGAGCCGCCTCTAATAACTTCTGTTTTCTAGCCTGAAGATGGTTTTTCGTCCTTACTATATCTCGCACTGTTTGGTTGGCTAGAGTACATAGACGAGCTCCCACTATGAAGAACTGTCTTTTAGTCTGAAGATAGTGTTTCATACTTACTATATCTGGCACTGTTTGGTTGGCTAGACTACATAGACGAGCCGACTCTAGGAACTTCTGTTTTCTAGCCTGAAGATAGTTTTTCGTCCTTACTATATCTCGCACTGTTTGGCTGGCTAGAGTACATAGACGAGCCGCCACTATGAAGATCGGTCTTCGTTTAGCCTGAAGATAGTTTTCATCTTTACTATATCTGGCACTGTTTGGTTGGCTAGACTACATAGACGAGGCGCCTCTAGGAAGTTCTGTTTTCTAGTCGAAGATAGTTTTTCGTCTTTACTATATCTCGCACTGTTTGGTTGGCTAGAGTATATAGACGAGCCGCCACTATGAAGATATATCTTCTTCTAGCCTGAAGATAGTTTTTCGTCCTTACTATATCTCGCACTGTTTGATTGGCTAGAGGACATAGACGAGCCGTCTCTATGAAGATATGTCTTCTTCTAGCTTGAAGATAGTTTTTCCTCCATACTATACATATACAGGGTGACCCAAAAAGTTTGAAATGTGCTTTAATTTTTTACCTGTTGGAGATAAGTCGGCAATGTAAATTGCAAAAATGTTGAAAGTAAGGTAGGAAATACTACTATGTTAATGAAATAGTCCTCCCATTAATTTTCAAAAAGTTACTTTTTAAATTTTTATGCGACCCCCTTAGAAAAATTTGGTCAATCAGATAATTTTTATTTTTAATGCAACAAGTTCATTAAAAAAAACCCGCATATCTGTATCTTTAAAATTGAGCGAATAATTTAATTAAAAATTGAACATTGTGAATGGGAACCATATATCAAAATAGAAATGTAAATTGGTGACATATCACAAAAAAAATAAAACTGTACGATAATACATAGGATACCCAACCGCGTAGTGAGTACCACTGCTTTATATGATCTCTGTCTGTGTAATGCTTTATTTAGATGCATTTGTGATCAAAAATGTCGACACATATTAACGTATTTTTGATCTAAGCAATTTTCATCATTAATTTGTTTAAGATTCCTATTTTCACTGAAGAAACAGCCTTTCCAATGGTAAGGAAAAGTAGCATAAGTCAGATTATTTCCTTTATCATAAATCAGTTCATTTTTGCGATACAGATATGAGGTATGTTTTAATGATCTTGTTGCATTAAAAATAAAAACACTTCTGATAGATTAAATTTGTCTAAGGGGGTCGTAAAAAAAGTTAAAAAGTGGAACTTTTTGAAAATTAATGGGAGGACTATTTCCAAGCACAAGATAGAAGAAGCGTACGATAATAATATTTTTAACCTATTCTCGATCATGTGAGATTATGACATGTGTTAAATAAAAATCTATGTGTCTGATTTTCTTTCGTAACTTCAATATTAGTGATGAGTAATTTATTGACAAGATCTGAAACTTTCTTGAAATAAGCTCTTTTTTTACTTATTCTAATCGTGCTTACCATTCCAATCGTTCTCTTCTTTTTTACCAGGTCTAATCATACTTGTACCTAAAGCCTCCAAAATCTGTCGCACATCGAGCGCCTGGAAGTGATACGCATTTACTTTCTCCTGGATCAATTAATGATAAATGGAATTATATTGAGAGGGTAAAATATTTGATCATGGTGGATGTGTGAATACAAGTTGTAGCAAAGAAAATAGAAGGAGATGAGAAGATTACAGCTGCGAACAAAATTCGTCTTTGCGTCAGAAAAAGAATGAATTGGATAAGAGATCGGTAACCAGTTGTAGGGAGCACCAGAGAGTACTCACGCTCGGTAACTCAGTGCTCTCCTTAGTCACGGAATATAATCTGTGAATATATTACATAAGTGTTCAATTTCAACATTTTATTTCTGAGAAGATTTTTATCCCTATTTAATAGATAGATAATTTAACGAAAGTTTGAAATGGATTAAATGGATAAGCAGCGATAGTCTATGTATTTGGTCGAAATCTCATTTTCTATATTAATTGATGAAATTTGGAAATGAATTTTGTTTCTTATATCTATATTGATTTGGTTTAATCATGTAGTTTAACAGAGTGAAAATTATTTCTATTCGAATCAATCTAAAAAATGTTATAAAAAACAAGAAAGATCAATCATGCTTAAAGCATTGATTATGAAACACATTCCAACTTCAATGCAATTTTATTTAAACATCTCTAAAATGCAATACATTCCTAAGTAATATTTTAAAATTTATCACAATACTACATTAATTTATTATATTTGAAAACTTAAACTTTCATCGAAAAAAATGAACTTCATTCACATGACGGCATTGAAATATAAATTGCCTGGTTTAAACATCTCTAAAATGCGATACAATCTTCGGAAATATTTTTAAAATCATCATAATACTACAATAATTTATTATATTTGAAAACTTCATCGAAAACAACTGACATTCATTCAAATGACGTCACAGAATAAATAACAGACCTGGGCTCTCTCTATAAAAGCAGCATTTCATTCATAACATTTTCCCAATCATTTCATTCATAACATTTTCCCAATCATTTCATTCATAACATTTTCCCAAACATTTCATTCATAACATTTTCCCAATCATTTCATTCATAACATCTTCCCAATCATTTCATTCATAACATTTTCCCAATCATTTCATTCATAACATTTTCCCAATCATTTCATTCATAACATTTTTCCATCATTTCATTCATAACATTTTCCCAATCATTTCATTCATAACATTTTCCCAATCATTTCATTCATCACAGTACTAAAATAATATATTTTATTTAAAAACTTAAGACCATGGAGCTACAAGTAATTAAACTCTATGCTTAAAACTTCATCGAAAAAAATCGTCCTTCTCTTTGTAAAATCAATGAATGTTTCATTCATATCAATTATATTGCAGACTCCATGAGCTAAATACTTTTGCGTTAAAGAAATACAGCAATTCTTATACAACTCATCCTACATATTTTGCTGTTTACATTTTACATAAGTAAAAAATAGGCTTCGTTGAAATAATCAAATTTGGATGATCATTTAAACTGAAATATATTGTCATTGCGTTGTTTCAGTATGTAGATGCACAGAATTTAAGCAAAAATAAAGCGGTTTTAGGACGAATACAACACTCAATATGAATTAAAAAGAACTTTAAAAATCAAGATTTTCAGACAAGATGGATGCCATATTTTATTTTAAAGTGGGTCACGTGATCTTTTCATATCATGGTCACGTAATCGCTTCATATAAGAGGTGTAATTATTATTTTAATTTTTATTTAAAAAACTACAGAATATATTTTGCTGAATTTTTTTGTAAATATTTTATGGAACAATTTGAATACTACCTAAAATTTTCGAAACAATTTGTGAATTTTAAATCCGCTTAAAACATGTTTGAAAAATTAGGTCCCATAGGGTTCAATGTATTTCATTTTTTCAACTCGGGTTCAATCCAAAACTAATTCGGTGATATTATTCATTTATATTCCCATAGGTCCTACAGACCGTCTGAACAACATACTAAAATTTCATTTTGATTAAGTCATTTTTACGGCAGTTATAGTGCTACTGGACAGACAGACAGAATGAACAAAGTCATAAACGCTTTTAAACTTTGTTGTAAAGAGTTAAAAATAAAATTTTCAATTTTTATCCTGTTGTTATGAGTCATTAGATAAAATTTACAACCAGGGCTACAGGTCAAATCAGCAATCCGATCGACAATATTAGGAGAGAATTCCAAGCATATATGTACCTCAAGATTTCGAAAAAAAAACAAGTGTAAGCTACATTGTGGAATCTGTGTGTCGTCGTTGAAGGTATGGGCTATTCCATAATGAGAAAAACGCATAAAATTCTCAAAACCGTTCCATAAATGCTATTATTTGCAATGAAAGCGCGAGCCTAGCTGTGAGAAATTAATTTAGGCGTGTTCTGTGAATATAAAATATTAAGAATTAATTTTTATTTTCAAAATACGGACTTCCAGAGTTCTTGGTCCACTTTGTAAGGAAAAGGTCATGAGTGTACACGTTAGATCTATCTGTAGTAAGTTGACAAATCCCGATTAAATAAAAGGGATTGTTGCTTCTCTAAAGCTCGGCAACAAAGGGAGGTTGACAAAAAAAGGTAATTACAAAATTGTAGAGCACTATCTAATAAGTAAGGATCTATATAAATACAAGAGATCCAGTACGAATATGATACAACTTCCATGCTATTTTATATAAACATCTCTAAAATGCGATACATTCCTCGATACTATTTTTAAAATTATCACAATACTACATAAATTGTTATATTTGAAAACTCACAACTTCATCGAAAAAAATGAACTTCATTTAAATGACGGCATTGAAATATAAACTGCCTGGTTTAAACATCTCTGAAATGCGATACATTCCTCAGTAATATTTTTAAAATTATGATAATACTACAATAATATATTATATTTGAAAACTTTATCGAAAACAAATGAACTTTATTCAAATGAAGTCACTGAAATATTAATCGCCTGGCTCTCTCTATAAAAGCAGAATTTCATTCATAAACTTTTTTCCAATCCTTTCATTCATCACAATGCTATGATAATTTATTTTATTTAAAAAGTTAAAACCATGGAGATGCAAGCAATTTAACTCTATGCTTAAAACTTCATCGAAAAAATCGTCTGGTTCTCTGTGTAAAATCAATTAATGTTTCATTCATATCAGCTATATTGCAGACTCCATGAGATAAATAATTTTACGGTAAAGAAATGCAGCAATTCTTTTACAACTCATTCTACATCTTTTGGTGTTTACGTTCTCCATAAGTGAAAATTAGGCTTCGTTGTAGAAATAATCAAAGTTTGATGATCATTTAAGCTCAAATATATTGTAATTCCGTTGTTTCAATATGTAGCTACACAGAATTTAAGCAAAAATAAAGCGGTTTTAAGACGGATGCAGCACTAAATATGAATTTAAAAGAACTTTAAAAATCACGATTTTGACACAAGATGGATGCCATATTTTATTTTGAAGTGGGTCACGTGATCTCGTCATATAATGGTCACGTGACCTATGCATATAAAAGTGTAATTAATGTTTTAATTTTTATTTTAAAAACTACTGAATATATTTTGCTGAAATTCTTTTTATATATTTTATGGGATAATTTGAATATTTCCTAAAACGTTCGAAGCAATTTGCGAATTTTAAATTTGTTTAAAAATTGTTTGTATAATTAGGTCCCATAGGGTTCAATATATTTCATTTTATCAACCCGGATTCAATCCAAAACCAATTGGGTGATATTATTCATTTATATTCCCATGGGTCCCACAGACTGTCTGAACAACATACTAAAATTTCATCTTGATAAAGTCATTTTTACGGCAGTTATCGTGCTAACGAACAGACAGATAAACTGACAGACAGAATGAACAAAGTCATAAATACTTTCAACTATTTTGTAAAGAGTTAAATATTGAAAATCTATCTATCTGTATGTATGTATGTATGTATGTTTGTCTCATCATCGCGGGAGAACGATTGAACCGAATTTAATGACATTTTGTGGGTAGCCTTGAAATAACCCCACTTAAAATATAATCCATGTTTCGAGTTTCTCTGTATTGTAATTGTTTTGAGATGTCGTATGCTTTTTTCTTTTATTTGTGAAAGAAGAAACTTGTCTTTGTGAATATCTTTAAAAGGTTGGTATGCAGTGGCGTAGTCTGAAAGTATGTTGAGGAGGTAGAGCATGGCTATAACTCCTCCATTGGCTCACAATAAGCTCACCATACAATCCCTCTTCCCGTCATCGCCCCCCCCCCCCTTTTCAAGGTCCATTTTACGTTATTGTTTCGGTGATCTGAGAAAGTAATTCAATTTTAGTAGTCTATAATTGACAATTTTACTCTTAATACTAATAGCGAATGATAGAAAACAAATTGAACACGAATATGTAATGACATCCTGTCTACGTTATTGTTTCGATTACATGAGAAAATGATAGACGTTTAGAGGATTATAACTGATTAATTTTAAAAATTCTAATAGCGAATGAAATAGAATGCAAAATAGATTCAGATTTATCGTGATTTTTTGTCAAAGTGAAACATATTTGGTGTTATACTTTAAAAGAACAGCAATTCCATATTTTAATTATAAATAGACTATGTTTTTCCGTGAATGTTTATTCGATGAATTTAAATGTAATTCAGCGAATTTTAATATTAATAGTAACATGAACTGCAAAATATATATGTAGTGATATAAACATGGGAGGGCTCTCTATAAATTATGGGGATCCAAAGCAACTATTTTTTGACATTTGGTGGAGAATTTAAATCTTAATCTACGTAAAACGAGAAATAATTGCCAAAGGAACTAAAAACAGCCCAGTAATATTACATGCAATATCGTGTCGGCATCTCACTGAAACAGCCCTGCAATGTTGCAAAGTGACAAACGTGCGGCCTCACAACAGCACGAAAGAAGTTCACGTCTCATTGGGACTATACCGCGACAGCTCATAAACGTCCCGAATGTGACGGGACGTGAATGGATCATTGCGACGTCTACAGAACATAGCGGGGGCCATGTGTGCTGTATGTGTATAACCAGGGGTTGTCTAGATATTAATTAAAAACGAACAATTAAACCTTCCATAGAGCAACCTTCCATTATGCAAACGATATTTTTTCCACCAATTTATTTGAAGAAAATTATATCTCTGAGTTTGGTTGGAGTTTATTGCGCTTATAAGTCACCTCGGAAAATCGCAGGTTTGAAACATAAATTTAAATGGAAACTTTATCACCATGGTTTATTTGTATAGGCTCTTATCAACAATGAAAAATATTAAGAAATCAGAATGGTTATTTAATTATCTGCATTTTATGAGGAAGATTCTTTCTTATATCATGTTGCTCAGCAACGCAAATAAATCAAACGTGTTTCTTAATTTTTATTATTATTTTTTCGATTTGAATAATAAATAAATGGATATAAAATCTATCTTATAAATGAATGGTTCAATATTTCTTTTAATTATATTAATTACGGACTGCGTACATCACTTTCATTTATTTTGGCAAAGAGTTTTCAAACTTATATAGTGTTTAGAAAATAAACTCATATATTGTGTTTAGCCAATAAACTCATTTAGAGAGAGAGAGAGAGAGAGAGAGAGAGAGAGCAGATTGTTGAAACAGAATAAGAGTAGAACGGGTATATCTTCTAATACAATTTTAGTGTTTTCATTTAATACATACAAACAGGATCAGGATGTTTTATTCTTCAGATATGCAAATTCAGAACTACGAATTTGGCGGTATATCGCTAGCTTGGCAAATTTTCTTAAACCTTGCTAAATTGACGGAAATGTCGTCAAATTGATAAAAACGACGCTAAATCAATGAAACAAATTTTGTTTTGTTAGAAGAGAATATTGAAATGATGTTTCGGTAGCATTTATCTGTCAGTCCAACCGTCCTACTTAGTAACACATTTAGCAAATTCTTCTGTTTTGTTAGTGAATAATATTGTGTTGATCTTTCGTCAATTTGTCGCCAAGTGGGACTATTAGTTCTACAGTCCCACTTGGCGATAAATTTGGCGATTTTTAAAATGCAGCTAAATTGGCGAAAATGACGCCAAATTGACAAAATGATGCCAAATTCATCAAAATGACATCGAATCGAAGAAAATTAAACATTTTGCATAATTAAGTACGATTGTCTAGATAATCTCTGTCGTTGTATGAGATTTTTTTTTCTAAATTTGTTTGCAAACAGGATCAGGATGCTTTATTCTTCAGATCTGCCTGTGAAGATAATTTTGTATATCGAGCACAGATATTCTTATACTATTTTTAGAAGAATTAAATTAAATATTTTAATAGAATATTTTGAATAAAAAGTCATTTAGAATACTATAGGAATTTACACATAATTGTGAATGTTAAGTTTCTTTATGTTTGTCTCATCATCACTGGAGAAAGGCTGCACCTAATTCGATGGAATTTTCGGGGTAGACTTGAAACAGCTCCATTTAAAATTTAGTGCATGTTTCGAGTTTCTAGGCCCAGGGGTTGTTGTTGTTGAGACCCAGACCGTCCGACCTACCAGAAAGGTGTAAGGTAACTGTATGGACGGCCGGGAAGTGCCACCCAATTTAGACCGGAACCCAGTGGGGGAGGCATCCACAGGGACCGTACCCTCCTTCCCCTACCACCAACCTCTCGGAAGGACTTACGGATCCACATGTTTAACGTGATCGTACTCCGCATGAACACGGCGGCATTTGTGGTAGCGTGCAAATCTAGCGCGCAAACCACGGGGATACCGCACCCGAGATGGGCAACAGCACGCGGTGTTCCGAGGTGGTCACCCACCAAGTACTAACCGCGCCCGATGCTGCTTGACTTCGGTGATCTAACGAGAACCGGTGTTTTCAGCACGGTACGGCCGTTGGCCTTAGGCCCAGGGGTTGTCCAGATATTAATTTAAAACACACAATTAAAAATTCCATATAGATAGCATTATGCAGACAATATTTTTTCACCAATTCATTTGAAGAAGATTATATCATCTCACTTAGCAACGGATTTAAATCCAATGTGTTTATGCGGCAGACGATTTTTCTTAAATATTTTCAGGTTTAAATAATAAAGATTTGTATATAAAATAAATTTAATTTATATGGCATTTCTGACTGGATAATATCAATTAGGTCTTCAGGTTTAAACATTATTATTATTGATATTTTCGAGTAATTACGCTTTTGTTTCATTTTGGTAAAAATTGTTGAAACTCATATATTGTATGTAGTACGGTTAATTTTCTACAAATGCACGGATATATCTTCTAATCTACAAGAATATAAGTAATACATATATATTGGCATATATTTTGACATATATTGGCATATATTGCAATCAGTTACGACCTTCTGGTATGAAGATTATGGGGATTATTGATATTTTCAATTTATTACGTCGTCTGTTTTATTTTGGCAAAGATTATTGAAGCTCATAATATAATACGGATAATCTTCTACTAACACACGGGGATATCTTCTAATCTACGACAATATAAAAGTAGTACGATTATATCTTCCAATACAATTTTAGCGCTTTCATTTTGGCATATATTGGAATCAATTACTGCCTTCAGGTTTAAAGATTACGGGTTTATTGCTATTTTCAATTTATACTTGTAATCTACTAATTCAGAGTATATCTTCTAATATTCGCGAATATAAATATTATGGGATTCATGCAATTTTAACTCTTTTATTTTAAATATATTGATTCAATTTCATATTTCTTATAAATTTGTTTACAAATGGAGCCAGGATGTTTTATTCTTCAGATCTGCCAGTGAAGATAATTTTGTATAGCGAGATCAGATGCTTTTAAACTTCTTTTTAGGAGCATTAAATTAAATATTTTAACAGAATAATTTGATTAACAATGCCATTTAATATACTATAGGAATTTGTATATGATTGTGAATTTTAATTTTCTTTATATTAGATACTCCGTATGAAGAACGAGTATGCTACTAATTTATATAAATAAAATTGAAAATCTGTCTGTGGGTATGTGTATTTGTTTGTTCGTTTGTCTCATCATCTCGGGAGAATGGCTGCATCGAATTTTATGAAATTTTGTGGGTAGTCTTGAAATAGCCCCACTTAAAATTTAATCGATGTGCCCCGATCCTATGACCAGGGGTTGTCGAGGTATCAATAAACACACTCAATTAAGCCCTCCATAGACATAGCATCATGCAGACGATATTTTCTCCTCAAATTCATTAAAAATATTATACTGTGTTACTAAGTAAAGGAATTAAGTCCAATGAGATTATACAGCAGACAATCTTTATTAAATCTTTTCCGCTTCAAATAATTAAGAAATACATATAAAAATAAATTTTATCGGAATTACAGTTGTGACTAGATTACATCAATTACGACATTCAGGTTGAAAGGATACTGAGATAATTGATATTCTCAATTTCTTAAGTAATGTATTTTATTTTGGTAAATATTTTTTAAACTCATATTGTGTTTAGCCAATTGTTGTAACGGAATAAAGATGATGCATGCAAATCTTCTAATACTATTTTAGCGCTTTCATTTTGGCATATGTTGATCCAATTTTGTAGCGCTTTCATTTTGACAGATATTGATCCAATTTCATATTTTTTGTAAATGTGTTTACATACGAGACCTAAATGTTTTATTCTTCATATTTTAACGAGAGATCACTAATAAATTTGTATAGCGAGAACATATATTCTTATGCTTCTTTTCAGGAGAATTAAATTAATATTTTAATGGGATGTTTTGAATAACAATGTCATTTAGAATGCAATAGGAAATTTCATATAATTGTGAATTTTAAGTTTCTTTATATTATGTAATCCGTTCGAAGAACGGATATACTGCTAGTCTGTAATAAAACTGCTATAAAGGCATTAATTAGACGCAAAATGGTTATTGGCGTAAAACTGCTCTCTTCAAGAATACCGAGATAAAAAAAATGATAATATTTACATTAACTAGAATCTAATGTACAGTCAAACTTTCCTCCAACAGAAATAATGCACATCCAAATTCCAGGAAATATATTACTGCGTATTTCAGCAAGCATTGTCAGTCTCACGGTGTTACAATCCCTGATGATACGATTTTTCAAAGGTATTTAATGCTTTCCATATACGCGTTTCACAAATTTCTGATGTCGATTCCTTTTCATTAGCCATTACGCTACAATTTTTTAATTGACTTTTTTATTCTATCTCGCTTTACTGCCAACGTTGTTATCCCAACTTTTAAATCTTTTGCCAGAGATGCAGCAATAATCTTTATACCTTAGGGCATGGTCACTTTACTATAGATAGACATAGTGTGTATACTCATGGAACTTTTCTTATAATGTTACAGGGGTGCTTAATTATTTTTCTGGGAACTCTTTATATTTTCTACCCTCTATTAAAACTTTATAGAGTTCATACAAAGGTTTTCAAGAAAACCTAAAATAGACTAGAATCCTCTGAGTTTATTTTCTTTCTTATTTCATAAAATTTTAATCATAATAATTGTACTGAATAAAATTTACTGAATATAATCGTACTAAATAAAATTTAAAATCTGTATGTATACGCATTTTCTCATCATCAGGGGAAAATGACTGCTTTGAATTTCATTTTGCGGGTAGCTTTGGAATAGCCTCGCTTAATATTTAGTCCAACTCTCGCATTTTGAGGATTAGGGGTTATAGAGATATTACTAATAAAGAAACCTTCCACAGAAATAACATTATGCAGACGACATTTTCCGCAAACTTATTTGAAGAAAATTATATGTTGCTTAGCAATTACTTACAGAGTGATTTGTTTCTTATTATATCGGATGTGTTTATACAGCTGACGATTTTATTGCCTATAAAAACATTTTATCGAACTTTTTCTGGCCATTTTCGACTGGAATATATTAATTACGACCTTCAGGTTTAAAGATTATGGAATTATTTATATTTTCAATTTTTTCTTCTAATACGTTTTAGTGCTTTTATTTTGACATATATGTAGACAAAGTTTAAAATTGCTTGTAAATTGTTTACAAACAGAACCAGGAAGTTTTATTATTCAGATCTGCTATGAAGATAGTTTTGTATAGTGAGAATATAAGTTCTTTTTAAAATAATTAAATCAAATATTTTCATAAAATGTTTTGAATAACTGTGTCATTTAGAATACTACAGGAATGTGCACGTTTGTTAAATTACGATTAACTTCGGGTATATCTGGTATTATCTATATAAATAAAATGGTAAGTTGTGCTTCTATCTATCTCTTTATTACCTCAGCATTGGAAAACTTACGTCTTTCCTTTTTATTCGAATTATTATGAAAGTTGAAAGTTTAAATATTAAAAGTTCACCACAAATTGTGAATTTTAAGTTTCTTATAATTATACATTCCGTACGAAGATCGGAAACACTACTAATTACTTTCCTTATATACATAATGTATAAAGAAAGTATTGTGACGGGGTCGAAAATTCGAATTCCAGTTTTCGACGGGAGAGCACGTTTCAAGCATCCCTGATCACGAATCGAATATTTTTGAACTGATGTCTGTCTGTGTGTGTGTGTGAAAGTATGTGTGTGTGTGTGTGTGTGTGTGTGTGAAAGTATGTGTGTGTGTGTGTGTGTGTGTGTGTGTGTGTGTGTGTGTGTGTGTGTGTGTGTGTGTGTGTGTGTGTGTGTGTGTGTGTGTGTGAAAGTATGTGTGTTTGTGTGTGTGTCAGTGAGACTGTGGAGACGATAACTGACGAACGAATGGACCGATTTGAACGAAATTTGGTACAAAAATCACAATCCGTAAACACTGGAAGCCTACTGTTTTTATACGCAATCGAATGTTCAGAACATCCCTAAATTTTCGAGTGAAATTTTGAAAAAATCGTCAAAAAATCAAAACCTCTAATAAAGTTACGCAAATAGACATTTCTTATGTAATTTTTCATTAGAAAACGATTGACATAAAGTTTAGAACGCTAACATGAACCGTTCTCGAGATATTGCACATTTTAAAAAAAAATTATCAAAAAGTCATATAAAATAAAAAAAAGTATTTCCTATTGAGAAACATGTTCACTTTTCATATGTAATACCATGCGATAAATTGGGTAACATCATTTTCGTGGATCTAGCTCGTTCTATTCATGAAAAGAGATACTTTGAGTAATACTTTTGTATTTGAACGCCAATAGGCATTTATCTGCTGTAAGAATAACTTATTTCTCCGTCCATAACGCTTGGAGAGATTTTGGCGACGAATTTGGTGGAATGTTGCCAACTTTGCGACTTTTTTAAATGTAGCTAAATTAACGAAAAACCTGCCAAATGGATAAAAATGACGCTAAATCAATTAAAATGATGACTCGTTGATAAAAATTCAATATCTTGGAAAGAATACAACTATCTACTATAAAAATAATCTATTTTTTTTACTCTAAAAGTACTAAATTCATTGCATTATATAAGGAAAGTCATGTGGTGCCCACATCAGATTTTTTATTTATAAGATTTCTATAAACTTTTAAACTGTGAGGTATTAATACATTTTAACGTTGTTACATTTTTTTAGAATACCCACTTCAGTGTGCATTCATATATTTTATTGAATTGATTTTGAAAAGCGAGTTTTATTTTCAAGTGGATTTCATTTTAAGTCGAGTTAGAAAAAAGAAACCAATAAACGTGTCGACCTCATTTCCTTTCCAAGCAACATTACAGCGTGTTTATTTAATTGTTGCCTCGCGAAGTAACTGATTCTCCTCAGCTTATAACTCTGGAAGCGGAAAAACATTCCCGTTCTTAATCAATGCATGAATAAGTAAAGATAATCGCTCATTAAAATGGAAGAAAGCTTCTCCAAGACTTAATTTTTCGGTTTCGCTTCTCATTTCCTGCTAAGTTCTATTTTCCGTTCGTTAATAGTTAATAAGTGCTAATGCGTCGTATTGTCTTTACAAAATCGCATTCTTTTAAACTTTAGCAATTAGTTTCGACACATACTCCGCTAATCTTTTAGATTTATCTAAACATTTCGTTTATGTCGGATTTCCAGTGAAACCGGTACAATCACTATTATAACAGAGCAGCGTCCGTATATCATTCTCCGGATTGCAACCCCGAGGGTCAAAAAAACTCATTCGACCAAGCTAAATGCAAATCTGAAATCCGTTTTATAAATTATCCTTGAATCTAGAGAAATAGCCTCTCCAAGTTTTTTTTTTTTTTTTTTTTTGCTATTCTTATGGTAAACTGCTCTAGAAATGTGATTTCTGAGTCATTTCACGGGCTGAAAAAAACTGATTATGAATATATAAAAATGTATATATTTTTGTTTGTTTTGTTGGAAATAAGGTCCAGATTATGAATACATAAAAATGTAAATAAATAATTTGGCATCACGTCTGATGTTATAATAGCAAAAATTAAGCACACATCCACAACAGAAGGTCTTTATTTTACTTCCTATAAGACGTACAAAAAAAAAATTTTTTTTTAAATTTTTGTACGTCTTATAGGAAGTAAAATAAAGACCTTCTGTTGTGGATGTGTGCTTAATTTTTGCTATATAAAAATGTATATATTTTTGTTTGTTTTGTTGGAAATAAGGTTCAGATTATGAATATATAAAAATGTATATATTTTTGTTTGCTTTGTTGGAAATAAGGTCCAGATTATGAATATATAAAAATGTATATATTTTTGTTTGTTTTGTTGGAAATAAGGTCCAGATTATGAATATATAAAAATGTATATATTTTTGTTTGTTTTGTTGGAAATAAGGTCCAGATTATGAATATATAAAAATGTAAATAAATAATTTGGCATCGCGTCTGATGTTATAATAGCAAAAATTAAGCACACATCCACAACAGAAGGTCTTTATTTTACTTCCTATAAGACTTACAAAAAAAATTTTTTTTTTAAATTTTTGTACGTCTTATAGGAAGTAAAATAAAGACCTTCTGTTGTGGATGTGTGCTTAATTTTTGCTATATAAAAATGTATATATTTTTGTTTGTTTTGTTGGAAATAAGGTTCAGATTATGAATATATAAAAATGTATATATTTTTGTTTGCTTTGTTGGAAATAAGGTCCAGATTATGAATATATAAAAATGTATATATTTTTGTTTGTTTTGTTGGAAATGAGGCCCAGATTATGAATATATAAAACATAATTTCAATATTTTATTATTTTGAACTTTCTTTTTTCGAAAAACTTTAAAAGCAGCTTTCCGAGCGAGTGGTTGTTCATTTTTCAAATTTCACTCGAAATATATAGCAAACTATAAAATATAGGTATAAATAATAAGCGACAAAAAATGTGTACTGGAAAATTTAATATTAAGATCTATATTTATATGTTATTAAAAAAGCTATTATATTTTTCGAGCAATTGTCTTGTCTAGTTGAAGAAGATAGAACAATTTCCGATTTTTCAAGTTTGTAATGCTTATATCTTAAGGTCTAAAAGAGCTTGATTTGAACAATAAGCAAGAATATGTACCTCCTTCAAAGTCCAAGTGTGTATAATTGGATTTTGGATCGAGTTTTATTTTTCGAAAACAACTTAAAGCATATCTTTCAGTACAATATTTTTTTCATTTTTTATACTTCCACCCGAAATATCTTCGAAAATATAAAAGATAACTATAAATCGGAAGCGATAGAAATATGTATGAAGAATATTTGTTTCGAAATCTATATTTATTTGTTTTAAACAGTCAGTTCTTATAGTTTTCGAGTAATCGTTTTGGTAAGTTGAAGAAGTTTGAAAGTTTTGCGTTTTTCAAGTTTGTAATGCCTATCTTAAAAACTAAAAGTGATAGTTATAACTATAAATGTTAAGCAAGAATTTTTAGCTCTTTAAAAGCCTTATAGTGTATATAATTAGATTTTGGTTCGAATTCCATATTTTTCGATATTACAAAAGTAGAGGTTTTTTTTTTTACGAAACGTTATTTGCTCAAAACCATTTCGGCGCTATCGGATTGAAGCCACCGCCGATATTTTCATTTTATTTTGTAGGATTTTTATAAGAAGCAGGTAGGAATATATTCTATGAATTTTTTTGTTCAAATCTTGCCCGTGTGGCATGGCTCTACGGGGTGTGCATCCGTGTCGCAGAAGGTTGTATTGGGAAGGAATGAATGTTTAATTTCTTTCTGTTACGGGCGCGGAAACGAAGGAAATGTGTGCATTAAAGTTTTTCATATCATTAGTCATGGCCTGCTAAAAAGCGACCGCTAGCTATTTCTATCTACATAAACATTGGTGAGCTAAAATATTTTAAAAACTGAGTACTTAAAGCTTATACTTTGAATTTAACTTTGTCTGATCCCACTGTAGATATCTTTGAACTCTGAGCAAATGTGTAGTACAGACGAACTTGCCTTAAACGGAATTTTAAGGTTCCGGGAGAATTTTCCGTCTTTAAAAAAGGTTTCCGTTTTACGCAGGTTATTTCAAGAAAAGCTAGGTTTGAGGTTTATCTGGAAATGCAGATAGTCCATTTGCAATTGATTTGCTTACCTGTGCATGACTTTAAAAATTCTGAAAAGTTTATTTAAATGCAATTAATTAATATTATATTATACCATAATAGCTAATATAATTATTCTAAGTACGTACATTCTTGCATACTGCGATTTACAAAAATACATGTAAATCTAAAAATAGTATACCCCATATCCTTGACTGTTGGCATATTACTATACCTTAATAAATGAATAAATTTACGTACCCCAAAATTATTACTGCTTACCCTAAAACAAATAATCCAATAAAAAACTTAAAAAGAAGCTGTAGTTTTATTGAGATGAATTTGTAAAGTAATCCAACAGGGTTTTCTGGATGTATGTCTTACTTATGAGGCCACTTTCAGTCAAAAATCGTGCATTGATTAATGTTTCTAGCATTTCAGATCTCCTCGATTAATTGAAAATTCTTGAAGTTCTGAAACAACTTTCACCACATAAAAAAAAACGAATGATTAACACTTTAGAACGCTTCCAGGAACCATTCTCATAAAAATCGCCACGAAAATCTTCAGAAAATCGACATATGATTTAATAGAACGTTCCTTGTAAGTAGTATTGTGTTCATTTACAAGTGCACTTCATTTCATTTGATTCTTCCGTTCTTAGTTCATTACGACAGCTACTTTATTAACATATTACCTTAAAGTGGTTGTCGCTTTCTGCGTTATGCAGGTTCCGTTCAACAAAGAGGGAATAACATAAATGTTCTTGAACGGGCTAAACATATTTTCCGCTTATTACAGTGTTTCGTTTCCTGCAGGTTCCATTCCAAACATGTTTCGCTCTATTTTCATAATGAAATAACTAGAAGAACGAGAGGGGGGGGGATTTTAAACAATGACCCCCTTGCAGTCATTTATTGCCCACACCCAGTATTTATTCAATACACGAGTAAATCAATAAAAAACATAAATACCTTTACGTTTTTCACTATGAAAACATGATGCATACGATCTACAACATAAGGTTTTTAATATTGAATTGTACATTTGGTACTTTTCCAGATGGCAACATGTAAAACCATTTCGAGGTACCCAGCTAACTGACGTTTCACATGACTCTGAATTGATAATTATCAATATTGATAGCATGCGCAATAAGCAATATAGTCCATATATTAAAATATTTTATTATTTAATTATTCATTAGTTTGGTATCATTTTCTTTAACTTAGCTTCAGCATTATTTTTGTAATTTTAACGATATTTTTATCAATCGGGTTTGGCAATATTTCGCTAAATGTGTCGTCAAGTTCACCAAATTTATCGCCAAACGTAAGACAAAGAGAATTTCATATATATAAGGGACTATAGGCGAATTGTTAGGCATCAAAATACAAAACTATTACACAAAGTAACTCCAAGTCCTAGGACGAGCCGGATGGTCTGGGCTTTCGACAAAGTAACTTTGACGTGAACTAGATCCAGCAGAATTATGTTAAATAAATTATCGTATAATATTACACATGAAAAGTGAATATATTTTACAATAGTTATTTTTTTTTTAAATTTTGTGTGATTTTTTTGATAAATTTATTTGAAAAATTGCAATATCTCAAAAACTGTTCATGCTAGGGTACTAAAATTTATGTCAATTGTTTTCTAAAGGAAAAGTATATAGGAAATTATTATTTACGTAACATTATTGAAGGTTTTGATTTCTCGATGAGTTTTTCAAAATTTCATTCGAAAATTTGGAGATGTTTTGAACATTCGATTGCGTTTAAAATCAATTGGTTTCCAGTATTTACTGAGATTGTAATTATTTTTCTAAATTTCATTCGAAACAATCAATTCGTTCGTGAGATATCGTCTCAACAGACTCATGGGCACAAATAGACAATCCCACAGCTATCACCTCAAAAACGCTCGATTTGGTTGGGGTGTTTCGAACATTCTATAACGTTGAAAATCAATAAGTTTCCAGTATTCACTGATTGTAATTAATTACTTTACCAAATTTCATTCTAAACGATCCATTCGTTCGCGAGATATCGTTTAAACAGACTCACGGACACGAGCACAGACACCAACTTCAAAACGTTCGATTCGGTATCAGGGATATTTGAAACGTGCTCTTCCTTCGAAAACTCGAATTCGAATTTTTGACCACGTCACATTACTTTCCCTATACATTATACTATATATATAGGAAATATAAAACGCCCCATCTACAGATTGTCAACACCGTCTGATCAGAAAGCAAATTCACGATCCACCAGAACATTAACTCTCCATAACTCAGTGTTTCCTATCATAGCCACTCAGCCATGGGTGTGCCATAAACAATTTGGAATGACACACAATCGCTAGATTTGGTGGAAAAATATCACTGAAAGGACAATTCAGCACACACATGTGCTGGATGATGTCGTATATAGCGTAAGAAATATGTTCAATGACTGAATCACGATAATCCGAATTGTCACTATACTTATTAATTCTTTCTGAAGCTTTGTTAATCTACTAACCATGTGATTTAAAGCAGAAAATAATATAAAATTTTAGTGCTAACGCTTTTAATACAATTGGGTTTATTGGTGACCCCAATACATTTTACTGAACAAATCTAGAATGTTTTATTGTAATATAATATTACAATAAATAAGAAAAAAGTTTGTTTTTCAGTATAAGCCCCTACATAACACTGGCGCATGAAAAATTAGAAAATAATGTTCAATCACACATAAAATTGAACCAAATTGAGAGTCTAAATATATTCAATTCAAAAGATTACTATATAAATCGTATCATTATTCAAATTTGATATTATACACATTTATCAAAGGGGCAGTAGTGTATAGAGTTTCGACAAATTTGATTAATATTAATTTTGGACACAGATCAGAATTACACTGTTGTGAATTGAATTTTCATACACCCTCCATTTGCCGGCCGACCAAATGGCTACTCATGTCCTTGTTGACGAGTCGGTCGGTCTGGGTCTTCAACACCCTCCATTTGGTTCATATCATACACATTTATTATACCCATTTATCAAAGGGACATGAGGGTATAGACAGTTGAAATAGTTTCGAAAAAATTGCATAATAATAATTTTTGACATCGTTAAGAATTATATAGTATTGTTTTGAATTGAATTTTCATACCCCCCAATTTGGTTCATATCATGCACATTTATTATACCCATTTATTAAAGGGGCATGAGAGCATAGACAGTTGAAATAATTTCGAAAAATTTACATAATATTAATTTTGGACAACGTTAAGAATTATATAGTATTGTTTAGAATTGAATTTTCATACATCCTCCATTTGGTTCAAATTCGTGTGTGATTAAAATATATTTTCTACTTTTCTATGTGCTTATTGTGTGTAAGAGAGGACATTGAAAAATTTTAGTTTTCTCATAATGCATTTCTTACTTTTCAGTTTTCATTCCCAGTTTTACTTTTTAACACTTTCCAACATAGTTGAAAAGTGTTTATGACTTTGTCCATTCTGTCTATCTGTCCCTTTCGCACGATAACTGCCGTAAAAGTGACTTTATCAAAATGAAATTTTAGTATTAATTTTTCAAACATTCTTTAAGCTAAGTTAAAATTCACAAATTGCTTCGAAAATTTTAAGAAATATTCAAATTATCCCATAAAATATATACAAAAAATGTCAGCAGCAAAATATGTTAGGTAGTTCTTTAAATAAAAATTAAAATAATAATTACACCCATATTATATGAAGAGATCACCTGACCCACTTCAAAATAAAATATGGCAATCTTTTTTTCCTAGTGTAAAAATCGTGATTTGTAAAGTTCTTTTAAATTGATATTTAGTGCGGCATCTGTCCTAAAACAGCTTTATTTTGCGTATTTTCTGTGCATTTTTATTTTGTGCCAACCCAATTACAATACTTTTTAGTTCAAATGATCATCAAACTTTGATTATTTCTACAACGAAGCCTAATTCTAATTGTTCCATAATGGATGCAGAATACTATTCCAATACAGTTTTGCTCAATTCTTCTCTATAGCTATTTCTATAACATTGCAAAACTGAGAAAAGGAAACTTCTGCCACTGTATATATTTCAAGTAAATGCTGCGCTTCTTGTATATCCTGATCAAGCAGACTAATTTTGCCTTCAAAATCGGTCGATACATTTAAATTTTTATTATATACTACTTTTAACGAAATTATTTGAATTTTATGAGAAATTATTGTTTCATAAAATAATTCAGATAAACCATGATACCCTGGTATTTTTGCATTTTCCCCCGGGATTTTGAGCTCGATTTTCTGGCTGAAATTCTAAGAATACAAGATAGATATTTTTTTGGCTTTGATGCAGGAATTTGGGAATTTGGGAATTTCAGAATTACCATCTTTATTCAAATTTAAGTAGCTGCATTTTGCATTAAACAGGGTATAATTAAAATTTTTGGCGTGTCATCCACATTCTATTTTGATCATCAACGGATCGCATAATAAAATGCAAATTTCATATTCAAGGAGGGGGAATATAAGTCCCGAGAAAATGTATCCAAGAAAAAACAAATAATCATTTTTTTTTTGTTTCTGAAAAATAGCTCCTCTCATCGATGCGATTCATTTCTGTCCGAATTCGCATTTGTTTTTATCATAGAATTTTAATAAAATAAGAACAAACTCTTTCTGAAGGAAATTTTTATTATGCGTCTTTTTGGCCCCGCGAATGGGAAAAAGACTTTTCTGCGTTGATTATCTTACTATTTAGCATACATATTGCGAGCGTTATAAGAATTTAATAAACCACTTTCACTTGTTCTCCTCCAAAGAAATATTAATTAATGGTGCATTCACTGCCGACGGGTAATCCTTCTTTCCTTGCTTTTCTTCCCAGAGCTGAGGGATGCGGAGAGGAAGGATCTCTGCTGTTGGACGAGAATTCATTTATCTTACGCCTTTCTTGAAATTTGCTTAGATTTTGCAGGAGAACGGGCAGGGAGTTTTATCTTATGCCTATTTACTCTTGGACGCGGTACGGAATTGCACACTGACAAGTGAGAGTTTCAACCAAAAGAGACATTGCAGGGATGCTTTTAAGGAATTCCCGAATGCCTTGGAAAACTGTGCTCATGCGTAAATTCATTTAATCGCTTATTTTCTCGTTAAGTTATTTTTATTTATTTTCATTTTCTTCTTTTCATTAAACATACATAAAACAGCTTGCTTTACATGCATGAGTGCAAGATGCATCGTGTTTGGTATGTATTAATTCATCGTTTGTCTGAAGTCAACATACACAAGTGATATGGATATGCTTCTAGGATTACGCTACCATTACGTGTACCAGCATCTATGGACTAGTTTTGCACCTCGCATAGCTTTATGTAGCCTGAGATACATTGTTGAGAAATTTGAAGCCAGTTACCAGTCCATAGACGGTCCACAAGTGGCCCATGGATACTGGTAGGCATGGATGTTGGTCAGATGTTCCATGCATCTGACCATTATAGACCATACACACATGATAGTTTCTGGTCCAGTATCTATGGATATGGTAAACTGGTCCACGGAGATTGGTACTCCGCATAGATGCTGATTGGACAGTTCATGCAATTAACTAACACGAACCATAATGACTATACAGGTCTATGGTCTAGTATCCATGAACATGGTAAACCAGTATAGGGATGCAGGTATCTGCAATGGGAGCGTAATACTGCTTTTCAAAACATCTCCTACAGCTGTATGCAATTATGGATATATTTCAGATAAAATGTATACGGTTATGTTTGTAGGACGATAAAATCATGGAAGATACTATACAGGATATTCGAAAATCATCTGATAGATTATGTGTTACAAATGGTGGGAGGGGGGCATATATTTTATCAGACAAAGACGAAATGTAGTAGTTTGTGCCACTTAAAAAGTATAAACTTCATTCAGGGTTACTTAGAAACCATTGTAAGTTCAGTATCTCAATAATAATTCTAAGCTAAGAAAATATTTCGTGCCTCGGCATTTGACTAAAACACCATTCAATATTTGTATCAAACCACCCCCCTGCGGCTTGATTCCCCATGCTAAAATATTCAGCGTCGCTATGCCATGGATGGGGCCTTTAGGATAGAACTACCTTGTGGCAGTTCGGAGATTTCCGATCTCGTCTGATAAACACTTCATTAAATATTTTATTTATTTATTTTTAGTTATATTAATTTAACAGGCAATAAATGTCTTACAATTGATTAAAAACGTAATATCTTTAACATTTCTATAATGAATTTATTCGATTTTTCGTAAATTTTTGTTTACTACTCTTTTCGTGTTTACTACTCTTTCTTTGTTTACTACTATTTCGAACAAATATATTTTCATATATACGGCGTATATTGAAACTATTTCAAAAGATAATTTTTTATGTCGCCACGGTAAATATTCTCTAAACAGCAATAACGAACAAAATGAGTGACATTGATTATCTATAGTTTTCACAAAAGTGTCATGCAACCAATTTTAGGCATTCAAATTTTTTTCTAAAATAAATTTTTATACATTATTTCTTTAGAAGCTGATAAAAAAGTTCTCAATGATTATTTTTTATTTCTCAAGTTCATTGATAACAAACTACGTATCTCTTTATTAATAAATATTATTAAAGTAATAAATTTGAAGAGATTTCAGTACACTATTCAACATTTTAAATATTATTCTTTAAGCTATTTTTTCTTCTGAAAATATTATTTTATACATAAAATTATTTTTAACCATTAAACAAGAAAATATAGGATGAGTTTTCAATACGTTAGTGAAAACATCAGATGTAGATATTACATGATTTTCTCTAAAGTAATTTTTTCTTTTTCTTTCTTTCTTTATATATTAACTAGACTTTTAAAGACAGGGGATTGAACACTATTACTAAGTTAAATCGCAACCTCTTTTTAATAAGTTTAATATTGATTAACAATTTAAATACAAACGTCTGAAATTCACGCACAAAAAAAAATTATCGAGTGGCACAGAGTTTACAACATTTATTTTGTTGATATATATGCTAGATCCAATAATCGAATGAATCAAATTTGTAGCAAAACAACTGGAAATATAAGTCATCTGAATTAGCCGTTCCAATTGGCTGGATGAGAGAGGTATCTTTACTCGCGCTAGTGTCCGGTAGGGCTAGGCTTAGTGTTTGGAGTATATATGAGTCTTAGTGTTTGGAGTATATAGGAGTCTTAGTGTTTGGAGTATATATGAGCCTTAGTGTTTGGAGTATATAGGAGTCTTAGGGTTTGGAGTATATAGGAGTCTGAGTGTTTGGGGTATATAGGAGTCTTAGTGTTTGGAGTATATAGGAGTCTTAGGGTTTGGGGTATATAGGAGTCTTAGTTTTTGGAGTATATAGGAGTCTTAGTTTTTGGAGTATATAGGAGTCTTAGTGTTTGGAGTATATAGGAGTCTTAGGGTTTGGGGTATATAGGATTCTTAGTGTTTGGAGTATATAGGAGTCTTAGGGTTTGTGGTATATAGGATTCTTAGTGTTTGGAGTATATAGGAGTCTTAGTGTTTGGAGTATATAGGAGTCTTAGTGTTTGGAGTATATAGGAGTCTTAGTGATTGGAGTATATAGGAGTCTTAGTGTTTGGAGTATATAGGAGTCTTAGTGTTTGGAGTATATAGGAGTCTTAGTGTTTGGAGTATATAGGAGTCTTAGTGTTTGGAGTATATAGGAGTCTTAGTGTTTGGAGTATATAGGAGTCTTAGTGTTTGGAGTATATATGAGCCTTAGTGTTTGGAGTATATAGGAGTCTTAGGGTTTGGAGTATAGGAGTCTTAGTGTTTGGAGTATATAGGAGTCTTAGTGTTTGGGGTATATAGGAGTCTTAGTGTTTGGAGTATATAGGAGTCTCAGTGTTTAGAGTATATAGGAGTCTTAGTGTTTGGAGTATATAGGAGTCTTAGTGTTTGGAGTATAGGAGTCTTAGTGTTTGGAGTATATAGGAGTCTTAGTGTTTGGGGTATATAGGAGTCTTAGTGTTTGGAGTATATATGAGCCTTAGTGTTTGGAGTATATAGGAGTCTTAGGGTTTGGAGTATATAGGAGTCTGAGTGTTTGGGGTATATAGGAGTCTTAGTGTTTGGAGTATATAGGAGTCTTAGTGTTTGGAGTATATAGGAGTCTTAGTGTTTGGAGTATATAGGAGTCTTAGTGTTTGGAGTATATAGGATTCTTAGTGTTTGGAGTATATAGGAGTCTTAGTGTTTGGAGTATATAGGAGTCTTAGTGTTTGGAGTATATAGGAGTCTTAGTGATTGGAGTATATAGGAGTCTTAGTGTTTGGAGTATATAGGAGTCTTAGTGTTTGGAGTATATAGGAGTCTTAGTGTTTGGAGTATATAGGAGTCTTAGTGTTTGGAGTATATAGGAGTCTTAGTGTTTGGAGTATATAGGAGTCTTAGTGTTTGGAGTATATAGGAGTCTTAGTGTTTGGAGTATATATGAGCCTTAGTGTTTGGAGTATATAGGAGTCTTAGGGTTTGGAGTATATAGGAGTCTGAGTGTTTGGGGTATATAGGAGTCTTAGTGTTTGGAGTATATAGGAGTCTTAGGGTTTGGGGTATATAGGAGTCTTAGTTTTTGGAGTATATAGGAGTCTTAGTTTTTGGAGTATATAGGAGTCTTAGTGTTTGGAGTATATAGGAGTCTTAGGGTTTGGGGTATATAGGATTCTTAGTGTTTGGAGTATATAGGAGTCTTAGGGTTTGTGGTATATAGGATTCTTAGTGTTTGGAGTATATAGGAGTCTTAGTGTTTGGAGTATATAGGAGTCTTAGTGTTTGGAGTATATAGGAGTCTTAGTGATTGGAGTATATAGGAGTCTTAGTGTTTGGAGTATATAGGAGTCTTAGTGTTTGGAGTATATAGGAGTCTTAGTGTTTGGAGTATATAGGAGTCTTAGTGTTTGGAGTATATAGGAGTCTTAGTGTTTGGAGTATATAGGAGTCTTAGTGTTTGGAGTATATAGGAGTCGTAATGTCTGAAATGCGTTTTTTAATACGCTATGATTGGCATCGTGACATAATACAACTTTCAGTTTTTCGAGGTAAGAAACTTTAGAATGAGTTAAGTTCATTTGGAATATAATAAGTTTATCTCAAATATGAATATCTAATTGGTTTGCAATAATGCGATTTATATTCGTGGCACAAAGTAGATTTTCTTCCTATGTCAGATGAATAAACTCCCAACGATTTTATGGATTTATAAATGTATATTTTTACGGATTCACCACCTATCACCAATTCATATGTCGCCTTACCTGCACGTGTTTTGATTTAGTTGAACTTATTAAAATTTTGAGCCAAATACTGTAGTATGTTTATATTGTATTCATAGCATACACTTTATAATATACTTTATGTTGCTCATTAATACTTCTGTTTTTATTTAGTATTATGAGTATCGTCGTTTTAGTAATTTCCTTAATGTGGCATATAAAGTATTGCAGAATCTATCCAATAAAAAATCTCATGGGCAGCAAACGATTTTTCGTAATATAATCATTTTACTTCTTTCACAATGAAATAAAGATGTAGAAAATATACAGCAGAGTAGAATGAGTGTAAAATTGTACATTAAAATTTGGAGCTTTTCGAAATGATAGCATGTCTTATATTTCGCACAATTTTTCTTGATAAAACTATGCTTATATTGCTATGCCATAGGGTCTTCTTAATCTAAAATTGTCTCTATTAGGTTCTATCTCGTTGTTGACATTATACTCGTATGCAAAGTTTTAACCTCCTATATTACCGTTTTTTGAAGTGTGTTTGTTCCACGACGTGATAGTTTCGTGTAAATTTTTTTTAAAAATGCAAGACGCGTAAAATTTTGAATGCATTATTTAAACCACAATGGACTTGTTCTTATTTTGGGGTTTCGCCATCAAATTAAAGGAGGATCATTGTCATTAAGAATTTAAACTTTCGGTTCTGATGCTAGCAATTCCAATAAAAATATTTACATCTTTCTTGCAGCATGTATTTCCCAGGATCGGCTATATACAGGGTGTCCCAAAAAGATTGAAACGCGCTTTAATTCTTTTCCTGTTTCGAGATAAGTAGGCAATGTAAATTGCAAAAATGTTGAAAGTAAGGTAGGAAATAAGACTACGTTAATGAAATAGTCCTCCCATTAATTATCAAAAAGTTACACTTTTTAAATTTTTATACGACCCCCTTATACATATTTGGTCAATCAGAAAATTTTTATTTTTGATGCAACAAGATCATTAAATAAACCGCATATCTGTATCTTTAAAATTGAATGAGTTATATTTAACTGAAAATAGAACATTGCGAATGGGGACCATATATCAAATTAGAAATGTAAATCTGTGACATATCACATAAAAGATAAAGCTGGATAATAATACATAGGAGACATTTTTGCGAATTCCGCGTAGACTCACGATGCAATCACGAATTCTTAAGTACTTTTCAATAACTAAGTACTTTTCAATAATTAAGTACTTTTAAAAGTACTTTATTTTTGATCTAAACAATTTCCATTGTTAATTTATTTATGATCCCTATTTTCACTGATGAAACTGCCTTTCTCCAGGTACGGAAAATTGGCATAAGTCAGATTTTTTCCTTTATCATAATTCAGTTGATTTTAAAGATACATATATGCGGTTTCTAATGATCTTGTTGCATTAAAAATAAAAATTTTCTAATTGACCAAAGTTGTCTAAGGGGGTCATACAAAAATTTTAAAAGTGTGACTTTTTGAAAATTAATTAGAGGACTATTTCATTAACGTAGTCTTACTTCTACCTTACTTTCAACATTTTTGCAATTTACATTGCCCACTTATCTCCAACAGGTAAAGAATTAACGCGCGTTACATTCTTTTTGGGACACCCTGTATAGAGCGATGAAGATGACTGATAGGGATTCAGCATCAACTTTCGGAGTGGTTAATTTAGGTGATGATTGATGTGGATTCAGTATTGAATTTTGGTGGGAGTAGGAGTTGATTAAGGATTTCCACTTCCGGTTGTGGAGATGCCACTTCCGGTTTTTCCGAAATTTCGTATGAGTGTAAAAAATAAGTATGCAATAATAGAGAGTACAAAATAAGTATAAAAATACTGAATACTTCTATCGGACATTAAGTCTATATACCGCAGTAAATATTTGAAAGCTCCTTTATCAATGTTTTGTTTCTATTTTATACGTATATATTCTAAAACGAGCCATAATTTATTCTGAATTGCATATAAAATATTGCAAACAATATTACTTCTTAACCTGCTTTGTATTAAAATAATAACGCAATGGAAAATTTAGACTTCTTTTTTAACCCAATACCCTTCAAATTAAAAAAAGAAAATTAAACAATCTACATATTGCATTAGCTTCTCAGTGAAAGCGAAAATGTACTTTTCACTTTCCCCTACAAAAATATAGGTTATATCCATTACATCTCATCAACAAAATCTCTATCATCCCCATCAAATTATATATCTCATCTCTAATTTGCAATATTATTAGTATTTAAGACAACATAACTTATATTTACAAACTTAATGAAGATAAACCCTTGCTCAATATCCTCTTTAGCAATTTAAACATTTGCAGAAACCAATTACGTAAAAGTGTTTCAAATTTCCAAATTTTCTTCTTTCAGAGCTCAATATAGAAATACTCCTTGGACATAGGCTCAAGTATTTATGACTCCTTTTAGAAAAGCGGCGCGAAAGAATTTTGTCCGCTTATTGACTTAAGACGTTATATTTAATTAAAATTCCAGTTCTGCGGAATGCCAAGTCGAACCACTTTTTCACCGCTTTTGCCTTTCTCAAAGACAAGAAGAAATTTAAGTCGGAAAGAAATTTTTTTGCACAATTTTCCAAGATATAAAAATGTGGATAAAAAGAAAGATTGCGTGATAGGCTAGTTTTGATAGTTTCAAAAGAATGTTCTAATGCGCTGGGGAGCAATAAAAAGGGATTTTTAAGAAATTAATAGGCGCTTTCAACAAACTTATACCCACTTTTTGAAAAATTGATGCTCGTATATGCCGTGCATTATATTTATTCCGTACGCCAAAAGCGTTCAACTTTTCATTGCCGAAAACAACAAGATGCAATTTTTGCATCTAATCAGTTACAGTATATTAAAAGCAACTATATACATTTATTATCTAACTAGAAAATTTACCTGCTGTTGCCCAGGATTGAAGATAAGCAGTCGTGGAGTAGCCATGTTTGCACCCACACAACAGTTTCTTTAATTTCATTAGCAAGCGTATTAAGGGTGGGGCAGTCCAGAGGTTAGAGCGAGGGGATTACACTCGAAGGATCCGAGTTCGATTCCCGACTCTGCCCAAACTGCCCATGTGTTCACGTAGAGTACGGGCACGTGTTAAATACGTGGGTTAGTAAGTCCTTTCCAGAAGTTGGTGGTAGGGGAAAGAGGACACGGTCCCTGTGGGTGCCGCCCTACTGGCTTCCAGTCAAAATTGAATGGCAATTCCCGGCCATCCAAACTGATACGTTACACCTTCGGCTAGGTCGGACCGTCTGGGGTGAAGAAGAAGCAAACGTATTGTTAAAATATTCATTGGCTTTCGAAAATACGCTGTAAGTTGTGGCGTACATTTTATCAGAGATTTGCATCTTAAATCCCGGGAAGTACTGGAACATTCTAGAAAATGTACACGGCGTTTCTCAAGATTTAAGATGCAAAACTGTGATTACAATCACACCGGAATTCATACAGAATTCTCTAAAACCAAAGAACACTTTAACAATACGCCCGCTTATAATAATAACAAAAAATGTACGCTGCTCCTATGGTGTTAAGATCGAGTGGCTAATATCTTGAGAGATTATGTTTTCAACACACGATAGAAGTAAAAATAATCCTTAGTAAACCACTCTACCTGTTACAGAATTTGATGCATTATATCATCCAATTTCTCTCCACAGACGTAAATAATTAAATTTTACATTCCCAGTTTAAGCAAATATGTCATTGACCGATCCAATTCCTAATTTATTTGTGATTGGTTTATGGCTAAAACGTCACGTATGACACGTATATGTTATAAAACGGTTGACTAAAACGTTTAGACACTTGGAGCAAATTTTGCAATGATATGCCTTATTGACTTTTCTAATACTTATATTACTTATATTTTGCGGACGGGTTAGAAGAGTTCCCGAAGCCAGATTATGGGGTTGTAGAGCTTCAGCGAACAAGTGGAGTCCAACGGGCGTATTACACCCGTGTAACAGGCGGTGAGAAAGAGCTCTTAAAGCGATATCCGGCATTTAGGAAGAGTTTAGTAGCGGTGATTTAAATTGCAAGTTTAAAGCAAATGCTTATCTGTTTTAAACATTCAATTTAAAAAAGTGTATGTTTAAAGCAAATATGCATTTGAAAGAAAGGTTAAAAAAGCGTTAAAATCTTTTAGAGATTAAACAATAATTGATATGAATTTTAAATTTAAACACATATTTCAAGACGATATTGCAATAATAAACATTATCTACGTCAAGTCAAGGTTGTTAACGCATTAAATATTTCTATCAAGGATTCTATTATACCCAGATCACCAGGTATTTAATTATTGTATTTTGAATGTTATCCATGAAGGGGTTGTATATATGCTATTGAAATAGTATACATTTTCGCTCAGGTCATACCCTAATTGTGGATATTTCGTTTCTCAAATGATCATCCACAAATGAACGATATGGTAAAAGAATCAGTTTGATACTTTTGTGGGGGGAAAAAAATGACGCGCAAAATTTGCATGTTTGTTTAAAGGCAAATGTTGAAAGAAATCAGTTTTTAAATTCAAGCTCAGTTCACAGATATTGCAATTGTTTCAGTTACAACAATATAAAAGTACAAGTTAAAATCCCGAATATATATACAAGGTTCCCAAAACAGTCCTCAGGTATTCCAATAACTTTGTAAGGAAAGGTATACGCTGAATGGTACACGTACTCACTGTAAAATATTCTGCATCGTTATCTCCTTTTTTCAGCTACTTTCTTGATTATTTCTGCAAATTATGAGAAGAGTCGTAATTACAGGCGTTCTTGAAAATTCCAGCTTAATTTCTGAAATATTCAGCTAATTATCGTCTGCCAAAGCGTTATTTTTGTATTTTTATATAAATGTTATTATAACTATCAGAAACCTTACTGTCTATTACAGACAGCTGATTTCCTAAAACTTTCAGTAACATGCTTGCAAATTTTACAGTGTATAGTAGTGTCACAAAAACCGATCAAATAAAAGTGATTGTACCTCTCCTACCGGAGAATAAAACCAGAAAGACCAATCATGCATCAAATATTGATTATGAAACACTTTTCCAACTGAAATGCAATTTTATTTAAACATCTTTGAAATGCGATACATTCAGCGATGACATATTTTAAATTATCACAGTACTACAGTAATTTATATTAGAAAACATAAAACTTCATCGAAAAAAATGAACCTTATTCAAATGACGTCATCGAAATATAAATCTATCTCTATGTAAAAGCAATAAATATTTCAGCCATATCACTTTTATTTCAGACTCCAGAGCTAAATAATTTTTGCGTGGAAAAAAACCCAACAAATCTTATACAACTTACCTTGCAATCACTTGTTTACATTCTGAATCCATTAAAATTAGGATTCGTTGTAGAAATAATCAAAATTTGATAATCATTTAAACTAAAAAATATTTTAATTGCGTTGGCACAGAATATAGATCCACAGAAAATACTAAAAAATAAAGCAGTTTTAGGACGGATGCAACACAAAATATAAATTTAAAAGAACTTTTAAAATCACGATTTTAACACTGGGAAAAAAGATGGATGCCATATTTTATTTTGAAGTGTGTCATGTGATCTCTTCATATGATATTCGTTTAATTATTATTTTAATTTTTATTTAAAAACTACCGAACATATTTTGCTGACGTATTTTTTATATATGTTATGGGATAATTTGAATATTTCCTGAAACTTTCGAACCAATTTGAGAATTTTAAATTCACTTAAAAAGTGTTTGACAAATTAGGTCCCATAGGGTTCAATATATTTCATTTTTTTCAACCCGAGTTCAATCCAAAACTAATTCCGTGATATTATTAATTTATAGTCCCTTACATCCCACAGATCGTCTCAACAACATAGTAAAATTTTATTTTGATCAAGTCATTTATACGACAGTTATCGTGCGAATAGGCAGACAGACAGACCGAATGAACAAAATCATAAACACTTTTCAACTATGTTGGAAAGTGGTAAAAACATAGTATAACAAATTCAGTAACGAAATGAAATAGACGAAAAAAAGTAGAGCATTGTTTTAATGAGTAGGAATCGACCACAAACTGTTGGAGAAATCATTTATTTTACACGACCTGGTTACTATTCTACTCAAGTAACAAATGTACGAGTACCTACTACTCAAGTAATCATGCACGAGAACTTAATATAAAGCTTGTGCAAATCGCCCTCAGTCTGCAACAATGCACATTTGAATTCGAAAAATAATATTACCTTGTACTTTAGAACCCCGGTCGATACGCCTCGACGAGATTTTTGCAAAATTTCGAGTATTTTATTAATTTGGAAAAGAATTGGCTTATCTTTGCTATATTTTACACAGTGCACGAGAACTGTGTAAAATATGACAAGCTGCAGACTGTGAGAAACATTGCAGATAACTGCATAACTGTGACAAGCATTGCAGATGTGATAGTGTTACAATCCCTGATTACCTGATTATACGACTTTATAACAGGTATTTGTTGATAGAAATCAAAATCCGCAAGGTGCGACCCCCAAAATATGAAAGACACTCCCAATCTGACGAACGCATAATGAGTGCGAAACCGGTCCATGGATGCTAGTATCTGCAACGGGAGTATCTTCTTCTACAGGCTTTTGTCGTCTTTTATATATGCCTGTCGTGCGTTCCTGATATCGATTCAGGCTAATTAGATAATCCTCTACAAATTTGTAATTGTCATATTTATTTATATCGCTTTTATGAAATTTTTTTTTATCCTGACTGTTTAAACTATAAGCGCTGAAATTCCTTTTATCCCATCGGGCATGGACACGTTACTATAGATTGACCTAAAGTGTATACTCAAATGTATTTCCTTACAAAGTTATTAAGGACTTTCATAGAAACTCCAGATAGAATTTTTTCTAAACTTTATCTAAACTTCAGCAATTAATGATTAATCGCATTCTTTAATAACACTTTGCATATAAAATTCAGAACTGTGTCTCCCCAACGCATGTGCAGTAGTAATGCGCATGCGCTCCAACACTCAGGGTAACCAATACGGTCACCCAATTTTGATTCCAATTTTTACTAAAAGCTCTAAACTGTTGCAGCTCTGAGTGCGGTTAGTACTTGGGTGAGTGATACGTGTCCCCTACTTTCTCCCTTGGTTGAAACATTCACGCTGGGTGATACATAGAGTGATATCGTCAAGAGCCTTAGGAAATAAAAAATTCAATCATGATTTTGAGTCAATATTTCTATATCTGGATTTTTAATGCTGCGTTGTAGATTTACGTTTAGGAACGTGAATATAGATTGCAGCATCAGCACTGTGTAAAATATAGCAAAGATAAGCCAATAACAAGTGAGATCAATCATGCTTAAAGCATTGATTATGAAACACTTTCCAACTTCAATGCAATTTTATTTTAAAAAGTCTAAAATGCAATACATTCCTCGGTAATATTTGAAAACTTATCACAATACTACATTCATTTGTTATATTTGAAAACTTAAACCTTCATTGAAAAAAATGAACTTCATTCAAATGACGGCATTGAAATGTAAATTGCCTGGTTTAAATATCTCTAAAATGGGATACATTCCACAGTAATATTTTTAAAGCTATCAAAATACTACGATAATTTATTATATTTGAAAACGTCATCGAAAACAACTGATATTAATTCAAATGACGTCATAGAAAAAATAACACGCCTGGATCTCTCTATAAAAACAGCATTTCATTCATAACTTTCTCCCATGCATGTCATTCATCACAATACTATAATAATTTATTTTATTTAAAAATTAAGACCATAGAGCTACAAGTGATTAAACTCTATGCTTAAAACTTCATCGAAAAAAATCGTCCTTCTCTTTATAAAATCAATTAATATTTCATTCATATCAGCAGACTCCGTGGGCTAAATTATTTTGTGTTAAAGAAATACAGCAATTCTAATACAACTCTTTCTACATATTTTGCTGTTTACATTTTACATAAGTGAAAAATAGACTTCGTTGTAGAAATAATCAAATTTGGATAATCATTTAAACTCAAATATATTGTATTTGCGTTGTTTCAGTATGTAGATGCATAGAATTTAAGCAAAAATAAAGTAGTTTTAGGACGGATACAACACTCAATATGAATTAAAAAGAACTTAAAAAATCACGATTTTGAAACAAGATGGATGCCATATATCATTTTGAAGTGGGTCATGTGATCTTTTCATATCATGGTCACGTGATCGTTTCATATAAGAGGTGTAATTATTATTCTAATTTTTATTTAAAAAGCTACTGAATATATTTCGCTGATTTTTTTTTATGTATTTTATGGAACAATTTGAATATTACCTAAAATTTTCGAAGCAATTTGTGAATTTTAAATCCGCTTAAAAATGTTTGAAAAATTATGTCCCATAGGGCACAATGTATTTCATTTTTTCAACCCGGGTTCAAACCAAAACTAATTGGGTGATATTATTCATTTATATTCCCATAGGTCCTACAGACCGTCTGAACAACATACTAAAATTTCATTTTGATTAAGTCATTTTTACGGCAGTTATCGTGCTAACGGATAGACAGACAGACAGACAGACTGAACAAAGTCATAAAGACTTTTCAACTTTGTTGTAAAGTGTTAAAAAGTATATTTTCCAAATTAATAAAATACTCAAAATTTTGCAAAAATCTCGCCGAGGCGTATCGACCGGGGTTCTAAAGTACGACATTTAGATTTTCCTCTACAGACAAACAAACATACAGTCAGGTTAATTTATTATTATAGAAAAGAATATTTCATGCTATAGAGTAGTGTTTTTCAAAGTTTATTCCTCAGAACCCTAGGGTTCCGAGTCAGTATTCCAAGGGTTCCGCGGCGTCATAGCTTCATAGAAGTTTACTTAACAATTAAAAAAGAGCGTGCACTTTTGAATGCATATTTTGGACCACAATGGACTTTTTCTCAATTTAGGGTTCGGTCATCAAATTGAATTTCGAAAAAGTTCCGTGACCAAAACAGTTTGAAAAACACTGCAGTTAAACATAGTTACATAAGTTGGCACGTAGTTACGTAACATCAATCCCAGAAAAGTATATAAACTAAAGTATATAATTTAAAATGTGCATTTTGTATTAGTCATGTGGAACATCAGAAAAATACAATCGCTATTTATAGCAAAGTATTCTGAAATGCCCCATTGTATCATTCCCGTCATTATCTCACAATCACAAGGTCATTTACTAGCAAAAAAAGGCCCAAACAAAAAAAGATATATATATTATAAAATATGTAGATGTCGAAATTGTAAATGAAATAACTCTCACCGAGTAATTCTCATCATAAGCGAAAGGAAAAAGTAATCATGAGATGGGAATCCTAGTCAATGGTTTCCTTGAACTGGCAGAGAGTACCGATATTTCGACCTTTTCTGTGCATAGTGGGGGAGGGAGGAAAAATTTATATCTTGGGAAAACAGTTCGATTTTCACATGTTGTAAAATGTTTTTTTAAGATTATCATTTTTCATCTGGATGTTTGCCAATTTCTGATATTCGTTTGTTACTCTCTGCTTTCTACACAAGTTAAATGGGAAAGAAGGAAACGGTGTGTAATGCATATAATAAGGAATAACAAGTAAAATCTTTGATTTTGGGTTATATATATATACACGAGGACCAGTACTTAAGTTTTTAGAATGTGAGAATACAAAAAATAACAGCTTGCAGTGCAGACGCTTTTTTAAATTTTAAACTTTCACGTGAACATTGGCTGTTTAAATTAATTTAAGTCGAGGGAATTTTTGAGTTATGATTTCTTATAACATTCGACAACAGTTGACCTGCAGTGTTCACGCAAAACATTCATGCCTGTACATTAAATATGTGTGTCCGTAAATCCTTCCGAGAGGTTGTTGGTAGGGGAAGGAGTGTGCAGTCCCTGTGAATGCCGCCCCCACTGAGTTCCAATCTAAATTGAGTGACACTTTCCGGTCATCCAAACAGATATCTTACACCTTCGGGCAGATCGAACGGTCTGAATCGCAGACAGAGTCGACACAACAAAGTGTGTCGATCGAATGAATTCGACACGAGTTCGATTCCCGCCGCTGCTCAAACTGTCGCCGTGTTCCCGCGGAGTACGATCACGTTAAACATGTTGGTCCATATGTCCTTCCGAGAGGATGATGGTAGCGGAAAGAGGATACGGTCCCTGTGGATGCTTCCCCACTGGATTCTGGTTTAAATTGGAACGCACTTCCCGGCCGTGCAGCCTTACATCGTCGGATACGTCGGACGATCTGGATGGAAGAAGTAGAAAAATGATTTCGACGTTTGTTGATGAAACACTATCCAAAGCAACAATTTACAACTGGTTTAAAGAATTCCATCTTGGACGTAATTGTTTTTGTATGTTTAAAATTTGTCTAAAAACTTTTGGACCACCCTGTATATACACACTAGCCAGTGAATTAGAAACCTGGGAACATGTATGCAAATGTAGGTCACAGACGGACGTATGCAAATTACGTTGATCATGCAAGGCACACGTGATCGCAACACCGCTATAAGAACGTTGTTGGTTTGTGTTCCGAAAGAAGAGGGGCAAAATGGAGAAAACAACATATGTGTCTCTGTTCGAAAAAGGTCTTATTGTAGGGGCCCGTTTGGCAGGAGCTACGATTGTCAAATCAGAACTCACTAATTTCTCGCAAGACGAGATATCCAAAGTGTATAACAGTTAGAAACAGCAACCCCAGTCGTCTAAGAAGCTGAACTGTGGATCGAAAACCATCAATAAAACCAGTGATCAGTGGCGTCTCAGACGGTTTGTATGGCAGAAATGGGGATCTACTGTGCAGTAACTGACGGAAGACTTTACAGAAAAATTGTCTCAACCGATCTGGACCTACACAATGCTCAGAGAATTGCAGCGAATCCTCGTAGCCAGTCGCATGTCTGTGCAGAAACCTCTCATTTCAGTGAAGGATCTGGAGATATCCCTTCCCGTCCGTGCAACTAATTTCTCGAAACCTATAAGGTGAGTTTCATGGTCTGGCTTCTTTGATCTCCTCTAGTCGTGCTGCAAACCAATCTGACGTCTCGCTTGTGCATAGACGACATTCTGCAGCCAATTATTATGCGTATGCCTATGCTGTCCAGTCGTCCAAGTGTCATTTACCAACAAGATAACGTTTGACGATATACTGCACAACTTTTTCAACAGTATCTATGTAGATTTAATACCATCTCATGGTCATCCATGTCCCCAAATTTATCACCAATTGAACAAGACATGCTGGGACGGGAATTGCAACCTTCTCAGAATACCACTGAATCAGTTGACCAGTCACAACATTTGTGGCAGAGGGACATAAGTAACTTGAATGACTCTATGCCGCATTGGATATCGGCTTATACAGCTGCCAGGAGAGGATGTACCGCTTACTAAAATGGCATTTTCTTGTTTTCACCATTTCTTAATAAAACGTTTCTATGCTCCCAAATTCTAATGATTTACATATGTTCTCAAACGATACATACATGACGAGTTTCGCGGCTGTAACTCAATTTCTGTGCACGCCTTAATGATCCCCACCCCCACCCCCATCCACTCTGGAATTCGATGCTGAACGTATAACAGTCATAATCTAAACTCTCTATCTAGACAATCTTAAGATATTTCTAGCCAACACTGTGAGACATGTATTAATAATCTTCCTCGAATTCAGATGCGCATTGCTGACGGAAGACGCTTTTGAGCAGGTTATACATTAAACTCCTTTGCATGAAAACGGTTGTTAATAATCCTATTGTGTCTAATAAATGTCTTCTGTAACAATTTATTGTCAATTCCTACTCATTATAAAATACTGTACCACTTTGTGATTGGCTTTTATCGTCTACTTCGCTTTGTTGAGTCCACAATCCTAACTTTTACATTATCCTTTAAAGGCGCTTCAATCACTTTTATTGGATCGGGAATGGTTCCTTTAATATAGATAGACCTAACGTACACACACTAAGACTTTCCGTACAAAGTTATTGGGGTCCTTAAATACTTTCCTAGGAACTCTGTATAATATGCATATCTTACTTAGTAAATGAAAATGCCTGTGTATTTGTCTGTGCAGCTTGCGGCAGGAAATATAATCATTGTACGGCTGTGAAATTTAGTACATAGGTATTTCAGTACTCGGAAAGGTCATCTGTGAGCTTTTAGTTTTTTAATTATTTTATGTTTCATCCGATTTATTACGATTTTTAGCGATATGCACACAAATCAGCTCCTTTCCGACCGAAAATATAAGTTCCTGACACCGTCGGAAAGACCAAAAATTACCTTCCAAATAAACTTTGAACAAAATCTATACGATTAATAGTTACAGCACCAGAGAGTTTATAATAAAAAACTTGCAGATTTATACTATATTACACATTGCTCTAAAGACAATTCCTGAACCAATCCATCCATTAACGAGCGAACCTGTAAAATTTATGATGCCGCGCGTTTTCATCCGGTGGAAGGGCATAAGTTTGGGGGCCCGCTAGCTTCTAAAGCCACAGAGGGCCACACTATATTCGCCCCAGTTAAAAGTAGATTGAAAAAGATAATTTGAGAATGAGGTTGCACTGATTGTCACGGATTATAAACAATCGTCACTTTTATTTTAAATAAATAATTTTTTAACACTTTATAACGTATTTGAAAAGTGTGTGTGACTTTGTTCATTCTGTCTGTCTGTTTGTCCATTAGCACGATAACTGCCGTAAAAATGACTTTATCAAAATGAAATTTTAGTATGTTGTTCAGACAGTCTGTGGGACCTATGGGAATATAAATGAATATCACCCAATTAGTCCTGGATTGAACCCTGGTTGGAAAATGAAATACATTGAACCTCATGGGACCTAATTTTTCAAATATTTTTTAAGCGAATTTAAAATTCACAAATTGCTTCGAAAGTTTTAGGAAATATTCAAATTATCCCATAAAATATATAAAAAAATAAAATTCAGAAAAATATATTCAATGGTTTTTTAAATAAAAATTTAAATAATAATTACACCCATTATATGAAGAGATCACGCGATCGACTTCAAAATAAAATATGGCATCCATCTTGTTGTTGTTGAGACCCAGACCGTCCGACCTACCAGAAAGGTGTAAGGTAACTGTTTGGACGGCCGGGAAGTGCCACCCAATTTAGACCGGAACCCAGTAGGGGAGGCATCCACAAAGACCGTACCCTCCTTCCCCTACCACCAACCTCTCGGAAGGACTTACGGACCCACATGTTTAACGTGATCGTACTCCGCGTGAACACGGCGGCAGTTTTGGCAGTGGCTGGAATCGAACCCGGGCCTACCGAGTGCAACTCCAGCGCGCTAACCAATGGGCTACCGCGCCCTGGCATCCATCTTGTGTCAAAATCGTGATTTTTAAAATACTTTTTAATTTATATTTAGTGTTGTGGCCGTCCTAAAACTGTTTTATTTTTGTTTAATTTCTGTGCATAAATGTTCTGAAACAACGCAATTGCAATATATTTGAGTTTAAATGATCATCAAACTTTGATTATTTCTACAACGAAGCCTACTTTTCCGTTACGGAGATTGTAAACACATCAAGCTGTAAGATGGGTTGCATAAGAATTCCTGAATTTTTTTAAAGTAAAATTATTTAGCGCTGGAGTCTGCAATATATTTGGTATGAATGAAACAGTCATTGATTTTACATAGAGAATAGACGATTTTTATAGCAGACTTTTTCGGTGAAGTTTTAAGCAAAGAGTTAAATTACTTTTACCTCCATGGTTTAAAATTTTTAAGTAAAATAAATTATTATAGTATTGTGATGAATGGAGTAAAATAAAAGTTTATGAATGAAATTTTTACTTCTTTTTCATAGAGAGCCAGGCGATTTATATTTTGATGACGTCATTTGAATAAAGTTCATTGTTTTCTATGAATTTTTCAAATATAATAAATTATTGTAGTATTGTGATAATTTTAAAAATATTACCGCTTAATGTATCGCATTTTAGAGATGTTTAAATAAAATTGCATTGTAGTAGGAAAGTGTTTCATAATCAATGCTTTATGCATGATTGATCTTTCTTGTTTGTTATTTTTTAAATTAATAAATTCAATTTATCCCTCCCGGGTAAGAGCCGGGTACATTTTTTAATATATTTATATAAATCCCTCCCATTTCTACCCCTTGTTTCTACCCCTTTGTTTTCTATGAATTTTTCAAATATAATAAATTATTGTAGTATTGTGATAATTTTAAAAATATTACCGCTTAATGTATCGCATTTTAGAGATGTTTAAATAAAATTGCATTGTAGTAGGAAAGTGTTTCATAATCAATGCTTTATGCATGATTGATCTTTCTTGTTTGTTATTTTTTAAATTAATAAATTCAATTTATCCCTCCCGGGTAAGAGCTGGGTACATTTTTTAATATATTTATATAAATCCATCCCATTTCTACCCCCTATTTTCGATTCTGATTTCGATGTTTTGAAAGAAATCCTTGATGGCACCATGGGATACATCGTAAAACTATCTGGGAATAGCCCCAATTTGTAAACAATAGATGCTAAGGATACATGTGAATCTTTTACTTCCATATATGTGATATTGTAAAGTCAATTTCCGATATTTCTCTTTTCCCTCGAGGATATGCCATTCTGATATCATTAAAAAGCGCACATACCAAATATATCTGAAGTTGTGCATTGGGGAACAAAATTTGAGAAAGAACTGTTCTGTTTTGCTAAACTGCAATCAATATTAGAAATTGATCCTTTTTGAAAAACAGATTTGATTCTAATACAGAACATGATATAACACCTATCAAAATTGTACCATTTACTGGAATTAGTAAAAATGGGTTCAAAAATTTTACTTAAACCGTTACATCTTTCCTCACCAAACTCCGATAATAACATCGTTTTACAAGCTTTTCTAGTACTTTATAGTATGTATATTTTAGAATATGTATTATCTAAATATAATCTAAAATATATATACAGGGTCTTTCAAAAGTCCGTATAAACTTTAAAAATTCATTAAAAATCGAAAAATCATTGCATTGAGATACGGTTTGTACCATAATTATTGTCAGAATGGGGGATTGTTTTTGACGTGAAAAAATTTTGTAGTTTAAAAAATCACCCATACGTGGCGCTTACCCGAATACATCTTCCAGAAGTATGTAAATGAGGCTGTTATAAAAGAGCTGTAGTGCTCTGTAGATTCTTCATTTAATTCATTATTAAACGGTGCAAAGAAGGTTTTGCGAGAATGTTAACTTTGATCGACAAAGTCTTGTTAGTGAAGTTGTATTACGCGAGCGGCGAATCAGCATTAGATTCTTTACGAAAATTTCGATTTAGGAAAAATCTAAAGAAAGGAAAAGGTCCTATCACCTGTTCAGGGTTACTGAAACTTGTCACACGATTTGAAGAAACTGGATGTTTGGAGGATCTTCCACGAAGTGGAAGACCATCGTTAACGGACTCCCGTGCTACTGCTCTGGCATCTGAAATTGAAAACCTAGCAACTGAAATAACGGCTGGGACTAGCAGCGCTTCTGAATCTGCAAGGCGATTGGATATTTCTGTATCCTCGATATGGCGTATCCTTCACGATATCTTAAATATGTATCCTTACAAATTACAATCACGCCATCAGCTTTTACCGGTAGATACCGCACAGCGAGAAACGTTTGTCAAATGGGCTATGCCAAAAATCACATAGGAACCACAGTGGTTATTTAATGTGCTGTGGACAGACGAAGCCCACATTTCACTGCATGGAAATATGAACACACACAACTGTCGTATATGAACGACTTCTATTCCACATGAGTACATAGAGCAGCCACTTCATTCACCCCGAGTGACAGTTTGTTGTGGCTTCACTGGCTCTTACATTTTGGGACCCTTTTTCTTCGAGGAGTTTAACTCAAGTACTGGTTAGAAAACTTGCACAGTAAACGCACAGCGTTATTTGATTCTTCTGCATGAGCAAGTCGTACCGTCTTTGTGAAAACGGAATGTGATATCTACTGTAACATTTATGCAAGATGGAGCACCATAACACATCGCAACTCCAGTAAAGAAATTTCTAATTGACACCTTCGGGGAAGACAGACTTATCAGTAGGCATTGCAAGATCCCATGGCCTCCTCTATCTCCAGATTTGACACCAGTTGATTTTTGGTTGTGGGGGTATTTAAAGTCACGAGTTAATCAATCAGGCCCTTCCACATTGTCGGAACTAAAAGATTCCATTCGTTATGAAGTGAGTTTCATCCATCCAGACATGCTGCATTCTGCAGTTACGGGTATTTTCACTTGCCTGAATTGTGCCATACCTTGTGGAGGAGGACATGTCGAACACATGATGCTAATAACACATGATGCTAATAACACATAATAAAGGTACTGAACGTACAGCAAGTTATTTTCTTTGTCTTTCCAATCCGTTCAGCGCCACCTATAGGTGTTTTTTAAACTACAAAATTTTTTCACGTCAAAAAAAAAACTCCGTCCTAACAATACTTATGGTACAAACCGCATCTCAATGCGATGATTTTTTGGATTTTTAATGAATTTTTTAAAGTTTATATGGACTTTTGAAAGACCCTGTATTATAATCTAAATATAATCTAAAATATACATATTATAATCTAAAATATACATATTATACTCTAAAATATACATATTATACATCTCTAAATATATAGAATAATGTATAGAAAAATAATGTGAGGAGGTCGAAAATTCAAATTAGAGTTTTTGGGGAAAGAGCACGTTTTAAACATCTTTAAACTCGAATCGAACGTTTTAGAGGTAATTTCTGCGTGTGTGTGTCTCCGTGAGAATGAGAACGCGATATCTCGCGAACAAATGGTGTCGAATATAATTTGGTGCGACGTTTACAATCAGTGAATACTGGAACCCTATTAATTAGAAATACAATCGAATATTAAAAATACTCTCTATCCACAATTTGCGAATGAATGTTTGAAAAAAGCATTCAAAAATCAGCGCTGTCTGAAAATATAATCATTTGAGATGTAATTTTTCTTTATACTTTAAAGCGCTAGTAAAAACCAGTCTCGATATATTGAACGATTTTCAAATTCATTTTTGAAAAATCATTATAAAATCAGGAGTAGAGCACTGTTAATAATCATTTCATGTGTAATTTTTAACTAGAAAACGATTAACATGAACTTTAAAATTCTAACATGAACCGTTCTCGCGATATTGCACGTTTTGTAAATAAATTTATCAAAAAATTATATAGAATTCAAAAAGTAGTAAGTATTGTTAAATACGCTCTTTTCCCATATGCTATAATTACAACATCCTTCTCCTGACTCTAGATCGTTCCATTTACGACAGAAGATACTTTTCGTAATTGGTTTGATGGCCCCCAAACTCACCAATAGTCATTTATTCCATGCAATTGATATTAACTGTTAAGCAATTGATATTATGTGAGAATCTTGCACATACTGGTAAGTTGCTAAAGGCACCCAATTTCAAATTACTTGGTGTGAATTCAATACCATTATTATTATTCTTTGGATCTTGTACACCATTATTTAGCTGTGAAAGAAGAAATGTCATTGTATTGCGTTGGATCATGAGCTGCTAACATAAGATTCCTTTTGTTATTGCTTCTATTTAAAAGCAAATACTAATCCTTTATTGACAATGATAATTCTTTATTGCTATAAATGTGATAATCTATTTTCCTTGATATAACTCACTAAGTTAACAAGCAAATATAAAAAAGTTTATGCATAACAATGCATCCTATTTCTACCCTTATTTTCGATTCTGATTTCGATTTTATGCATATTAATATTGTAATTGCGTTGGCACAGAATTAAGATACACAGATAATATACAAAAATAAAGTGGTTTTATGACGAATGTAGCACTAAATATAAAATTAAACGATCTTTAAACATCTACGGTAACAGCGGGAAAATAAAAGCCATATTTTATTTTGCAATGAGTCACGTGATCTCTTTATATATCATGGATGTAATTATTATTTCAATTTTTATTTAAAAAGCTACCTAATATATTTTGCTGAATAATTTTGTTTACATATTTCATGTGATATTTGAATATTTCCTAAAATTTGTGAATTTTAACTCCGCTTAAAATTTTTGTGAAAAATTAAGTCACACAAGGTTCAATGTATTTCATTTGTTCAACTCAAGTAAAATCTGAAACTAATTGGGTGATATTATTCATTTCGATTCCCAAATACTCCACAGACCGTCTCAACAACATACTAAAATTCCATTTCGATAAAGTCATTTCTACGACAGTTATTGTGCGAACGGACAGGCAGACAGAATGACCAAAGCCATAAACCCTTTTCAACTATATTGGAAAGGGTTTCCAAAAATTCAACTATGTAGGTACATGTTAGCAAAAATTTGTGATCTTGCTATTGATAATCTGTCCAGGAAGCGAACTCGCAGCTAAGATATTCTGTCTTTGATTTTGGCATTAAATGTTTCTTAAACTGGATTTCAAATTTTAAAAAAGTTTATTTCAGGGTATCTCACTAATATTTCTCTACAAATGTACAAAATGTTATAGTTTTGTATGCTATAGATTTTGTGGTATGAGACAAAGAAACTCGAAGAAAGACCGCGAAATTTACCAAACAGCGCTGATGACGTCAGCTACATTTTTTAATACTATTCATCAATTTGACTTCGTTTTCGTTAATTTGGCTTCAATTTGAAAATTTTGGATATAATTTCATCAATTTGGTATCATTAACAAAATCGCCAAATTGGTGATAGTTTACCAAATGAGAATTACCAATTCTTTCCTTATAAATAAATGACAATTGGCGAATTGTTGGGCTAAAAATGCAAAACTATTGTACAAAGTATCTTCTGCCGTGAATATAGCAAACGAAATCCACGAGAATGATATTAAGAAAATTGTTGTATAATATTGCATATGGAAATTGAACACATTTTACGATAATTAATACTTTTAAATTTTATGTAATTTCTTTGATAAATTTATTTGAAATAAAATGCAATATCTCAAGGACGGTTCATGCCAGAGTTCTAAAGTTTGACATTCGTTTCCTAATAAAAATTATATAAGAAATTACTATTTATCAACAGGCTTACAGTATTTACGGATTCTAATAATCGCATCAAATTATGTTCTAACCGCTCGATTCGTTCACGAGATATCACACATACACACTCACACACAGATGTCATTTAACAACGGACTATTCAAATCCAGTATCTTGATACGTACTCTTCCATTGAACTCGAATTTTCGACCCCGTTACAGTACTTTTCCTATGCATTACACTACGAATGCAGGAAAGGTAATAAATCTAGCATTTTAAACAGCAATTATTATAACATATTGGACAATAACTATTGAAAAAAAGACAATATATCCCCTTAACAATGATAAACAAATTAACCTTCAATATACTAAATAACAAGCAAGAAATAACAAGTACTCTGTTATACTAAATAACAAGCATAAAATAATAAATACTCCAATACATTAAATAACAAGTACTAAAAAGGATATTTATGAAGGAGCATTTATATGGTGACAAGGTATGGTATTTTGCATACTTAATTTTTACGGTTATACTAATTTACGGAAAAACCGGAAGTGACATCTCCAGATCCAGAAGTGCAAGTCCTTAGTGAACCCTCCAACCTCTCCTAAATTATTCCTCTTGAAACTGAATCTGTATAAGTCATCATTATGGATGAGAATAGAAATCCATTCTCCATTCCTGACGAAGCTAAATCAACATTTGTTTGAATTTTGTTATCCTCTTTACTCGAAAACTGCAATAGATAGGAAGATTAAATTTTGCATACATGCATGAAATTCCACGCAAATTTGCAAAATCGCAATTTCAATTATTAAAACAAAATGTAACAGGGCAAAATGTGCAATTTTAAATGAGCATGCTCACAGCGCTTTTTAACAAATATCAAGTAAACAACAACTTTTAAACAGCCAACAAAATCATGTTCAAATGCATGCATTGTGTTTTAAGCGTGTTCCTGTACAGTACATATGTTTTTGCGATTTGAATGTGTTACTCTAATTTCATTATTTTCCTATATTCTAATGTGCTTAATTTAATATTCAAATTCTAAAAACGTGTATGCTATTTTATATTAGTATTCTCACATATTGAAATTAAGTTTTTATATCAATAAGTGCAATGCACTTTGTGAAAAGGATAAGAAAAACTTGAGAAAAGTATAAAAGCACAAACAACACAATAATTACTGTATTATTTGTGCTTTTATACATTGCTTACATTTTTTCTGAAGTTTTATACTTATAATTTCATAATTATTTATTAAATTAAGTTTTAATTTGAAATCTTTTACAGTTCGCATACTTCATATGAGCAATTCCATTCAAAGCCCGGCATTTTGTTAGTTTAAGCCCTGCCAATAAACCTACCAGTAAACCATATACATTTTGTATTCGGAAGTGTCATCCGTAAAACATGAAATAAAAAACCTCGGTGAACCCCCCTTTAACTCTTAACCCCCTCCAGAATTTGATGTTGAATCCATATAAGTTATCATCTAAACTATTTCTATAGCATTTCCAGAAAAAATAAATGCATCAAAAAGTGTTTTTAGTAAAAACAATGATATAGCACAAATTTTGTCACCAATAACAAGTACTCCAATACACTAAATAATAATCGCTAAACAATTATTACTCCATTATACATACGAAATAACAATTATTAAATAATGGTACTCCCATACAGAAATATACATTTATAAAATAACAAGTACTTTAATATACTACATAACGAATACAAAATAACATATATCAAAAAAAAACTACTCTAATATCTAAAATAATAAGTAGAAATACTAAATAACATTTATTAAAAAACACCTACTCGTATATCTAAAATATAATAAGTACAAATACTAAATAATAAGTAGAAATACTAAATAGCATTTATTAAAAAACAACTACTCGAATATCTAAAATATAATAAGTACAAATACTAAATAATAAGTAGAAATACTAAATAACATTTATTAAAAACAACTACTCGATTATCTAAAATATAATAAGTACAAAAACTAAATAATAAGTAGAAATACTAAATAGCATTTATTAAAAAACCACTACTCGAATATCTAAAATATAATACGTACAATTACTAAATAATAAGTAGAAATACTAAATAACATTTATTAAAAACAACTACTCGATTATCCAAAATATAATAAGTGCAAATACTAAATAATAAGTAGAAATACTAAATAGCATTTATTAAAAAACAACTACTCGAATATCTAAAATATAATAAGTACAAATACTAAATAATAAGTAGATTTATCAAAAAACAACTACTCGATTATCTAAAATGTAATAAGTACAAATACTAAATAATACGTATAAACACTAAATAGCATTTATTAAAAAACAACTACTCGAATATCTAAAATATAATAAGTACAAATACTAAATAATAAGTAGATTTATCAAAAAACAACTACTCGATTATCTAAAATGTAATAAGTACAAATACTAAATAATACGTATAAACACTAAATAGCATTTATTAAAAAACAACTACTCGAATATCTAAAATATAATAAGTACAAATACTAAATAATAAGTAGAAATACTACATACCCTGTACTAATATTAAATAACAACCCTGTCCATCAACATATAATCAAGAAAGTTTCCCTTAAACTTGCAGCTCCATAAAATCTGCTGTCCTATTGACTTGAAAAGTAAAAGGTACTTTGCGGCGAAGTAAATATGTAGCTAATTACCGACGCAAAGCTGCTCATTCTAAACTTAGGCATACATGTTATTAGGGAAAACTTAGTAGCTGACTTCTTAATCAGCTTCGAGTCAAAATTGGAACACGTTCAAAGCTGAAAGAGTGGAACACCGATCAAGTAGATCGTCGTTTGACATGCTTTGAGACAACGTTAAATAATATATATTCTGGTCCTGGGATGTAAGCGACGTTATGAACTGTTCCATTCTTAACTGTTAAAAAGCATATATAAATATCTTGAAGCACTGTAGAGATAGATAATTCATTCGAAGTGTCGTGAATTTTAGAGAACATTTTTATTAAGTACTAGCAGTATACACGTTCTTCGTACGGAGTATATAATATAAAAAAAACTTAAAATTCACAATCATGTGCAAATTCCTGTAATATACTAAATGGCATTGTTAATCGAAATATTTTATTAAAATATTTAATTTAATGTTCCTAAAAAGAAGTTACAAAATTATTTTCATGGGCAGATCTGAAGAATAAAACATCCTGGTATCGTTTGTAAACAAATTTACAAAAAATATAAAGTTGAATCAATATATGCAAAATAAAAGCGCTAAAATTGTATGGGACCCGTATTACTTATATTCAGCAATATTATAAGATATACCCGTGTATTAGTAGAAGATTACACGTACTACAACATATGAGTTTCTAAAATATCAGACAAAATAAAACAGATGACGTAATAAATTGGAAATATCGATAATCCCGTAATCTTTAAATTTAAAGGCCATAATTCATTCCAATATATGCCAATATATGTGAAAATATATGTCAATATACCTGTACTACTTATATTCTAGTAGATTAGAAAATATCTGCATTTGTAGAAGATTAACCGTACTACGTACAATATATGGGTTTCAACAATTTTTGCCAAAATAAAACAGTGACGTAATACATTGAAAATCTAAATAATCCCCGAAAATATCAATAATGATAAGGTTTAAACCTGAAGATCGCAATTGATATAATCCAGTCAAAAATGCAATATCGGTGAAATTTATTTTATATTCATATCTTTATTATTTAAATCGGAAAAGATTTAATAAAAATCGGCTGCCGCATACACACATTTGATTTAAATCCATTGCTAAGCGACATGATATCATTTTCTTCAAATAAAATGGCGGAAAATATATCGTCCGCATAATGCTATCTCTATGGAAGGTTTATTTGTTCGTTTTTAATTAATATCTAGACAACCCCTGGTATTAGAAATTCGAAACATGAAATAAATTTTAAGTAGACTATTTCAAGGCTACCCACAACATTTCATTAAATTTGGTTCAGCTTTTCTCCCTTGATGATGAGACAAACATACAGACAGACAGATTTTCAATTTATATATAGATTCTATTTCATTTGTATTTGATTCATTATAACAAATTTTTTTAACACATAAAGAAAAATCGTACACTTGAAAATCAAATAAGTCCGACCATTTAAAATATGTGATATGCCCAACATATAACATTTCCTACATATAAATGCATTTTTAATTTCAGTAAAATAGCAGATTCAAGAAATTTGTGAAAGAGCCTCCATATGGTGGCAAATGCTAAACACTTTTATTCTCATTTGCATACTTATTTCGTACAGTTATGCGAATTTTCGAGAAAGCCGGAAGTGCAGTCTCTCAAAACGTAAATGGAAAATTTAGTGAGCCGCTACCCCTCAATTCCTATTAGTCATAAACTAAGCTCTATACATAGCCAATCTTCAGACATATATGTTATAAGAATTTTTGTGATCCGGAAGTGAAAACCCTCGAATTTGATGCTGAATCCATCTAAGCTCTATCTATAGCAGATCCCGCGAAATAGATATTTCAAGGAAACTGTAAATTTCTGAACTGAAAATGACATATCTAGAGCCGGAAGTGGAAATTCTTAGTGAATCCAACCTACTTTCTCTGGAACTCGATTCTGAATCCACATTAGTCATCATCTAAACTTTATCTATAGCAGATCCTGAGAAATAGATGCTTCGAAGAAAGTTTTGAAGATGCGGGACAGCCCAGTGGCTAGCGCGGGAGGATTGAACTCGCCCGACCCGAGTTTGATTCCTGGCTCTGTCTAAACTGTCTCCGTGTTCACGAGGAGTACGGGTTCTTTAAATATATGGGTCCACTTCAAAATAAAATATGGCATCCATCTTGTGTCAAAATCGTGATTTTTAAAGTTCTTTTTAATTTATATTTAGTGTTGCATCCGTCCTAAAACCGCATTATTTTTTTTCTGCGCATGTATATAGTGCGCCAACGCATTTACAATATTTTTTAGTTTAAATGATTATCAAACTTTGATTATTTCTACAACGAAGCTTAATTTTCACGTATGGAGAATGTAAACATATCAAGCTGTAAGATGAGTTGTATAGCTCTGGAGTTTTCAATATAGCTGATATGAATGAAACATTCATTAACTTTACATAGCCAATCAGACGATTCTATAGTATTGCTTTTCCGATGAAGTTTTAAGCATGGCTTTAAAAAGGACATTTACCTCCATGGCTTTAAGTTTTTAAATAAAATAAAGTATTATAGTATTGCTATAATTTAAGAAATATCGCCGCTGAATGAAAGGAATGGGAAAAAGTTTATGAATGAAATATTGACTGCTTTTATACAGAGAGCCAGGCGATTTATATTTTGATGGCGTTATTTAAAAAAATTTCACTTGTTTTCGATGAAGTTTTCAAATATAATAACTGCTGAATGTATCGCATTTTAGAGATGTTTAAAAAAATTCCATTTCAGTTGGAAAGTGTTTCATAATCGCTGCTTTATGCATGATTTATCTTCCTTTTTAATTAATATCTATATAACCCTTGATCATAGAAACTCGAAACCTGGGGTAAATTTTAAGTGGAGCTATTCCAAGCTTACTCACAAAATCTCATCAAATTCGGTTCAGCCGTTTTCCCGTGATGATAAAACAGACAAATTTTCAATTCACTTACTCAATCTACGTTGGGAATTTTCATCAATATCAGAAAAACTTCCATGTTTCCTCTTTTATTTAATTTAAGTTGATAACAAACATCCTTAATATATTTTATTTATTGCCTATTATATGTTAGTTTTATTTGTTAAAATATACAAAACTAGCATATAAAAATGTAATTCAGATATATCTGAAAATATAGGTAAGATAGCTAAATGGAATAAAAATATCTGAAATAATAAATAAGAGTTAAAATAAAAATCATATACCTAAACTGTATAAAATGCGAGAAATTTTGTATATAATTTTAAATATATTTGTACATAGTATGATAATTATAACTTATTAAGCAGCATGCAAATATATCATGTAAAAAACTGTATAATCAATTTAGATATACCTGCAAAAATAAAATATATGTAGCATATCTAACTTAAAAAGAATATATTTGAATACCGAATGCACTATAAAACTATTTTATAACTGAACTACATAAACTATTTTCCATTTGTGACCATCATATAATATAGATGAATAAACAAAGCAAAAATATTGCAGTATACATTCATATATACTTCATATCTTAGCCTTACGTTAAAGTTTGAACAAATAATGCCATATATATATATACGTATATATATATATATATATATATATAAATTTTGGTATAGTGTATTATGAGTTACTACATACATTCTAACATTGGATTTACTAATTTATATTTATATATATATATATATATATATATATATATATATATATATATATATATATATGTATATATATAATCACCAATCTATATGATAAAAAAGATTCTTACAACTTCACTATCATAAAGCTGCTATCATATCAATCTTGCAATTCTATTCAATTGTTTAGAAACATCATTTTAAACCAGCTATTTCGAATACATCGACTTTCTGATCCTCGGTTTCAATTTCTCCACATCAATAATCTTAAAAGCATTTGTCAAAATTACCAATATCCGGAAGTATTTGTAAATAATATTATTAATAATTTCAAATATACCACGTAATAATTTTACACATGCATTTTTTATCTTTGATTGGATAACTCATTTTTGAGAATTCACCCATTCTTATCACCTAACTTACCACTTGGCCTGAGTCTAATATTGTTGACTATTTTCCACTTGTCCAGTGGAAGTCTCCTATACTGATTACTATTTTTGAAAGTCTCCATACATATTATGTATCATTCACATGTATTCATTCCGGTGCCCAGTCGCATTGACGAAGTGAGGTGAAATGCTCAGTCCCTTGTTCAACTTGCACGTGGTAACAATGCTTGTGAGTTCATATTTCTGTTCGAGGAGGTATTATCTTTCTGTTTTGTAATTCAATTGATTTATTTTTCTCCTTCTACTAGCCAGTAGACAGTTCCAATGGTGTCTATAGTTAAATACTATCGCCATTGTCTGAAACTGGCTATTCTATCGTTTTTAATTCGAATTGTATGGCTGTCCTGATGAGAATGCAATTTCGAACTAACCGCCATTTTTTGTGTAGTTTCAATTGATTGTTCTCTATGTCTTAATCTTTTATCGTGAGCTAATTATTATTGCCTTTTCTCATTTTTGCCATATTTTCTTTTTATTTTTATTTATATTTATATACTTTTAATTGTGAATTTTGTATCCTAATATTCTTCTCATCCCCCTTTCCATTGTAGTGATATGTTACCTTCTATCTTTATCCTTAGTCTTGGTCTATAGTTACTCATTTGTAACAGATATGCTCAAGATGGGTTTTTTTGTACATACAGTAGTTTATGCATAATTTTCAATTAAAATCTTTCAATTTTTATATATATATATATATATATATATATACATATCTATCTATCTATCTCTCTATATATATATATATACTTATCTATATATATATATATACATATATATATATATATGTATATATATATATATATGTATATATATATATATATATATGTGTGTGTATATATATATATATATGTATATATGTATATATATATATATATATATATATATATAGATATGTATTTATATATATATATATAAAAATCGAAAGATTTTAATTGAAAATTATGCATAAAAGGATGGCATTTTTTAGTTCAGATAATGAGGGCAATTTTTTATTATATTTACTTGCTCTTTTAGTTCTTTTTGATTTACTTTTATGATTGTTGAAGGAATTATAAATATTATGGTCTTCATTAGGATGATTAAAGGACTTTTTAACTATATTATGATGATTAAATATTTGATTGAGTCCATATGGAAAAATAGTTTTGTGTGCACAAATGAATTCATTTTCAAGAAACAATCTGTCATAATAATTTTTTTGAATACACAGAATACTAATTTCAATGTTGTCGAACCCATGTTTAGAAAAATGTTCGTATTCATATTTTGATTCATTAAGGGTAGTTGCATTATTTGAAATTTTTTTTATGTGATTCCTGTGTACGTTATTTCGGAGGTGCAGAGGGTTGCTGGTTTGACCTATATATGACATATTACATTTTTTACATTTAATTTGGTAGATGCAATTATATGTTTTACAGAAGACAAGATTATTGCTACAATTGATCTGATTACTATTAGCAAACGGACAAGTTTTACATCTATTAGAATTACAAGATTTAAATTTAAGTGTGTTATTTAGTGATGCATGGCTGTACGATTGAAAGTTATATGAAGTGAACAAAGAATACTGGCTGGATGTACCGAATGAAGATGGGATAGACATAGAAGAAAAAGGATATTGTTGGTAGCTGGATATCGATCTAGGAAAACCCCAACAAGTTCTCGAATACCGAGCTTGGATGTCAGAGAGCATCCAGTTGCCAGTCGCTAAATTTTGATAATAAGACATCATGTAATAGGGAAAGATAGTAACCTTTATTTCCCCAAAATAAAGGCACTTGCATTAAAAAAAGAGACTCTTTAGCCAAGAATGCACCTTAATTCAAATACAAAAGTGGAGACACAATTACAACATATGAAAGGTACCATTATTTTTCAAACTAATGGATCATCTAAAACACTTTGAAAATATATAAACTAATGTGTAGACACATTAAAACCTGGATTAAATAAATGCTTAGGAATAAGCAAAACTAGGATAGATAGTGGAAAAATATACATATACACATTGACTATTCCAGAATAAATTGAATCAAATTAACATCCATCAATACAACATGAAACACAATATTTTACCTCAGAACTAATATAATCTAAGAATAATACAACCAATGCTGTAAATACAGGATTCAAATTCTTCCAATAAATATACATTTATTTAATGGTTCAACAATTAAGAGATTCAACATAAGAAAGGCTAAGTACGATCAAAAATCAATAAGATATTCAATGTATGAAATACTAAGATCGATCACAAAAACAATGGCTAAGAATAAAATTATTACCTAGGAATTACAATTACCAGACATTATAAAATGATAAGATTAGGGATAATGAGATAAAAATGAAGTTAAAATTTGACACCAATTCAGCGCACACCAATTCAGCTAATTACACTGAATGAGGTGTTTTCACACAGTTTACTTATATTACTGATTTTTGAATATTTGTATTTGCTTTCAGTATGGTTATGTTAAAAAAGCTACTTGCATAAAAATCTTAGAGGAAATACTTGTTTTATTGCTTCTGCAAAATAAATCCTGATATTATTAACCCTCTCTATTGAATTTAAAATTAATTTTTGACTTCTTATAAAGTAATTTGAGATGATGTTTCTGAACACATTTTGGTGTATGCTTGATCTCCTGAAGCTATATTCGAATATGTATATTTCGAGATTAATTACATAGCTTCATGGAGATCAAGCCCATACAAAAATGTGTTCAGAAACATCATCTTAAATATTTCGAGATTAATCGGAATTTCGAATAATATCGGATATAATATCGGAAATATTTCGATAATGTCGGAATTCTATGGTTTGACTGTGACTGCAAGTATAAGCAAATATTTGAGAGGTTGATACAGGAATATAAAAGTATATCGGAAGACAGAGGAGGTTCATGATTATGGAGAAATCGCTTAAGTGAAAGGCTTGAGATCAAGCCTTATATGAATTTGAAAAGATCAAGACAAGGTAACAAGTACTGGCTGTAAGAGTATTATAGTTCATATTTTTATGTGGGATATGGTATTGATTACTAGGGAAAAATAAAATACACTTTGTAGTATGATGATATATGTTAAATGAAAGTCATTTGTGTGAATAGGTAATAGATTTTTCATGTTCTTCTTTCAAAGGGTTTTGTTGTTTTCAGTTGGTGTTTGATGTTGGTAATAAGACCATTCGAAGTAAAATATCGGTTTCCGGGAGTGTTGCCATGGCATAAAGCATGCTCAACCGGAGTATGGGGGTCACAACTCCCCCCGGCCAAATTACAAATTTGCGTAAAAAAAGGTACAGAAATTTATGAAATCGATAAAAATTTTCAGGGGATAAAATTTGAAGAAATACAGAATTCAAATTTTTATACGGCCCCCGTGCAAAAACATTTCCAATGACTAAAATGTGCCCCATACACTAATACGGTGATGTATAAAATTTCAGCATTTTATCATAAAAAGTCCCACAGATATGTTTAAACTAAGTTGGTGAGGGATTAATCACAAATTAAAATGTAAATGTTTACTACAAGAGTGCAAATGACGCAACGCAGAAATACATCATAGGCAAATAATATCTGGCTTTTATCTTTAATGGGTCTTTGGCATAGATGAAAAGCATTTAGAACAAGCTACAAGCTTTGCAATGTTTGTGTAAATTTATTATTTCAACACAGTGTAGATACTTTTGTACCAATAAATAGCAAAATTATTATTTATCTATGTAATCATTGTTTTCCTTCGTAATTTGTGTATGACCCTTGAAACGCGATCTGCCAACACAAATTTTCCCCTCTGAGAACCCATGTCTATGCATCGAAAAGTGGTTTAAATCAGAATTTTTTGCCTTTTCATATCTCTGGGACTTTTAATGATAAAATGCTGATATTTTGTACATCACCTTATTAGTGTATGAGGCACATTTTACTCTTTGGAAATGTTTTTGTAAGGGGGCCGTATAAAAATTTAAATTTCGCATTTCTTAAAATTTAATTCCTTTGAAAATTTTAATCGATTTCATAAAATTCTGTACCTTTTTTTATGCAACTTTGTAATTTATTATATATGTCTAAGATCAATATTTAAGGAATAAAAGGAATAAGGTTTAAGGAATAAGGACCCCCTATATATATACATATACATACATATCATATATATATATATATACACTCATGTCCAAAATTTAAGCATAATTCGTAAAATGCAAAAAATTCGGAGTTAATATGGATATAATGGTTCACAAACAGTCGTGGAGAATCGTGGGACGAAAGTAAATCATTGTGCATATGCAAAACAGTTCAGTCGACGTTGACATGCGCAAAGCACCTGCGAACGTCGGAAAGGGTATGAAACGGCCTCGAGCGGCATGACCAGTTGAGGCAGAATTTCGCAATTGCTGTGGTACGAAGCCTTGTTAACAATAAAACAAGAAAGATCAATCATACTTAAAGCATTGATTATGAAACACTTTCCAACCCCAATGCAATTTTATTTAAACATCTCTAAAATGCAATGCATTTCAAAGTCATATTTTAAAACGTATCACAATACTACATTAATTTATTATATTTGAAAACTTAAACCTTCATCGAAAAAAATGAACTTCATTCAAATGACGGCATTGAAATATAAATTTGCCTGGTTTAAACATCTCTAAAATGCGATACATTCCTCGGTAATATTTTTAAAATCATCATAATACTACAAAAATTTATTATATTTGAAAACTTCATCGAAAACAACTGACATTCATTCAAATGACGTCATAGAAAAAATAACACGCCTGGCTCTCTCTATAAAAGCAGCATTTCATTCATAACATTTTCCCAATCATTTCATTCATTACAGTACTAAAATAATTTATTTTATTTAAAAACTTAATACCATGGAGCTACAAGTAATTAAACTCTATGCTTAAAACTTCATAGAAAAAAATCGTCCTTTTCTGTGTAAAATCAATGAATATTTCATTCATATCACCTATGCAGACTCCATGATCTAAATACTTTTGCGTTAAAAAAATACAGCAATTCTTATACAACTCATCCTACATATTTCGCTGTTTACATTTTACATAAGTGAAAAATAGGCTTCGTTGTAGAAATAATCAAATTTGGATGAGCATTCAAACTCAAATATATTGTCATTGCGTTGTTTCAGTATGTGGGTGCACAGAATTTAAGCAAAAATAAAGAGATTTTAGGACGAATACAGCACTAAATATGAATTAAAAAGAACTTTAAAAATCACGATTTTGAGACAAGATGGATGCCGTATTATATTTTGAAGTGGGTTACGTGAACTTTTCATGTCATGGTCACGTGCTGGCTTCATATAAGAGGTGTAATTATTATTTTAATTTTTATTTAAAAAACTACTGAATATATTTTTCTGAATTTTTTTTTATATATTTTATGGAATAATTTGAATATTACCTAAAATTTTTGAAGCAATTTGTGAATTTTAAATCCGCTTAAAAAATGTATGGAAAATTAGGTCCCATAGGGTTCAATGTATTTCATTTATTTAACCCGGGTTGAATCCAAAACTAATTGGGTGATATTATTCATTTATATTCCCATAGGTCCTACAGACCGTCTGAACAACATACTAAAATTTCATTTTGATTAAGTCATTTTTACGGCAGTTATCGTGCTAACGGACAGACAGACAGACAGACAGAATGAATGGACAAAGTCATAAACACTTTTCAACTGTGTTGTAAAGAGTTGATGTCATGTTCAGTGACGAGTCCAGGTTTAGCCTGCAAACTGATTCTCGTCGTACCACGATCAGGATAAAACGTGGAACGCGTGTACACTCGGAAAACATCACGGAAAGACATCGTTTTCCGTTTGGGGGAGTCATGGTCTGGGCAGGCATCATGATGAACGGCTGCACAGACCTCCACATCTTTGACACGGGTTCGGTTACCGGTCAAAGATACAGAGACAGTTCGGTTACAGTCAAAGATACAGTCCTTTAGCCTACCGTTCGATTATTTCGAGGTGTTGTTGGCCTTGATTTTATATCCATGGCTGATAACGCGCCTCCTCACCATGCGGCCTTGGTCGACGACTTCCTTCAAACTTAAGATATCCAGCAGATACAGTGGCTTGCCAACTCTCCTGATCTGAATCCAATAGAGCAGTGGTTCCCAAACTTTCCGGTCCGCGGACCCCCTCAGCGAAAAACAAAATTCGCGGACCCCTTAAAACCATATTGCAAGGGGAGAGGCGGGAGATGTTCGCTACGCCCCCCTCTATTCAAAGCTGACGTCATCCGGTCTCTAGTAGTTTTAATGCTCGAAGTTACAAGTGCTTTAACGTCCGAACTACATCAGGGTATCGTCACCGTTAATCATGGCATTGTGCCAAAACAATATCTACTCCCAAACAATTTAATTCTGTTTCAAGATATAATCTATCTGTTTTAAATTAATTTCATAAATGTATTTAATTCAAAGTTATTTAGAAAAAAGTTCATTATTATTTTATTTAAAAAAATAAAATTAAAAAAAGAGTAGAGAAAGATAATGAATTTTATTTTTTATAAAGCTAACTATTGATTAGTTAAATATTGCGTGTTGTTCGCGGACCCCTAAAACCTCGTCGCGGACCCCAGTTTGGGAGCCACTGCAATAGAGCATGTGTGGGATATGCTTGGAAGACATCTTGCAGTCCTCCGCTAACCACCAAGCTCCGTTCCGGGATTGAAAACTACTCTCTGTGAGACTTGGAACTCTTTGAGCGCTCAACTCATCCAAACCCTCATCGGAAGTATGGTAAATCTTTGTGCAGCATGAGTGACTACCCGAGGTTCCCACACACCGTATTAAACTGCAGCATCACATTGTTTTAATCATTCTGTTTCACTGAGGTTAACACTCGTATCGTGACCCATTTTCTTTCAACCCTTTTCTTTGGATAATAACAGTCGTTATTATCCTTTTTTAACACTTTACAACAAAGTTGAAAAGTGTTTATGACTTTGTTCATTCTGTCTGTCTGTCTGTCTGTCTGTCCTTTAGCACGATAACTGCCGTAAAAAATGACTTAATCAAAATGGAATTTTAGTATGTTGTTCAGACGGTCTGTAGGACCTATGGGAATATAAATGAATAATATCACCCAATTAGTTTTGGATTGAACCCGGGTTAAAAAAATGAAATATATTGAGCCCTATGGGACCTAATTTTTCAAACATTTTTTAAGCGGATTTAAAATTCACAAATTGCTTCGAAAATTTTAGGTAATATTAAAATTGTTCCATAAAATATATGAAAAATATTTAGCGAAATATATTCAGTAGTTTTTTAAATAAAATTAAAAATATATTCAGTAGTTTTTAAAATAAAAATTAAAATAAAAATTTCACCTCTTATATGAAGCGATCACATGACCCACTTCAAAATGATATATGGCATTCATCTTGTCTCAAAATCGTGATTTTTAAAATTCTTTTTAATTCATATTGAGTGTTGTATCCGTCCTAAAACCAGTTTAGTTTTGCTTAAATTCTGTGCATCTACATACTGAAACAACGCAATTACAATATATTTGAGTTTAAATGCTCATCCAAATTTGATTATTTCTACAACGAAGCCTATTTTTCACTTATGTAAAATGTAAGCAGCAAAATATGTAGAACGAGTTGTATTAAAATTGCTGTATTTCTTTAACACAAAATTATTTAGCTCATGGATCCTGCATAGCTGATATGAATGAAATATTTATTGATTTTACAAAGAAAAGGACGATTTTTTTTCGATGAAGTTTTAAGCATAGAATTTAATTACTTGTAGCTCCATGGTATCAAGTTTTAAAATAAAATAAATTATTTTAGTACTGTGATGAATGAAATGAATGGGAAACTGTTTATGAATGAAATTCTGCTTGTATAGAGAGAGCCAGGTGGTTATTTTTCCATGACGTCAAATAAAATAAATTATTATAGTATTGTGATGAATGAAATGAATGGTAAATTGTTTATGATTGAAATGCTGTTTTTATAGAGAGAGAGCCAGGCGTGTTTTTTTTTTCTATGACTTCATTTGAATGAATTTCAGTTGTTTTCGATGATGTTTTCAAATATAATAAATTATCGTAGTATTACGGTAATTCTAAAATTATTACCGAGGAATGTATCGCATTTTAGAGATGTTTAAACTAGGCAATTTATATTTCAATGACGTCATTTGAATGAAGTTCATTTTTTTCGATGAAGGTTTAAGTTTTCAAATATAATAAATTAATGTAGTATTGTGATAAGTTTTAAAGTATTACTGAGGAATGTATTGCATTTTAGACATGTTTAAATAAAGCTGCATTGAAGTTGGAAAGTGTTTCATAATCAATGCTTTAAGCATGATTGATCTTTCTTGTTTATAATTAATATATGATCCCTAAAATCATCGTGATGCTGAATATTTAAACATTTCGAAAGATCTAGATTAAGGAAACACCTGGAATTTTACATAAACATATAAAAAGTCTTTGTGAATCGATTTTTATCAAAGCGTGTCCGGGTTTGTATTCATATTTTTTGGATTATTGATTTCATAATTAATATTTTATACAAACAATTTATTCTACAAAATTAAAAATAACGTAAATGTGTTCGGGTTGTTTAGTAGTAACGTCATACAAATACTCAGCGTGAGTAGATAATTATTACGGAAGATATGAATGGAAGTCTCGTAAAAAAATTTAACAAAAGGAGCTCAAAACTGTACTTACTCACAACTCAGAAACGCTTGACCTAAATGACTTGAAATTTGGTATCACAGGTTGAATTTTGCTCTAGATTCGAACTATGTTGTCAAACTTGGGTATTGCCATTGAAAACTTCAAAGTTTGTGCGCGTTTAGATATGAAGACGACCCCCTATGTAAATTTTACGCACATTAATTTGTAGAGGATGTTATTCCTAATCAAATAGTATCTTTCAATTTTCTCTACGATGAACGATGCTCGATTAGCAGAGGGTGGGGCGCCGTTTTCCTCAGCTGTACATACAATGATATTTGAAAGTGAACCAAAATGATATACCATTATTAATATGTAAATATTTAATCATACTATATGTTGAATCCTCTTGTTCATTCTGTCTATCTGTCTGTCCGTTAGCACGATAACAGCCGTAAAAATGACTTAATCAAAATGAAATTTTAGTATGTTGTTCAGACGGTCTGTAGGACCTATGGGAGTATAAATAAATAATGTCACTCAATTAGTTTTGGATTGAACCCGGGTTGAAAAAATGAAATCCATTGAACCCAATGGGACCAAATTTTTCAAACATTTTTTCAGTGGATTTAAAATTCACAAATTGCTTTGAAAATTTTAGGTAATATTCAAATTATTCCATAAAATATATAAAAAAATTTCAGCAAAATATATTCAGTAGTTTTTTAAGTAAATATAAAAATAATAATTACACCTCTTATATGAAGCAATCACGTGACCATTATATGAAAAGATCACGTGACCCACTTTAAAATGAAATATAGCATCCATCTTGTCCCCAAATCGTGATTTTTAACGTTATTTTTAATTCATAGTGGGTGTTGTGTCCGTCCTAAAACTGCTTTATTTTTTCTTAAATTCTGCATACTGAAACAACGCAATTACAATATATTTGAGTTTAACTGATCATCCAAATTTGATTTTTTCTACAATGAAGGCTATTTTTCACTTATGTAAAATGTAAACAACAAAATATATAGAATGAGTTGTATAAGAATTGCTGTATTTCTTGAACGCAAAATTATTTAGCTCATGGAGCCTGCATAGCTGATATGAATGAAATATTAGTAGTGGTGTTTGATCACTTCTGGAATAATTTCTTATACTTTATACCCGTTAACTTCAGATGAGTGTTATATGACCGTATGAGAGTTAACGGGTATAAAGTATAAGAATTTATAACCCCTAACCTTTAATGTTCTGAATGTACATCTCATGATTGTGTTTTTAGATGTATTCGTTGAATACATCGTCATACATCTTAAATCATATATCTATCTCCTCCCTCTCCTCATATTAATTAGTGTGCGTCTGCAGACAGGACAGCTGAATTTTATTCTGAACCATTCACTAATACAACTTTGGTGAAATGTATGCCCGCAGAATATCGTCCAATCTGCCTGGCCTTCCAAACAAATAGCACAGATACTATCGTTCCAGAATGTTGGCTGATGTAAGTTTGAAGCAGACGTTCTACAATTAACACCATTATATCGACACCCCCTACAAGTAGGACCATGTCGACTCATGATGATTAAATGGTAACTAAGAGTGAATTCTTATATACAGATCGATAATGTATTTTGATAACTCGTTTTCTAGAGAAATGTATTTCCATTTTATAAATAGTTGTGTTTTTTGATAATACAGAAATAATCTCGTGTTTCAGTCCAGCTCTATTCAACAACCTTGATACAATTTTAGATATATTCTTATCCCAGAAGAAATACGATTAGGAATTTCCTGTTAGTATGCATAAACTTCCTGCGAGTTATCTGAAAAAAAAATGATTATTTTAGAACGAAAGAACTCGTCGACCAAGCCCCACTGTTAGGAGGCACACCACCCATGATTATGAATTCGTGTTTCTATTTTGACGTCTAAGTTATCACCACATCATTTCAAATTGGAAAGTTTTTAACCTTTTAATTATTTGAATAATATACACTACACACCATATAAAATAAAAACACCATTTATTTTTTGTTAACACATTATTTATAACATACAAAATATAGTCATTCCATTTGACTAGAAGAGTTCATCACATTCTGACTTCTTTCATCTGAGTAGAAACAGTCACATATTCTATCTTATTAAAATGTTTATAAGATATATAGTTAAAAAGATATACTTTAAAAAGATATATAGTTAAAAACATATACTTTAAAAAGATAAAAAAAAATTATTTATAAAAATTATCACTAAAATTAAAAATCATGATTTGTGTATTTCTCTCATGTAGTGTGAGATCAAGTATTTTAATTCCGTGTAGTTTAATTGAAAATTATTCTTCCTGTTTTATACTTTTTATCATATAATGTCCGTAAGACAAACATGTAATTTTATCATCTAATATATATTTCTTATCATAGAAACTACTTAACGAAATTTTATTTAGGTTAACAGTACACAACTCATGATTTTTACTAATAATTTGAGATTGTTTATTTCGTAATAAATCATCATTTCGTAATGTTTTGATAAAATTATCATGTTGAAGAGTTTTCAAAACACTAGCTTTTATTCCTTTTGCTGTTTTTTTACATTCCGTTCCAAAAATATATGAATACATTTTTGGTTTCAAACCACAAAACTCTTTAATAGGTAAACCTCTTGTTTCATCTTTTAAAAACCCTAACCGCATATAGTTCCCAGTATTATACAAGAAATGATCTTGTTCATAATTCGAAAAATCGAAGATATTAGGGAGTTCTGTTGCCATATCTTCATAAATATCATGAGTTTTTATTTCTAAACACAGACTATCAGTGTCTGTATATAATAATGTGACTTTATCATTGTAATATTTTTTAAAAACTTCATAGTAAATTCGATGCATGTGAAGTTTGCTTAATTCCAATACAGTAAATCCAATATAAATCGGTTTATTTAAACATAAAGTACTACGTTTTTTTTTAAATAAAACACAATGTTCGTTAATCGGTTGAAAATAATCTAAACACGAACTTTGTAAGTGTTTTTTGCATTCTTTTTCGGTAATACCGATTGAAACGTTTCTTAGTTTTCTAACATTTAATAACGTACGACCAAAAAATGCGTTATTCATTAATTTGAAAAAATTTTTAAAAAAGTTTCCTTTCGCCTTCTTGCGTTCGTTATTATTCAATTCGATATAGGGTTTCAACCATGGTGTTTGGCGAAAGGAAACTATTCTATGAATTTGTTTTAAAATCATTCCCTGTTTTAAATAAAATTGTAAGTTTAAATAATGAACTACATAACTTTTTTTATCGTTTAAATTTGGAATAAGCTTTTTTGTTTTATTAAACTTTAAATTAAACTGATGTAATAAATGTTTTTGATATGGTGATAAATCATCATAAGTAACTTCAACGTGTTCCGCTGCCAAAGGAAAAGATTCATGTTCATCGTGTAAGGATTCTGGATAGGATAAGTCTACTTCTAATATATATCCGATATCTGAATCGGGTGTAACTTTAAATATATTAAATTGTTCTATTTCCTTAGAACTCAACCATTTAAAATCCCCTATTGGTAAATAACTCGACATAACATATCCGTAAAGGTTAGTCACATCTAAAGATATTATGTATTTTTCTTCTAAATCAGGGTTATATGTTTTTGGAATATAAATATTATTTGCTTCGCTGAATCTTTTACCAACCATACACACCCCTCCTCGTATTCCATGTTCAAGTAACAGATACATATCTACATCTTTAATGAGTTCAAGGGTGCAATCTGTCATTTTAAGTCCTGCACTCCAAGTTAAATCGGCTGCTGATATGAATTCCAATGCTTCTAAATTATAGATTTTCATAGTGATATCTCTAAAACTTTCAAACACTTCTGCTAATAGTATACAATCACAAAATAAATATAATTTAAGATAATCTTCAAAAGTTTTACATTTAAATTTTTTCCAAATTTTTTTCGCAAACATATATTCTTCTTCAGTTATGTGCTCGTTTGTGAGATCATTGAAAAAACATTTTTTAGAGGGGAGTTCAACACCATTTAATTTTATTTCACTATTTAAATATGAATAAGGAAAAACACCTTTTCTTCTTAATAACTGATATTTCTTTTTTGAGGGGAAGAATTCATTAAAAATAGGGAAATTATAATCTGATATATTTAAAGTATCAACCAGCTTTGATAGAGGTGAACTTAAAAAATTATAACTATCTAAAAATTTTAATCGGTCAATTGTGAAGGTAGTAAATTTTTCATTGTTTATTGGTATAACACGAATATTTTTGGCAAATCTGTTTGAAATTTTTTTAAAAATCAAATGAGAATCATATCCAGTTAAATTATGAATAACAACAGGTATAAAAGGCGATATTTGTAAATTTAAATTGCATGGGGAGGATTGACATAATCCGTTAAATCGTCCCGTTATATGGTTATGGTCTCTAGAAATTATATCTCCTGTTTTAAACTGTTTACCGCAAATATAACATTTCGAACTTTTTGAAAAATCAGAATCGATCATTGGAACATTTCTTTGCAGATAGTTAGATAAAGTATTCTCTATTTTTTGCAAAGTTGTAAGAAAATTTTCCACACAATCACCACCTCTATAATATTTATGATAAACAATTTTTTTATCATCAGTTATAATAAACAATGCATAGCAGATAGGTTCATGGACTTGAGTTTTAACTGTATAACTTTGTTTTTGTGAAGGGAATACTGTTTCGAGAGGTATGATCAAACTTTCAAAATCTGCATAAATCACAAAATTTGTTTTCAATAATTTTTGAAATGATTTAAATCTCATAAAGTTTTCACCGTCTTTTGGCATTCTTATGCGTTCGGGTTTGTTCTCTAAACAAAATAATTGATGGGTGTTTAAAGTATCTTTTCTTTGAAATGATGAAAGGCAATTTTTACAATGAAAATGTAATCCATTTTTCACACATAACAATCTGTTGAAATTAGAAATAAAAAAATAATGATTTTTATATAACATCAAATCTATTTCTTTCTTATTTTTAATTTTACTAATATATATCGGGAATAGATTATTTTCATACCCATAGACGTTAATTTTAAGATTATTCTTTCTTTCAAATTCGGGTATTTGAGTTATTTTAACAGGGTAATTAAGAAAATTGAAATCTAAATATTTTAAATATTTTTTAAATGAAGTAGGGTTGGATTTATTATTTATCATAGGAAATATTCCAGCTAAAACAGAATATAAAAAACACTTTAGATCAGAATTTTTAACATGGATGACACATTTTTTAGCTTTCAATATTTTTGGTAGTATTACAAACCCACACCCTCCGTTTGGTTCACTATATAACCCTAAATGCACCTCAATATATTTAATATCATTAATGATCCACCCACTACCTAATCGTAAAAAGTTTTCAATTGAAGATATTATTTTTTTGATAGCGTTATCTATTTTTTCATCTATTTGATATTGTGATAATAATCTTTCGCAAAATGATGAAAAATAAAATTCTTGTTTTATATATTCATTTTTTTCTATATTTTCATATTTAATGAATTCAACACATTCACATATAATAAAACGTATTCTTAAAGATACGCTATTATTTAATAAGTTAAAAATTTCATTTTTATTATCTATTAACGCAGTTAATGGATCAGAATAATTTTCCAAATCGGTACGAAATGTTTGAACATAATTCTGAAATGAGTATTCCTTCAAATAAAACATATAAATCAAAAGATGAGAAATAACAGTAATAATAAGGTTATTTATCACAAGATTTTATAAATGAAATAATAAATTGCATTCCTTTTATAAGATTGTCTAATGCAGTTATAGGAATATTAAACCGATTTTTCACTACATTTTCATATTCGCGGGTTAGACATATGTAATTCGATTTCCTAAATTCTTTTATTTGAATACTGAGACCGTTACCTAAGTAAACGGAATAATCAGGAATCAATTTTTTACCTTCGCTATCGTGACTCAACACCACATCATATTTGGATGCAGGTTGAGGTTCTGGATCATGAGATGGATGACTTGAAATTGAAGGTGTAATTTCGAATTCTTTTACGGAGTGTTTCCTTTTCTTTATTTTCATTTCCTTTATTGGTGGTTGTTGTGTTCCAGTTACATCTAAAAAATAGTAGATAATTTGAAAAATAATGAAATAATTTTTTTAATTCTACATGAATTGTCTTTTAAATCTCGGAAAAAAAAATAAAAATACGTTATTATACCGTTTGATAAAACAGAATCTGTCTCATTATCTGTCTCATTATCATTCAATATTAACAAATAACTACCTGTAACAGTCAGATGGTTCAGGTAAATTCTTTCTCGGGTTCTTTTCTTTCTTGAAGATACCATCGTTTCTTTTTCTCTTCAATGTTTTTTCATGTTCTTCGCCAATAATATGATCAAAATCTAAAAAAGAAGCTGGAAACTATCAGAAAATTATTTTTACGTTCACATGTAAACATTATGATTACTAGTTTTAGGATACTTACTTGTAAATGAATTCATTTTTTTTTCGTGTTCTTTATCATTCAATATTAACAAATAACTACCTGTAAGTGAAAATCAGATGTAAGTTTGTTTACAATGAAAACCAACATATTTCTCACAATAGAAACACAAGAAAAAAAAACAAGGCATAATGAAAAAAAAACCATTTAGCGGTTTTTTTCTAAAGTTAAAGAAGAGATTGTATTTCAAATCTTAACAATCTGATTTCCACTTACCGATTTTCTTTAGTTTTTTAATATTGTCCTATTCCTATTCCTGCAAATATAAATATAAATAATCTTTCATTATAAATTTTTCCATTCACAATAAAAGATAATTTAAAATTTTAATCTTCATATATCTATATTATAGGATTTGATACATCTTTGTTAAACATACAATTTGATAAAAAGAACAATTAGACTGCTATGTAAAGGACTCACTTCCCCAACCGGGAATCGAACCAGGGATCTCCGACTAGCCAGACAACGCTCTAACCACTTGAGGTAGTGGTGTGAGAACTTCATCTCCTATTCTGCTTTATAGTCACAACTATCATCTTACCTTTATCTGATCGAGATCTTCCTCTCTCTCTCTCTCTCAAACTTTTGAAGTGATTGTAAAAATAAAAAAATTCACAGCATAATCCAATAACAGATAATTTAAAGTTTTAACCTTCATACATCCAACCGGAATTGAACCATAGATCTTTGACTAACCAGACGAGAGTCTAACCACTTGAGGTACCGGTGCGAGAACTTCATCTCCTATTCTGCCTTATGACCCTACAACTTTCATCTTACCTTTATCTGATCAAGATCTTCTTCTCTCTCTCTATTAAACTTTTGAACTGATTGTAAAAATAAAAAATTAACTTACCGATATTTTACTCTATAGCAACCGAGTAAATGATGAAAATCCCTCCGAAAATTAGGGATATTCCTGATGAGATGAACACCACTTTTTCTAATACAACCATGTTGTATGTTAGAACTGATCTCTAGCACTGAGGTTATATACTTTCTCTCATACTAATAATAAACTTCTGAAGAACTTGCAGTGAAAACATCCTTTTTCAATAATATTCTCCTTTCTTGGAAGTGTTTCTTTAAGAAGGCTCTATATTTCCACAAAATATATATATATATATATATAATTACTAATAATATCGTTTTTACCATTTCTTAACATCGTTGTCTGTTCTGGTTTATTTTTAAACAAAATAATTAATAGTTGATTAAAGTTGTTTCTTTAAAATGAATATATATATATATATATATATATATATATAATATAAATAATTAATAGTTGATTAAAGTTGTTTCTTTAAAATGAATATATATATATATATATATATATATATATATATATATATATATATATATATATATATATATATATATATATTTTGTGTGTTATTAGTATGTGAAATTATATAGATTTTAAAAAATGAAACATACATATGTTAAAATATATTTATTATTTTAATAAACACAATATTACAGCGAAAAACATATCACATCGCATAGGATGTGTGAAATTACATCAATATTGTTTCTAAACATGTTTCCAAACTATTGATAGAAGACAAAATATTATGGTATATTGGTGTATGCATGTAATTCAGCAACAAGTTCATCATTATTCAATATAAAAAAATATCCAATTTTTTTCTTATTATTTCTGAAATCAGTTACATCAATTCCATCGATATGTCGATTCTTTTCACCAGCAACACACTCCAACAGATCATTATAAAAGTTTTGTGACCATGAACATATTAAATACTGGTTAGTTAAACAATCTTCACATAGAAATACATATCCAAATTTCTTATCATGCTGTCTTTTATGAATACAATTTATTATATCACAGTTATTTAAGATTTTGAAATAAAATCGTTGTTCGCTAGATTTCCATTCTATTGCTGATTGCATACAGTTATATAAATTTTTGAAAAGTGATGGGTGCACATATATAAAATTTCCTAGTTCTGAATCAGAGAGCAAGAATCCATACCGCTCCATTGTAGATCTAGTGAAGTAATTGATGTGATTATCTAGATATCATGTTTAAAAGTGGTACACAGGTCTGTTCCTTTGCATGGAAGGTGTGACAACATGTTGATAGGAAAAAATTATTTTTCACAAACATCTTGATAAACTTTTCGTTTTTGTCTCTGTGTCTAATATGCAGATGATACATTTGTAATTGACGTGAACTTTGAAAAAGGAAGTATAAACAAAACAACCCGCAAGTTGTTGTCCGAACATCTTGAAAACATATATGGTTGTATTTAATAACGTTAGAATTTTTTTTCATAAAAGAAACCATGTGTTTATTTCGTGGTGGTATTCCATAACTATCAAAGTAGTATGCTATATTATTATGAAAATATATAGCAATCCAATGACTACCTGATAATGTTCTTGGATCTAAGTTTACAATAAATGATTTAAAATGAGTTTTTCCATGTGGTAAACTATCAGATGCATAAACCCCTGCAAATCCATTCTTTAACCTGTAATCACTACATGCCAATCTACACAGTGAAATTGTGTTCATTTTTGTATTGAGTTACGTGCGAAAAATGTTTTTTTTTTTATATATAATAACAGCTGTTTAATAATCGGTGAACACGCTTCTTGATTTATCTAGTTCGATAGTATTGCGATATTCTGCAAAAACAATCAACGTAACAGTTTCAGGAAGGGGTGTTGCAAATTTCATATCTAGAGCAATATTTCCGGTTTTATTGACACTGGTATGTGTGTCATTTGCAGCGAGATCAGGAGTCAAATCCACACAATATAGCGTATAACCGTCTTTATATTCCAAATAATTAATATTTATGTTTTGAGAATTATGATATCGATTTAAATCCGTAAACAAACTTAGATAACACCTTGCATAGGTATTATTATTAAAATTAGGTTGAAATGGTTTTGCTGGTATCATCAAACCACCATTTAAGACTGTCAAATAATTTAAGTTATAATGCAAGAAATTGAAGGGTTTTTTTTTTATGTTTCCGTTATAACCATCATTGGATACAAATCCTAGAATTAACCGTGTGGGTAACTGGCCAATGAAAGCATTAGCTATTGTGGATGATTGTAAACCACTTGATAATGCAAAAGCTTTTACTTCAATTCGTCGGATAGCTAATTTCACTACCCCTTTTTCCAACGCTTTTTCATGAGCTAGCATGATAGATGAAGCAACACAGACTTTTCTTACATACAGACTCGCTGACTGAATTACAACTTTAAATGAATCATTTTCAGACATTAAAGAAAATATGTCTTTGTTTCGTTGCAATTTTATGCGGACATTAACACCGTTTATTAATAATTTCGGTTGTGTTGCTAAATCGAAATGCAACGTTCCTATAAGATCCATAACATCGCTTTTTTCGCATGCTAATTGTCTGTTCTTATATCCTTCGTTTGCTCCGCTTTTCTTCACATCATCATGTTTCGAAGAGGTATCCTTATGAAACAAACCAGCTCTATACATAGTCTCTTGTGATGATTTTGATGAAAACAGCAAACTTTCTAACAAAGCACGATAACCATAATTTGCTTGTGAAGCTATTTGTTTATCATTTAAAAACACAGCACATTCTGAAAACATAGTATTTAAAAAATAATTAATAGGAGCAACATCATCTGCATCAACCAGATTCGATCCGTTTTTCTTTATAACTTTTACTTGGAGATGTAAAATTGTGTGAGATAAATCCAAATAGTGTTCTCCATTTCCGCTAATATAAAACTCTAGAGGTGTTGTATCTGTTAGGGAAGCCACTGGATGGATTTCTAAAAACGTAGACGAATCAATCCCTAGTTGAATTGCAACATTATTGAACAAATCTAGTTCGCTTTTGAGACATATAACGTTGTTAGTATCCATCATGAAAAAATATCGCGTTGTGTTTTACAACGTTTTGTTGTTGAGTGTGATGATTTTCCGCTGTATTTTCTTTTTATACCCCTTTTTTTTCCTCGACCATGTTGTTGCAATTTATTAAAAATATCCTTTTTAATTTTTGTAGAAGTTTCACCAAATCTATTGCGGGTTGCATCTCTAAACGAGCTTCCAGATGCCACATCTGCTAAGACATTTTTTCCAGTATCTAATAATCGTCCTCCTAAATATCGTGAGGCTTTAATAGCCAACGGTGTGAGGTATCGACCCAAATCACCGAAAAATCCATAACCTCGTTGGTGTGGGATACCCTGAAAATAAGGTCCTCCACCTCCCACTTGATTACAATAATACGCTTCACAATCTTTGATGTTTAAGTGCATGGTTACATACAGAATGATGAACCAAAATTTATGACGATGAATTTATAGCTTTTTGCGTCTGAAGGAAAGCATCACAAAAGTTTTCCCTCCCATAAATACAATGTTGTTGCCCGAACTTGTTTTAAGTTCTATTTCAATAGTTTCAACAAAATTTTTGCGCACGGGAAAATAAACAGGTACATCATAGTGATTCACAATCTGATCTCCTTTCTCGTTTACACAAGGAATAGCACGAAGGACTGGTGAAAATGAATCACCTACATGGTGTGGAGCTATTAGATCAGTATACACAAATATTTCGGTTATTCCAGCATCTAATTCTATAGGATAATCACTGACATAATCCCCGGTTTTAAAACTGATATTTCTAGTAAAACCCAATAGATCTGCTAATCCTTTGTCAAACATCATTTCACATTTTGGCGGTATGTGCAAATGTACTTTTAAATTTGGTAATTGTCTGAGTTTCACATATTTAAATTCTTGAAACAAATGATCAGCATTCTTGTACATCCCTTCGTTTAAAGTTAAATATTCTGAATGTGTGGTATGTGTTTTTGTTTTATAATATTCTTTAATTTCTAATTTGATTAACTCTCCTGCTATTGTATCAATTAGAGGGTTTACAACATATTTTGCTGTTCCTTTTACTACGGTATCCTCTCTTAAATTTATTTTTTGTAAAAACGATCTAGCAAACTCTTTTGTCATACATAATTCAGCATAATCAGATACCACAATTTCCAGTTCATTTCTTATAGGTTCATAAATAAATTTTAAATAATTTTGTAGTTCTAATATTGCTATATTGTCATTTATTATATTAAAAACCCTCTCATCAAATTTATCGTTATTATTATTATTATTTTTTTTTATACGAGTTAATGGGATAATGTGTGTCGATATATGTTTGGGATTTCTGTTAATAATTGCAAATGATTGACCATTAAGAGATTGTGTCGACCGTCTAAACTTAAACACACTTGATTTTGTTATAACAATATCTTCCTCCGGTAAATGCAACATATACAATAATTTCGATCCGTTAATTTTTCCTATCAATATTTCAAACCCCTTAGATATTTCAACGATAATATTTGTATTGATTTCATCCGTTGCGAATCGTATACTTGGTTGAATATTCACGATTTTTTCAATTTCGCGATTGATGTTCACCCAAAAATCATTGATATTTACTCCTATCTCATGAGGTAATTCTATGTCATATTGCATTATGTTAGACGGTAAATTTTCTTCTTTTATCATTTCAATTTTATAACTATTGTTATGGCCTGCTATATTAAACCAGTTTCTTGGTATGAAAATTTCTGATAATCCTACCTCCCATCGACCTGATAACACTAACGCCGATGATAATTTTGTTCTATATGATGCCTGCGTGTTTTGAGGAAAGTAACCCATGCTAGAATTGCTGGGTAATGTCACATAGAAGTCTGTTAGGATTTCATCCATGATGCTTTGACCCAAGAGTTGAAGCGATTGTCAAATCCTTTCCACTTTATGTAAAACTCTCTATTTTCACCTGTTCCTTTCGTTTTCAAAATTTTTTCCACTCTCCAAAAATCATGTGTGGTTTTCACAACTGTTTGAATTTCCTCTTCATAGAACCTTCCTTTTAAAATCATATCTTTCAAATCTTTTAAGACATAGGTAGGAGGAGTTGTGGGATACTGTTTATGCACAATGAAGATCTCATCAGTCCAATTAGGTAAATACCCTCTTTGAAATACTTTTCTCGTTTTCGATATTCTCACTTGCTCACCAATATTAAATTTATATTTTGACTCTATTCTATAACCATATAGCTTTTGAAAAATTAACGGTTCTAATTCTGGTCTAACTTCAACGGGTGCTAATCCGATACTATTGTGTTTGGTGGTGTTGTAGCTTTTTAAGACATCCTTTAAAACATCTAGATATTTATAGGAATTCCGATATGTGAATATTCTATATAACTTCGATTTTAACGTTCGGTTGAAGCGTTCGACCACACTAGCTTTATACTCGCTGTGAGAAGAATAATGATGGATATTATTTTTCTGAAACAACTGCTGTACCTGTTTATTATAGAACTCTTTACCCCTGTCTGTTTGAATAAGATGAGGATGGGTTTTCATCTGTTTAAATAGTTTTTTAAAACCATCAACCAAACACTCAGCATTTTTTCTTTTAATTGGAATTACATACCCATACTTAGAGAACACATCTATTGCAACAAGTAGATATTTGATTCCTTTGTTGTATTTGGAAAACTTCATCATTTCCACCAAGTCGCATTGGATGAGTTCTCCAATACCATATGATAAAACCTTTCGACGTTTAAATTTATATCTCACTGGTTTATGCAGAGTATACACATCTTGCGTTATTAACCAATTTCTTATTTTTTTGGGTGGTATTCCAGTTGCTTTAGACAATTTTAATATTCCTCCAAATGATGCAGGATTTTCAATGTTGTAATAATATTTTTCTAATATTCTAGCCACTTTTTTCGTGGTGATTGGCTTCTCGATCTCCATGGAGTTTCTCTGGAAGCAGTCGGAAAAACGGCTTGACTCCTCAATCCTCGTTTCTTGGATAATTGTCGTTCTCTAGCGATCCGTTGATCCTTTTTCCTAGTTACTATTCTCTCATTTGCAGGTGATATATACCGATCTTCGCTTAAAAATACGTTGTCATCGTCTCGATCACTTGACGCCTTCTTTTTTATTTGTTCTAATACAGTCTTATTTTCAATCCATGAATTTGGGATATTGATTTCTCGCAATGCTTTTAAAAACACGTTAAAATGTGTTGGTTCTATTTGTGATTTTGTATTTCGAAAGATATATCCAAAAAAATCTACCATTCTCGATCCTTTTATAGGAACATTGTCACGTGTTATTTCACCAAGATTGTTCCAGGTATATTGTCTAGTTTTCAGTTTCTCCATAATCAGGGGGACAAATTTGACATATTTCTTTGGTGCAGATATCAAGATATCTTTCAAAACCATATCTTCTTTTTCCTCTTTGGGTTTTATTTCATGGTCCTGTATTTCAATCGGATGGTTAACCTGAGAAAACTGATCATTTGCGATGCGGACGGATATAGGGTCTGGAGGGATATGCATCATTTTTTGATATCTCATAACAAGCTGACCCAAGAGTTTTACTTTCATATCATTAGGCAGCTTTTCACGTTCTAACAAAGCAGTTATTTCATCTTCTACCCGTAATTCAGGTCTCTGAGAATGATGGGAAGACATTAATTCTTCTGGAATGAGAGCCATTTTCCTAGCCATGATATCAACAAAAATTAACCCCCCACAATTTTTTCAATATTTTTATCACTTAATCAAAATATATCACAGTAATTTTAATATAATTTATATACAATTATAATGTTATCGTTGGTATTTCTTATCATCTGTGTTTTTATTCTTTAACAATTTTGTTCCCTATAACACGACCGACAACCCCTGCTAATGCTGACAATATGATTGGAGCTATCGCCGGTAAAAATCCACCAACCTGGTTCGTTAACAGAATTTTTTTTTTACTCTGAACACCAAGTGACCGCTTTGCAAGTTTTCGCATAATATGTTTATACTTTTCCAATCTTGTTATATTTATAGGAAGATTTCCAGCTAAAATATTTAAACAAATTTCACACACTGCTGACACTTGTGAATGATTCGCCGTTTTCAATAATGCACGTTTCTGTAAAGGTGTAGATTTTGCCAACACATGCAGAAAATGATAGTTCTTTTTCAAATTTTTCATTGTGGTTGATATATCCAATAGATCCCCTCAGAACTGGGAAAAAGATTTTCACGTAAACGATATTCCTCTGTTGTCTGAGGATGCAAATCGATAACTAAATATTTGTACAACTCTCTTGTGGCTTTTATATAAGCATCCAGAAAATATTTGGTCTTTTGCGGATATAGTTGTCGACCCAAACAATTAATCTGACCGGTGTCTCTAGCATTTTTAAATAATATTATGTAATGAGCATTTAAGCTAATATCTCTCATAACTTTTATTCGCGGAAATAAATTTTGTAATATTAAAATAATGCTCATATTACAATGATGTGATGCGGCTGTGAACATGATAGCAATTCTTTCATTCAAATCATGCATCAGATCATCAATGATTATCAAATCTCCATTTTCAAATGTTTCTGGTACACCTCGAATGAATTCAATGTTTGGTTCATCCAAAAACCATGGAGCTGTATATAAATAACACCATTTGATTCTCTGAATTTCAGACTCGTAAATTTTGTTTTTAATCATTTTTAGAACGAGAGAGGTTTTTCCCGATTGAGAAGGTCCTACGATCAAACACGAACTCGGATGTTTTAGTTTAAACATTGTTCAAATATTAATAATAATAATAAAATGAGAGGAGCACCCTCACATCTCGAGATCTAGTATCTTTTTAAAATATATATTCGCTAGTAATAGTATTTAATCAGTTTTAAAAAGAGATCGGATATCGCCAGTCTGCCTCCCGCTTTTCAAAAATAGATTAGAAAAACATTTCTCCACATTGAGGATGTGACGTATCTTTATCGCAAGTATAAGAGGATGAAGATATCGGTTGTTTGATAATAACATCGTCAGAAGATCTTCAGTCTGAGTAAGTATAAAATTTATTAATACTTATAGTAGGTTTAAGTACTTCATCTCCTATTAGGTTAGGGGTTATAAATTCATTAGTGGTGTTTGATCACTTCTGGTATAAATTCTTATACTTTATACCCGTTAACTCTCATACGGTCATATAACACTCATCTGAAGTTAACGGGTATAAAGTATAAGAAATTATTCCAGAAGTGATCAAACACCACTACTAATATTTATTGATCTTACAGAGAGAAAGACGATTTTTTTCGATGAAGTTTTAAGCATAGAGTTTAATTACTTGTAGCTCCATGGTATTAAGTTTTAAAATAAAATAAATTATTTTAGTACTGTGATGAATGAAATGAGTGGGAAACTGTTTATGAATGAAATTCTGCTTGTATAGAGAAAGCCAGGCGGTTATTTTTCTATGACGTCATTTGAATGAATTTTAGTAGTTTTTGATGAAGTTTTCAAATATAATAAATTATTGTAGTATTATGATAATTTTAAAAATATTACTGAGGAATGTATCGCATTTTAGAGATGTTTAAACCAGGCAATTTATATTTCAATGCCGTCATTTGAATGAAGTTCATTTTTTTCGATGAATAAGTTTGCAAATATAATAAATTAATGTAGTATTGTGATAAGTTTTAAAATATTACCGTGGAATGTGTTGCATTTTAGAGATGTTTAAATAAAATTGCATTGAATTTGGAAAGCGTTTCATAATCAATGCTTTAAGCATGATTGATCTTTCTTGTTTGCATTGTTTTCTTCTTCTATAATCCTATTACACCCGCATACCGCGTTTACTTCTATTCCGATGTATTCCTAAAATTTTCACATAAACAGCAACTATGCTTAACTTTTGGACATTATTCTTTGGATTCATTATTCTTTCAATCATTCGAAGTTCTGATCTAGAAAATAAATAGGAGAAGCGAACATTTTTGCAAAGACAATTTATTTGGTTTTTCTTTCTGACTTTTCGACCCTGAAAAGACTCAAATGCGGTAAACTTTCGTGGAAATGATGACTGCAGTTCTATCTATTTTTTCCGTTTCTCACAGCATTTCCCCGAGGAGGCAAACAGGATATGGATGGCTCAGAAAACGCTATCCGTGCTCCCTGTCCACTTCAAGACTGGGGAAAGGTTATAAATATGTTGATTGTAACACACGAAATCCCATAAAGTAGAATGCCGCAGCTAAATTTAAGTTAGAAAACGGAATTCCAAGTGTATATGTCACTTAAACTATCGCGATTTCATTGAAAGAGGTTTAAAATATTTTACTTTATGCAATTCTGTTCTTCATATTTTCTGTATATTTTTAGGCAATATTTTCACAGAAAAATGTGAATAGAATCAGATAAAATGTTTTAGAGTATATTCTATATACCTTTGCATTTGTGAAATAAAATATCAGGCTCTAATTTGATCTTGTATACATATGAAAAGTCAAAACAACAAAGTATATTGATAAAGTTTTGTTACACAGCTACGGAAAAGGGAAAACAATCCACTTCTTGTTATTTGCGCATCGTTCATAGTAGAGAAAATGTAATGAAGCCATTTAATAGGGAACAAAATCCTATACGAATTCATATACATAAAATTTACATAAAAGGCAGTCTTCATATCGAATTGCTCGAAAACTTCAAAATTTCTAATGGCAACACCTAGTTGTGATATAAAAAAATTTACATCTTCAGCTTAGTCTGACTATAAATGTTTACTAAGTTCCTATCGTTATATTTAATACAAAGGGATATGTCCATTCCAGGGATCACCTCCATATTTATAAGCACAACTTGAAGAACTGGGTTATTGTTGATAGATCAGAACTGTTCTAATAAAGTGAGTCATTTGATGTTTTACTGAAAGACGTTACCGTTTTATTTTGATTTTCCATCTCGTGTTTCTGAACATCAATTACTCTTTATTTCGCGATCTTATGGAATTTAAAAAATGGTCGAATAAAAGAGGAATCATGAATGAAAATAGTCGAATTGTAAATAACGGAATCAGTGCATTGTAAGAACATTCGAATATACAGAAGTGAGACAAGTTTATTGAATGGATATTTTAATGATGCTTTACTTCAGTTTTAAAATATATATGACAACAGTATATCAAAATGTAATGAAAGGTTTCAATAATAGGTAATCGGTTTCTGCCAAAAGTATTTTTTTTAATTCTCGTTTTAAATGAAATATTATAAATATCAATTTCGTATTCTCAGCTTCAGTCGCGTTCACGAAGAGGGCGAATTTTTAATCACATATGATCTTAGCTAAAATAATAATAATGAATTCGTTATTAATTATTTGTGTTTTAATTTAGGCGAGGATCGAATGGTTAAATTTGCATCTTATAATGTACAATCCCTTTAAAATATAATCAGACTATCGTACCCCTAGCAAAAGTTAAAAGAATAATAATGAATATAACCCAATTCTTAAGGAACAGAGATTACACTCGAAAGACCCGAGTTCGACCCGAGTCGATTGCAGGAGCTACCCAAACTATCTCCGTGTCTACATGGAGTACAAGCACGTTAAATCTGCGGGTCCGAAATTATTTCCGTGATGCTGGTGACAGGAGAAGGAGGTATGACTTCTGTGCATGTCAACCCATTGAATTACTGTCTACCTGCGAGATTAAAAGGAGCAATGCGATTCATTTTCTGTGGTATGCTGGGGCAACGTTATATAACAGCAAAATGGTTAACTCTATAGGCGAATATTATAATTTAAAGTGCATGGCCATTGGAAAAACTAATTTTATGTTGTTTCTTCAAACTTCCCTTTTCGTTTCTTTTTTTAAGTATTTCGTAACAAGTATTTTGTATAAAATAGTAATAACTAAATTATAAAGGTTGAATGGGAAATTCTATTAGACGTCCTGAGAATAAAGTATATTGCATTTTTAACTGGTATTTTCATTCTTAAAGTAACATGGTAATTATTTATTTTGCCAGATTATAATGCTCCATAACTGGCTGGCTTAAGTCGTATGGTGGTACATCAATATCATTTTAACACGTATTTACGTCTTGTGTACGGAGGTGTATTAAAAATATAATGTGTAGTTTATTCAGCCATATTTTGAACATATTGATGGTGAGTTATATTATTGGTGGTGAATTATTCGGCCATATTTTGAACATATTGGTGTGCAAAACTCGGAAGTTGAGTCAAAATGCCTTTAAATGCTTTTTTTTTTTGCCTTTTTGTATCATTTTGGTCTCAATTTATGTCTATATTGATATTCCTTACAAAAATAGGTTGCAATTGAACTATGCGGTACAAACTTTTGTAAGGAAAATGGAATTTTTTCTTCGAATGAGTTGCTGTCTTCCATAGTTAAAAGCTCAGATGAGGAAAAATCCAGCTCAATGCGAATGGCTAAACAAATACATCTAATCTAATATCTAAAGATTCTGTAACAAATACATCTGTAATATCTAAAGATTCTATTTGTCATGATTTAATTTTTATTCAAGCACACTTTTCAAAGTTTACTGCTGTTATTGTTTCTCAAAGAAAAACTTTAGTAAATGCCGTAGAGTTATTAAAAATGATGTAGTTAGTGAAATTGAATCTGTTCTCGAAAGAAAGGTCTGTCAAAATTGCAAACAAGTTATCGTAACAAATAATGACTTGAAAAAATATAAAAAACATAGCTAACATACTTGAAAGTAATGTTTATAGTTAAGTTTTTATTGAAATGGACACCATAAATGTCATACGTTTTAAATATGCTGCCATTATTCACGTAGAAGTCGAATATCATTTTCAATTCTAAAACACATTCTAAATGACAGATGAGAAAGTCAAGATCATATTCAATATACTATATATAGGGAAAATAACTACCATTTCTGCAAATAGACAATAGATACGCCTTACATAGGCAAAATTTTAGGCTTAATTAACTTTAAAAGTATTACTTATAAATGCTGTATTATTGACTCTGCTGAGTTATACATTTAGACTTGCGATAATTGAATGCTCTCGAGCAATAGTCCTAACAGCATTTTTTTTCACAGTGATGTAAGATTTACGTCACACTGTGACTTTGGGACGTCACAGGACGTCGCAGTACGTCTCGGCAATGTCATATTGAGATCACAGTGAAGTCATTTTGGTCATTTTCACGGTCGCTTGTGACGTCGCATATTAACTTAATTGTGTCGTCACATTATAATTGCCATTGTAATGTCGTCACATTGTTACCTGTTAATTAAATTGTGGAAACGTCATCGAATATAGTCACAGTGAAGTTACAAAGCTACTAATACGTAACGTCGCATAGAAGTCACAAATATGATGTCACATTATAACCCAGGTGTCACGTGACTACAACGTCACTGTCACACATGTGACGATCTTTGTTGTGAGGGGGTTACTGATCGCTAATTTAATCTATAATTATGAAAGTCATTGTTTTTTAGCGGAAACCTATCTACTAAGAATTCCGCTAATGATGGTTTATTGTACATGAAAACGAATTACCCGCGGTCGCTCGGGTTTTAAATAAGCTCTACTTAAATAATACGGATACAGATACCGCTACTTAAATAATGAAGATACAAATAACACCATTTAGTTCCCAAATCGCCGGTTTTGAACTAATATTCTTCCCACGCTCCATATTTTCCCTGCTCAACTATGCCAATTATGCAACGCGGGCGTAATACATTCCTTTAAAACTCTCTAAATAAGCTCTTTTCTTACGATCTAAATAAGCGCTACAATACCCTACGCATACGCAGAAACATCAGGTTCGCCGATCATTGGCCGAGCGACGAAAAAATATATATGTCGTTTAAATTCACAATGTTGGAAAGTCGATATTTACGATTATCAGAACTTTTGGATTAATTGAAATAAATACAAATAGATGAAAATATAAAAATTTTGGAAGTCGAAACAAAAATAAAAACTTCCTTTACTCCAGAAGTAAAATTAAAGAAAGTAATTCCTATCTCAGCGAGTTTTCATCCGATTAAAATCAAATTTCAACGAAAAAAAAGAATTGTATATTTCAAAACATGAAAATTTATCTTTTAAATTCAAGAATTTAGAAAACTGCGAATAAAATAGCACTGAAAATTGTCTAGACAAAAGACTGGAATTTCAATCACAGGCCACTTGATTTTAAACGCGAGCGTAGCTACTATGGATAAATTAATTTGACGAAATAGTGAAAATTGCGATTATCGGCTTTAAAAATGAATAACTTTAAACTAATTCTATTTTTTAAAAGACGGCATGCACACCGAGACAAACAGACACACTAACATCTTCTTTTATTGTGTTAGATTTAAATTCATTAAAATGGCACTAGAAAACAAAGATGCATAAAAATAATACGAAATTCTATAAAATAAAATTTTTAGAAAAATTTTAAGAATTTTTTTTTCTTTATATCACGATGTTTATTCAGTAAAAGATAAGTACCACATAAAACACATTACTGACATGTGACATCAGTAATAAACTTAGATTCACTCTTTGCTGCCACTTTTACTTGATTTTATTTTGTTTTGTTGTTTGTCTACTCCAGATTTACTGCGTTTTTTGACATTTAAGGATGATCTTTTTGTTCTAAATACAGACAAGTAAAAAAAGACTAAGAACGAAATGTCAACCATACGAAAGGAAAATTAAAAGATATATATTCCTTGGAATGCGAGAATATACTTCCTCAGATTTATAATGTAATTATAGTATTTAATATTATATTTTATATTGAAAGTATAATGTAATATTTTAAATACGAAGAGAACTATTTTTAATTACCTTACAATACATGGTAATGTCTAGGGTAAATATTGGAACCGTATTGAAATTCGTAACTCGAGTTTTTGACGGATATGCACGTTTCAGGGACTCCAGAACGCAAAAAAAAAAAAACAAGAAAGATCAATCATGCTTAAAGCATTGACTATGAAACACTTTCCAACTTCAATGCAATTTTATTTAAAAAAGTCGAAAATGCAATACATTACTCGGTAATATTTTAAAATTTATCACAATACTACATTAATTTATTATATTTGAAAACTTAAACCTTCATTGAAAAAAATAAACTTCATTCAAATGACGGCATTGAAATATAAATTGCCTGGTTTAAATATCTCTAAAATGCGATACATTCCACGGTAATATTTTTAAAATTATCATAATACTACGATAATTTATTATATTTGAAAACTTTATCGAAAACCACTGAAATTAATTCAAATGACGTCATAGAAAAAATAACACGCCTGGATCTCTCTATAAAAACAGAAAGTCATTCATAACTTTCTTCCATTCATTTCATTCATCACAATACTATAATAATTTATTTTATTTAAAAATTAAGACCATGGAGTTACAAGTAATTAAACTCTGTGCTTTAAACTTCATCGAAAAAAATCGTCCTTCTCTTTATAAAATCAATTAATATTTCATTCATATCAGCCATGCAGACTACATGGACTAAATTATTTTGTGTTAAAGAAATGCAGCAATTCTAATACAACTAATTCTACATATTTTGCTGTTTACATTTTACATAGGTGAAAAATAAGCTTCGTTGTAGAAATAATCAAATTTGGATAATCATTTAAACTCAAATATATTGTATTTGCGTTGTTTCAGTATGTAGATGCACAAAATTTAAGCAAAAATAAAGTAGTTTTAGGACGGACACAACACTCAATATGAATTAAAATGAACTTAAAAAATCACGATTTTGAGACAAGATGGATGCCATATATCATTTTGAAGTGGGTCATGTGATCGTTTCATATCATAATCACCTGATCGTTTCATATAAGAGGTGTAATTATTATTTTAATTTTTATTTAAAAATTACTGAATATATTTCGCTGAATTTTTTTTTTATATATTTTATAGAACAATTTGAATATTACCTAAAATTTCTTTGTGACTAAAACCAATTTGTGAATTTTGAATCCGCTTAAAAAATGTTTGAAACATTAGATCCCATAGGGCTCAATGTATTTCATTTCTTCAACCCGGGTTCAATCCAAAACTAATTGGGTGATATTATTGATTCATATTCCCATAGGTCCTACAGACCGTCTGAACAACATACTAAAATTTCATTTTGATTAAGTCATTTTTACGGCAGTTATCATGCTAACTGACAGACAGACAGACAGACAGAATGAACAAAGTCATAAACACTTTTCAACTTTGTTGTAAAGTGTTAAGAAACTATTTTTAGCGTGAGGTATATGTGTCTGTGCAATGTCTTAGGCTAGCTTGAAAACTATTCGACGAAATTTTACAAAATTCTTCACTTAAAATAAGTCACTTTTGGGTTTAAAAAAAAGTCACTTTTGGGTTATCTTGGTGCCGATTAAATTTTTGTATCATTCGGAAGAAAAGAACCAGCCTTTTTTTGCAAAATAGCCCTCAAAAATCGTCAGCATCTGAAATAAAAGCGTGTATATGCTCAAATGTATCAATTAAATGCTTGTGTCATACATAATTTTTAACGTCAAAAGTAACAAGAAAGATCAATCAAGCATAAAGCATTGATTATGAAGCGCTTTCCAACTTCAATGCAGTTTTATATATGCATCTCTAAAATACTATACATTCCTCGGTAATATTTTTAAAATTATCACAATACTACATTAATTTATTATATTTGAAAACTTCATCGAAGGAAACGAACTTTATTCAAATGACGGCATTAAAATATAAATTGTCTGGTTTAAGCATCTCTAAAATGCGATACATTCCTCGGTAGTATTTTTAAAATTGTCATAATACTACAATAATTTATTATATTTAAAAGCTTCATCGAAAACAAATGAACTTTATTCAAGTGATGTCATGGAAATATAAATCGCCTCTATATAAAAGCAGCATTTCATTCATAAACATGTTTCCAATCGTTTCATTCATCACAATACTATACTAATTTATTTTACTTAAAAATTTGAAAAATTGTTATCTACCATATTTATTTTAAAATGTGAAACCTCTCTAATATATATAACAATGAAACTCTAGGAAAGATATTTATTATATAATGTATCTCATTTTTCTTTCTGGGGTATATAGCAAAAATCAGAATTTAATTGAATTTGTTTTTCTCCTTATATTAAATAATTTTTATTTAAAAAACTATATAACATATTTTACTGGAATTTTTTCTATATATTTTATGGGATAATTTGAATATTTCTTAAAACTTTCAAAGCAATCTGTGAATTTTAAATTTGCTTAAAAAATGTTTGAAAAATTAGGTCCCATAGGGTTCAATGCATTTCATATTTCAACCCGGGTTCAATCCAAAACTAATTGGGTGATATTATTCATTTATATTCCAGTGGGTCCCACAGACCGTCTGAAAAACATACTAAAATTTCATTTTGATAAAGTAATTTTTACGGCAGTTATCGTGCTCTCGGACAGACAGACAGACAGAAAGAACAAAGTCAATTTTCAACTATGTTCTAAAGTGTTAATAAGATCAACCTCATAAATGTAGGACTAACCTTTCTCGAGATATTTTAGTTTTTGGAATTTTTGCCCCGTCGCCTTTGAAAATACGTCCAGTCAGCAAATGAAAATAAAAATTGAAATGAAATTGAATAAAACTGCAAATTCAATGTAGTTTTAACTAATTATCCGTATTGTTTCGTGCAATTAAACTTAATTTATGAATTATAAAAGAAATAAAGAGAAAATGAAATTAATGCTGTAGGGAAAGTCATATGCTGCCGACATCAGATTTTTCATATACTATTTTATTAATGAGGAGTAAAAATGCGTATAATATTCTAGAACTTTCATTTCTTGTATTATTTCTCAGAAACTTCTACAGGAGACTAATAGTTCAAGAATGCCATTAAAGTAGAAATAAAACCCTACATAATTTTAATCCATTGTAAGATTTAATAAAGTCTTAATTAACCTTAAAAACTAAAAAGAGAATATGATAATCTTATAAAGCTCATATAACTAACACTTAGAACACAAATCTTGAGATGGAGATGTTACAGTTTCAAGCCTTGCTCTGAGGAAAACATAATTATTCTTATAATTGGTGCTCTATTGTTTTTAATTTTCATAAGAAAGTTATTTTCATCCTTTATGCCCCTAGTTATTAATTTTTAGAAAAATATCATTATTTAATTTCTTACATAATTATTTATGGATAATTCGCTGATATAAATGCATGGAACTGTCTGTAGCTACATAATTGTAACTAATGTATGGCAATGGCACTGTTTAAAATGTCATATTTTATTTGTGCACAGAATTTGTATATTTTATTATATAGCAATACAATTAAATTTTACTAGAGTTACAATTAAATTTTAAAAGAGTTCAAATAATAGTTATATTTAATTCCGTGGAACGAAATAATTTTTCTAAACTTTATATTTCCACACCAATCCAGTTATGAATACAAGTTGCGCAGAACGGTGTCTGTTGGTAAGAAAAGTTTGAAGGGCCCAGAGGTGTGTTTGATTATTGCAACGCAGATGCCTGTAAATATTTCATATAAACTTTTTCTATATCAAAATATCAAACGAAATCAAATTCCTTGCTATATCTACTTGATTATAGTCAAAGGTTTTAAAAACGTGTGGAAAACCGACATGTTTGTAAAAATAATAAGCATACAGCTCACTTGCATTTAAAATGCACCATTACTTTAAAATAAACAATAAATAATAAATCAAAATTCTTCAAATCACAGAAGATTTATGGAAGTTTTAAGGAAATGCACTTTAATAGTGCCATTGGATCATAAAGGGTAAATTGCGATTTATTGAAAAAACATTCAATAAAAAGTTTATAGAATATAAAAATATGGAATATATATAAAATATATATAAAAATATATATCAAATATAAAATATATATGAAAATATATATCAAATATAAAATATATATGAAAATATATATAAAATATGTATAAAAATATATATAAAATATATATAAAAATATATATAAAAATTTAAATATATATAAAAAATATATATAAAATATATATATAAAATATAAAATATATATATAAAATATATATATAAAATATAAAATATATGTATAATATATATATATATAAAATATAAAAAAATTAAAAAATTCTAGCAGTGAATACCTTGTGCTTACCGGGATTTATGATGCAAACCTCAATTAAAATTACAGCAGAACATACAGCAAAGTCTGTTAGAAACCAAGCAACTCTGTAACAATGAATCCGCTTAGAACACACACACACAAAGAAAGAAAAAGCACGTTGATTGGGCATTACACGCAATAATAATTGCGCGAGACATGTGTAATTCAAATACGTGTCTTTGTTAGCTCGAGAAAAGAAGTATAGCATTTAAAGCCAAATTCTAGCATAATTTAAAGACGAAATATAATCAATTTCGTGAATTTCCTGAAATGGGGAGAGGGGGATAGTTGATCAAATATAGGTCCAGATGATCTGTAACCTGCCCCTCTATGGTCATTTGGAGTTTTCCACTGTCATTGGTAGTTTCAATACCTGAGCTATATATGTAGCGTTTTCAGCATTCTAGCATAGTTTTATCGAAAACAGACCCCGTAAATTGCCCCCTATGAAACAAATGTGGAGGAGGTTCGATTTATGGTGGTTTTAATAACTGAGCTACATGAGTAGAAATCGTCTACATTCTAACTCATCTAGAAATTGCTTAAAATTTCTGGACATGACAGTTAAGCTACTACCCTTAAAATTTCCGTATAGAGAAAAGTGTTGTTTTTTTCCTGGTAGTTGTAGTGCCTAAGGTACATCTGTAGCAAATTTTCAATATTCTAGCTTATCTGGAAGTTAGTTAGAGTTTCCGGACATAAATACATTGATTAGAAACATTTTTTGCCTTTTTGTATACAAGATGTTTAAAAATAGTGAACAATGGAAGTATTTTTAACCGTTGGTTATAGACCCATATTCCCCATTACCAAAATGCTTCTAAAAAAGTAATAGTAATTTTATAATTAAATTATGTAATAGTAATTTAAATTACGTGCAATATTTTTGTAAAAACTTAAAATAATAAATTTTCATACAGCATTTCTAGCGAAAAATGCTACATTACAGGAATGTTGCTCATACTTTATTTAGTCAAACTAGAAAACAATTGGATCTCAAAAGCACAAATTTAAGTCCAAGTAAATTTTCAAACTTTCTAGCTTACACCATTTTATAGTAGATTTTCGATAAATTTGTAATCAGCCCAATTCATGAATCCCAGGGTCATTCAGAAATTTTAAATAATTCACAGAAATCATTTTGTAGGATTCTAAAACATATTTTTCAGCAGTTTGTCTTTGAAACTATCAAAAGCAGATAGATGATTCTAGTTAAAAGTTATTTTAACCCTTAAATGGAATAAAAACTGATAAATTAAACTTTCTAATATTTCCTTAATGAAAACAAGCATATTAAAATTGGGTGACTCCAATTTTATTTTGAGGGGGTTTTATTCCGTTTTCCTCAGGTCAGTGTATTTTCACAGAAAAAGCTAAGAAAGAACTGTGACAGAACTAAGACAGTTCTTTCTTTGCGATTTTTGAGAAAATACATTGTTTGACCTGAAGAAGATGGATCAAAACTCACTCGAAACAGCTACAGTCACCTAAATTTTCATATGCCTGCTTTCTTGAAAGAAGTATTACAAAGTTTTGTTCTCACAAGAAGTAGTTTTATTTCTTGTGAAAAAAAGCAATAATTGAATGCCCTCGAAACAATTTTAGTCACCTGACTGATGTATGACTGCTTTTGAATAAAAAATTGTATAAGTTCTTGTCTTACAAGCAACATTTTGTTTTAGAATAGTAAGTATCAATAAATATGTAACACTCGGCGATAAATATAGCGTCTGATTTGGCAAAATATCACCAACTTGACGACTTTTTAATGTGGGAGCCAAATTGACGAAAATATTGCGAAATTAGCAAAAATGACGCCAAAGTTACGAAAATGACGCCAAATGGATTAACTTACAATTAACAGATTTTAATATAATGTTTTAGCATATTTTAGCAATATTTCCAGTTGTCAAGTTAGAGTTGTATGAAATATAAGTTAATTTGATACTTCAAAATAATTTTACATGTAATTTAAAATATATATCATTTAATTTCAATAAAATGCCATTTAATTTTTAATTGTTATATAGAATTTTCTTAATATTAGTACACTTTTCAATGCCAAAAACATTGTGCAATGGATCTTATCATTCTTTTGCATTGAAAGAAGCAAAATACTTGCATTATGTAGGAAAAGTCATGTTCTGCCCCCATTAGATTTTTTAAACTATTTGCCGTAAATCATAATCATCTTACATAGTTCCACATTACTGATAACGTCAAAATTAATTTAAACTTTAGCAGTGCAACACAATGGTGACATAATAGATGTACTAAAATATTTGCATAAAATGAATTTGAATTAGTAGTAAACGTTTTAGTAATTATTTGTAACCAAAATCGATGTCCTCTTATTTCCCAATGAAAATTTTACTCAATGATAACTATGTAAAATTTAATCATATTACAGACAAATTTTTGTCAGTTTTACTAAATACGGTATTGGCAACATTTTTGTAATTTAACTTTTCTCGCTACAGGGGCTAAATAAAAAATTAATGTTTTTGTTATTTTTTATAAAAATATTGCACATTATTTAAATTACAATCTCATACCTTCCTTATGTAAAATTTTCAACATTGAAACAATATGTCTAAATCCAACGATTAAAAAAAACTTCCGTTCACTTTTTTTAAATGTTTTTAATATCAGGTGTTAAAGAATTTTTTTTTATTTTAAATTATGCTAATTGAAATGAAACTTAACGCAAAGAGTGATTCTTTATTCTTAACCAGCTTCATATATCAGTAATTTTGAAATCCGCATGGCGAATTAATTACCAGACAAACTAATTACAAGTTCGATGCATTGTGCTCTTAACATAAATGGCTTTCGTTAAGTGCTCATGTAACACAAACATATAAAAATATAAGAATTATGTTATGACTCAGATTATGTTGACTAATATAAGAATTATGAATGACTCAGGATGAACGTAATTAACATTAATATATTGTGCTTTATTTTATCTTCATTAGAGTTATTAATACTTTATTTATGAAAATGCTATAGTCTCAATGTAAAAGGCTAAAGAAAGTACGTACTCAAAATGTTTTTACAAACAGTGTTTAATGTTTACATATTTTTATCGGATTATATTATGGTGAAGTGACAAATAATAGGTTTACCATTAATTGAATTTTCGTTTCATCGTCTGCGTTCAAATTTTTGTCAGTAGTTAAATTGCTTATAATATTTAATGCAAATATATATTAAGTGCAGTGTGGCTTAGCTAGACTGTTGTTGTTGTTGTTGAGACCCAGACCGTCCGACCTACCAGAAAGGTGTAAGGTAACTGTATGGACGGCTGGGAAGTGCCACCCAATTTAGACCGGAACCCAGTGGGGGAGGCATCCACAGGGACCGTACCCTCCTTCCCCTACCACCAACCTCTCGGAAGGACTTACGGACCCACATGTTTAACGTGATCGTACTCCGCATGAACACGGCGGCATTTGTGGTAGCGTGCAAATCTAGCGCGCAAACCACGGGGATACCGCACCCGAGATGGCCAACAGCACGCGGTGTTCCGAGGTGGTCACCCACCAAGTACTAACCGCGCCCGATGCTGCTTGACTTCGGTGATCTAACGAGAACCGGTGTTTTCAGCACGGTAAGGCCGTTGGCCCTGCTTAGCTAGACTGTGTCATACCAGAATGCACTTTTAGCAGCTTTATTTTCAAATTTTACAAGAAAAATTTTGAAAAACGATGTCATGGGTCCAAATGATTACAATTATAACGTTTTATCCTTCACCTTAAAGAGCTTGAAAAAAAATTTTAGATTGCTACCATACTTGACAATGTACCAATGAAACCCCCCCTCCGATTGGACTAAAGACGGTATGGAAAAAAATTGTATCACGAAATAAATTTCATAACAATTATTGAATCCAATAACGTTTGTGGCCGCTATAGTTTAAACAAGAAATCGCCCACGACCACAGACAGACAGACGGACATTATTCCCAAAATAGTCAAAACATGTTTAGGAGGTCCTAAAACATATATTGCCATCCAAATCTCGAAATCGAAAATTTTCGTGAAAACAATACTTTCCCAATTACTACGTATGGGAAAGTATTAAAAAATGATGCGAGAAATAACTATTGTTGGGGATGTTTCGAATATTATTTTGAAAAATACTTCCATACTTACAGTCATTTACATGTTTAAGATCTACCTTTAATTCGCATTCTCAGACTCCCTTATTTTTTTTAAATTAAAGCAGAAATGCCGCAGAAACATGCGAACCATTTTGATGAAATATCATTTTTCTGTAATCTCTAAACAACCTTTCTTGCATTCTCTTCACCAGACTTAGCTCTTTGTTCATATTAATTCCTGTTATAGCATACAGAAAGGGCATTCAGGGCATTTAAATCTTGAAAAACTAAATTTTTTTAAGTCAATGTTAAATGGAATTCAATGTAGTTAAACTATGTGTCTTAAAATGTCAATTCTGGGCGGGTTTGCAATGCATATGAGAGGTTGGTGGTAGGGAAAGGAGGGTACGGTCCCTGTGGATGCCTCCCGCACTGGGTTCCGGTCTAAATTGGGTGGAGTTTCCCGGCCATCCAAACGGTTACCTTACACCTTTCTGGTAGATCGGACGGTCTGGGTCTCAACAACAACAACATCTTGCATACTTTATAAGCGTGAGACCATTCAAAGCTCGACTTTTTGCTAGTTCACGAACCAGTTAACTCCTAACAATTTGCTTACAAAAAAGTACTGAAAATTTATATTGGTTATGCAATGACAGCAAATATGAAATGCTAATAATTTTATTTGTGCAGCTTCTTAAATGTTTACGCTTGAGTGGAACTTCACTATTATATAATTGTCTAACGTGTTTAATGTGTTTTTAACTTTCCTGACCCTCCAGAAGCCCCCACCCCCTCCCGGTGACCTAGACGTCACTGGATATTTGCAAACTTACAAAACACTGATTCTCGTAATTATAAAGTCAGTCGTTTTGGGGGGGGGGGGAATTATATGGAAAACCTTTACATAAGAACATTATGCTAATTATATACAAAATGTTAGTTATTCAAAGTCTGTAACCATAGTTTTTATAGCATTATGTATTAAATAATATGTAAAAAATATTCACATTTTGCTTCGTTTATTTGTTTCACAATTATATGGCGATTTTAGCCATTTGTACAATTAACTTTAGTTCCATATACAAATATTGATAGGCATCGACCTGCTACGTATTATTCACAGTCAATAGTTCTTTGTTTGCCGACGATTTTAAAAATGGGCCTCGAGGAAATGTGTTAAATGAAGTGAAAGCACGAAAAGTGCCGTATTTGCATAGCAATGGTATTCAAACCATTGCTATAGCTATACAAAGATCAAAAGATGAGATGATAATGTGAGTAAAAGAGGCATACACGATTTCGTTAAAGAAAAGGACAGGTGCCAAAAGGAAGCTGTCTGGAAGAAGTCGGAGGCGTAAAATGCATATGGTGGTTCTGAAAATCATGTCAGCAAGAAAATAATTGTAAGTAATTTGACCGTTTCCCGCTCCCCAGTAACACGCGTTCAGAAGAAATATGCTCTCACAAAGTACGTAAACATGAGAAGAAGCCAGCTTTGACGGAAAGACATAAAATCATGCTCAGAGAAGCTGCACAAATTGATGCAGTACAATATCAACTTGAAATCTGTTATATTTTTCGATGAAAAATATTTAAATCGAGGTGGATACGACAGCTTACATTTTTGCTGGCATGATTTATGACGAGAAAAGTGCATGAGATGAAGTTGTCTTTGATGGTCTGGGGTGCTGTTTAGTATGATTGATTTAATACCACCAATAGTATGACTGATTTAATACTAGCACCTACTACAAGGGACCCAAAGCTATATGTCTAGATAATATATTTACAATGTGTAGCGTATGGATAGGTTTTAGGAGGGATATTTCAACAAGATGGTGCATACTGTCATACTTTCAGTCACACTACGAAACTTTGGATTAAAGAAAATCTATTTAACTATACAGGGTGCCCCAAAAAGATTGAAACGTGCTTTAATTCTTTACCTGTTGGAGATAAGTGGGCACTGTAAATTGCAAAAATGTTGAAAGTAAGGTAGGAAATAAGACTACGTTAATGAAATAGTTCTCCCATTCATTTTCAAAAAGTTACACTTTTTAAGTATTTACACGACCCCCTTAGACAAATTTGGTCAAGAAGAAAATTTTTATTTTTGATGCAACTAGATCATTAAAAAACCGCATATCTGTATCTTAAAAATCAACTGAATTATGATAATGAAAAAAATCTGACTTATGCCATTTTTCCGTACCATGTGAAAGGCTGTTTCATCAGTGAAAATAGGGATCATAAACAAATTGACGATGGAAATTGTTTAGATCAAAAATACGTTAATATGTGCAACATTTTTTATAATAAATGCATTTAAATAAAGCATTACACAAAGATCATATAAAGCAGTGATACTCACTAAGCGGTTGGGACACATAATTAAAATATGCATACATAGATCTTTTTTGTAATATGTCATAAAGTTACATTTATAATTTAATATATGGTCCCCATTCACAATGTTCAATTTTCAATTAAATATAACTCGCTCAATTTTAAAGATACAGATATGCGGGTTTTTTAATGATCTTGTTGCATTAAAAATAAGCATTTTCTGATTGACCAAATTTGTCTAAGGGGATCGTATAAAAATTTAAAAAGTGTAACTTTTTGAAAATTAATGGGAGGAGTTTTCATTAACGTAGTCTTATGTCCTACCTTAATTTCAACATTTTTGTAATTTGCATTGTCTACTTACCTCCAACAGGTAAAGAATTAAAGGGCGTTTCAATCTTTTTGAGACACCATGTATAAAGACTTGGCCACCTAATTTTACAGACTTAAAGAATATCGAGAATATGTAGGGGAGGGATTTAAGCGAATGGAACTCAATTTTCTTCACAGAACTTCATAGAAGTGTTTACACTGCATGATATGAACTTACCCCTAATTATTTGTAAAATATGGTGGATAGTATGCCACAAAGAATGACACAATGCTTGATTAAGAAAGGTGGTTCAACAAATTATTAATGTTTAAATTACTGAAATTACTAAAGAAAAAATTAAGGTGTCCTTATAATTAATTATTCACATGAAGAGAATGTGGTTTTTGTACTTTATTTCTATTTGTGACAAAAAATGTGCAAATAATATTTTGTTTTATGTCACAACAAAATTTTTACATATAATTAACATAGGGGCACGGTAGCCCAGTGGTTAGCGCGCGGGAATTGCACTCGGTAGGTCCGGGTTCGATACCCGCCACTGCCAAAACTGACGCCGTGTTCACGCGGAGTACGATCACGTTAAACATGTGGGTCCGTAAGTCGTTCCGAGAGGTTGGTGGTAGGGGAAAGAGGGTACGGTCCCTGTGGATGCCTCCCCTACTGGGTTCCGCTCTAAATTGGGTGGCACTTCGCGGCCGTCCAAACAGTTACCTTACACCTTTCTGGTAGGTCGGACTGTCTGGGTCTCAACAACAACATATAATTAACGTATCATTTCTTTAGATATATGTTTTTTCGTAATTTTTCGAAACCGATATTGTCCTTATAATTATGAAAAACAGTGTATGAACTATGGTACAGTAGCTTAGACGGATTTTCTGTTTCCCCCAGGTGGCATATATAGCAAGTCTCGACAGGTCTTCCCAGACTCTCTAAAAGCCCCTTGGTGACCTAGAAATTTAAATATTTGCCCACTTATAGTATTTAGCATCGAGCAGAATTTAAGCCAAATTTGAATTTCCTCCCAATGAATGGGGAAGACGGTGATTTGTTTTTCGAAAATATTTTTCAGAACCTCTAGACGCCCCTTGGTGACTCGGAAGGCTGAATCTTTATAGATTTATAGGGCCAACTAAGTGGCAGAACCTAACGTAGTTCAATATCTGATCTCCTCACAACGGGGTAGATATTATGAGGTTTTTGTAGTCTTTCCAGACCATCAAGTTATTCTTTTTTCGAATCGTACCAAAAGCTAATCAACACGAGGTTAACCAACAAGCTACTTATCTTCCAAATTTTGTACAATTTAATCCATTAGTTTTTCAACTAGAGTATATACATACGATTTTTGGGGCTATTTCGCAAGAAGGCAGGTTCTTTTTTTTGCTGAGTCGTACCAAAATCTAATCAGCACCAGGGTAATTCACAAGTGATTTAGCTCCCAGATTTTGAGAAATTTAATCCCTTAGTTTGTCCGCTAGAGTGGATACATACATTGCACAGACAAATTACGCTCAAAATTACATTCGAATCGCTACGTTCGTTTAATCTCCTCGAAAACTCGAGTTGCGATTTTCGACACGACTCCAATACTTTCCTTATACATTGCTATGCATTGCAGAGTAATTGGAACTGAAATAAATATATTAAAACAAAAGATCTGTTGTGGGCAGCACATAATTTACCCTTTCTAGAGTGGATACACACATTACACAGACAAACAAACATAAAGACACACATACAGACAGACACACAGGCATTTTTAAGAGGGATATTGTATCTGCTTTCGACAGGATTAAATACTTTTACTTTCCTGAAAACGTATGGTATATGTAAAAGGGAAAAATGATGAGATCAAGTAACCAACTGTGCAATGTTGATGCATCTACAAATTCTGTGCATTACAAAATACAAATAAACTATTTTTTCAATGATGTCTGTGTAAAAAAAAGTATTTTAGAAAGTATTTTATCTATTTATAAGTAAATGATCTATGAATTAAAATCATTTTTTGCTCGTCATTTCAATATAGGTAATATCATATTTCATTACAACACTTCCAAGAAGTTGTAATACCTAGTTCTTTTTAGCGATCAGGTTTCTATTTCAGACTCCCGCAGTTTGTTCAGACATTCTTTCAACTTTTAGAAAACGTTTAAACCAAACATGACTTGCTACTGCAAATCCATTAGTCAACAAGGTCGTGGTAAATACTACGCATGCAGAGCTTTTAAAATTATGTGTTTACTTTTTATAGAGAAATAAATATTTGCAGACCTTACTTTCAGATCCTTCATTTTTCGCCAATGGAAGTACGAAGAAAATTATAATGTAACTAAAGAGGATTTTAAAAAGAGTAAAGTCCTTTTAAATATGATTTAATTTTTTTCGAAATAATGTTTTTTTAATTGAAAAACTGATATTTGGTCTCTAACAAAATAAACGATTAAAATTTTATAATGAAACATTTTAATTACATTACTATGATCAAAAACATTATAAGGTTGCAAAGTTTCATCAATTTTTAACTCACTGCATCGTTTATTTTATAAAATACTTCTATTATTGATTTTAGTAATAAAAAGTAAAACCTTACAATGATACCATTATGATTAAACGCATTATAAGATTGCAGATTTTATCAGTTTCTTAAGTTGATTCGTCCTGTATTTTATAAAATACATTTTGTTATTAATTTTATCAATAAAATGTATTTTAGAGAAAGTGAGCTATAATCAAATGGAATTAAAATCCTTTTTTTTCTCGTAATTTCAATATAAGCAGTAACATATCTCACTGCAATAATTTAAAGAAGTTGTAATTCCTACGTCGTTTCAGTAACGTAACAAGATTTTTATTTCTGACTGCCGCAGCTAACTTGTGCTAATTTGTGTGCAGCTAACTTGTGCACATTTAATAAAAATATAAATATTTACAGGTCGTACTTAAGATACTTTATCTTTTGCCAGTAAAAGTACGAAGAACAAAGTAATGAAACGAAAATGGATTTTAGAAACAGTAAAATCTTATAAATATGATTTAATTTCATTGAATTAATGTTATTTTAAAAATGTTCTAATGTTGATATTTGGTCCCTAAACTCGTTAAATTGCATTAATAGTTTCTTCAACATTTTCAGTTTTACTTCCATCACATTTATCAACAGGTTCAAAGTTTATACTTCTACATTTCAGGTTTATTGGATTTTTAGAATCCACACTAAAATTTTCCCAGTTATATTATTAAGGAAACTCATCAATGAATCTTTCTTTGCTTTCATAATTTTTCATCTCAAAATTTCCAATTCTCTTTTAAAAATAATTTTTTATCTATTGCAAGTCTTCCTTTTGACTCTTCTCTCCTTTTAATATTTTCTTAATAAATCTAACCTTTGAAAGCTGTACTTGAATCTCCATACTCCATCAGGCCATGTTTTTCCTTCATACAAGTCGTTTTCTATTATACAACTTGCTCTTGGCACAAGACTTCATCAATTCCTGGGAAATAGTCTCTATTTGGATATTAATAAGTTCATTATCAGAATATATTTGTTTTGCAATAATTTTATACAACCGTAAACTTTATCCAATCCGAATTTTTTAACATAATTTTTGGATAAACTTCCCCACTCTCACTTTCAATATTCATAATTTGCATCATAATGTAACGATGATCACTAAATGTGATCTCGTCGGACACATATAATTTAATATTTTTTTTATTCCCTCAACTCTAACGAGGAAATCACCAACCCAGCTTCTTCCTCTAACACAATCTAAGGAAGACTAGTCGAACCATTAAAAATCTCAAAATGATGATTTAAAAAAATTCATCAACATGATGCCTATAGCATCAGTTGGGGTCTGGTCCAACATAAGATAAACTTCGGATTGAAGTCTCACATAATGGCAATATTACATGCTATATACTTATTCACAATTTTATGTAAAATATTTAAATTGACGTTCGAATCCTCAGTAGGTGAGCAATATATAGAAATAACATTAATAACATTCCATATTAATTACATTTAATTTAAGAACAATAATATATCTATTTACAAAAAGTTTAAAAAAAAAAGTAAATGTAGATCATTAGATAAATCAGGATAGCCGCTTTTGGACAATTCTCAAAGTAAAAAGATTTAACGCTTATAGAAATATCAGTAATAATATTATTATAAACACGGTATTCATTGACAATAATTATATTTACATTATTATATACAATTTACTGTGACAAATCTAAATTGACAGCTTTAGAATCAGCAAAGTTACATTGTAAGACATTTGTTACATTATCCATAGTCTATTCGTGATCTTACAGAGACCAATTCTATTTCTAAATAACCACACTTCTTATCTTCCGCACTATGCCTCATTCTATAATTTCTTTTAAACTGTTCATTCACTTTAACACAGTTGATACAGCTCAATTCATTTGTATATTCATTCATTTGTACATTCATTCAGTATTTTCATGTTCCAACGACCCACTCAGTTTTATCTTATTTATATATATTATGGAAATGTGTCCACATCGATTACACCTATAGCATCTAGTTTCTTAAAAAAACTCCTTGAAATTCAGTATGAACCACTCCATGTAAAGTTTTTCACGTCTCAACACTTTACAAAAAAAATCGGATCAAGTTCAATAACACAATGTTGAAACTTGTCATTTTTTATTTTCATTGCAAAAACTGGCTTTATATCTCCTATTAACAGTTCATTATTTTGGGATTGTAATGGGTCCACTATTTCCTTCTGATCCAAATTCTTATTCACATTATACAGATTTATTCTAGGATTGCGTTTATTCGGGTTTACCACTTCCATATCATCTCTCAGTTCAGGAGAGATCTTAATTGCTTCTTCAAACACATTTAAATCTTCAGCATTATCAAAAATAATCTTTATGCCACCGTTTTTGACATTTCTAACTGATTTCACTTTAATTTTAAAATTTCTAGGGTTTACACGCTTAACTACGCTCTCTTGCAATTTTTTTTCCAGATTTAGTCAATTTATCTTTTGGGTAAACCAATGGGACGTGATCTATCGTCCTTTTGGGAGTCTTAAATCTCGCTCCATATGGTGTTTGTGCAAGTTGCTCAAATGTAGGTTGAGGGAATTCACCAGCAACCTTGATCATCTCTGGCTTGTGTTGTGTTAAACTCTTTAGTGACAGGGATAAGATGTACAAACAAACCTGTCACTTCATTGGTAACTACAGTTAAATCTTCTTTATGCTACTTATTTTTCTTTGAGGCTGCAATTTTCATACTGTTCTTGAAGCTGCCCCAAGTTTTGGGGTCAACTTTCTTATCAATACCATCAGCCAAAGAGACGAACTGCGTCTCAACTTCAACACCACATTCAGCCATAATATTTCACTTTTCACTTTCCAACGGCCACAGACGTTAACCTTTCCTAAGAATGTTTACGGGGATATCACTTGAAGTTACCGGTTGGCAACTGGAGAACATACACTGGGAAAATAAGATTTTAAGCAAATTAACAGTTACAACTTTGATTCCTGAATATACTCTGAGATATTGTTCAGGACACACGCCAAGTAACTCACAGAGGACGCGTCCTTTCTTCGTCCCTTCTCCATTTATGGTAACCATTCAACACTCGAATCGTTCTGTTCGGACATACGAGATCCGCCCGATAATCCGCCGTCCATTTATGGTAATGCGAACTAAATTATCCGATGTTACGAAAAGAGTACAGTTTTGCTCTTTCATAATTTCCCACTACTTTTTGTTCATAGTTTAAATTAGAACAATTATATTATTTCCATGTACATTGATTTAGCTATTAATTAAGCAATTTGTTGATATCACAGAATAAAGTTTCCTGCCTCATACTTAATACATTTACAGTAAATCACAGTTGACATTATATGGAACAATTCATAAAGAAAATCAAGTAATGATGCAATATTTATATTGAGTAAAATTATTATCAAACAACATAATTTCGAGTGTGTGTGTAATTTACGAACGTTATTATCATTTGCGAATGGCAACATATGCACACGTTCAACGATTTGAATTTGCTTACGTTATTCCCTTTTAATAACGTAAGAAATTTCGTTATTTTAAAATACCTTTTTGTAATAATAACATTTTATACACAATATTTCTGTCTTATTTTATAACTTTCAGCTGATTAATTGAGTCATACACCAGAGTGAAAGTTCCATATATTCACCGAAGATTCTCCATAAACGTGCAGTAAGGCCTGTCCCACAGGTAGCGCGTCCGCTACGCCACTATTCTCCGGTCATTTGAGGAAAAGAATATGAAAACCGTTTTAATGAGGCAGTCTGGAGTCGTTTTGCAAAGGTAAATAATACTATATAAAATTCATACAAAAATATTATTTTTGAAGATATCTAACATACATTAAACTTACATTTATGAATTTTCAGTGAATGAAAAATTTTCCGTGATATTTCCCGCGTAGAAAGTATAGTGACACTTGTAAAAATTATAACACCCAAAACTGGTTTATTCTTTTATTCTCACTTCTCCTACATCCAATCGGGGAACTCATGAAAACCTAATATTCTCATGCGTATAGCCATACTTCTAATATAAAGATATGAATGAGCATAATGACCCATTATTTATGTATATAGCATAACTCATTATAAAAATTTAATATTAAAATCAAGCACTCTAGAGACAAATTTTGAAGAGCACTAGATTTGAACACTTAAGTGCTCGCTAGCAGCCTTTGTCATATATTTAATTATCTGAAGTAAATATATGACATGATATGCAAAAGTTTCTGTTTGATGTCGCTTTAAGACTGCATACGGAGTTAATGTTTACGAAGGTAAGGTCATTTAAAGGTGGTAACTAATTTGAGAGGCTAACTATCGAATTGGGCGTAGTGTGTTGTTTGTTGAAAGTATTGTACATGTAGTTCTAGCATCATTGCGATCGAGCGCGTCCAAAGCAGATCAACGTATTGTTATTCAATTACTTTACGCTGAAGGAAACATGCTGCAAAAATCCATAGCAGAACTTTGACGGTTCATATTGATGTATCTCTTCAAAGGCCTCTGTTGTTGAATGTAACATAATAACCTCAGTAAATGATATTACTGCACGACAATGCACGTCCTCATGGTGTCAACGTCCTAATAGACAAATTGCATACTTTTAAATGGACGGCCTTGCAACACGCTACTTATAATCCAAAGCGCTACAGTTCCGATTTTCACTTCTTTGGTTTACTGAAGACACTGAGAGAATATTGGTTCTAGTCGAATGATGACGTGAGGCATGCTGTATAGAATTTCTATAGTTAACAGACACTTACCTTCAACCACAACGGCATCTCAACTTTGTCAATGGAACGATTGTCTTAATATCGAAGGAAATTGCTTTTAAATATTTTTGAATTGCTTGAATTTACCGAATCCGAACGAAAACTTTTTGATAATGCCTTGAAATATTATTTTTCACTAAAAAATTATATATATATATAAAGAAATTATTATTTTATTTTTTAAAAACAGCACGATTTTTTTTTCTTTTTACATTCACTATTCATAAAATCCTATATTCTATTGATTCCAACAAAGCTTCGACATTTTTGAGAGAGCTTTTCCCATAGAAAATCCTCCAATGCTTTCAATAATTCTAATATTCTAACATCTTGCTTACATCATTCATAACCGTATCGCGGAGGCTGTGCCTTGAATTTAAAAATGCTTTTTGGTTATATCGTGAAAAATATAAATTACATTTATTCTTACAAAATTGAAAAACATACAACTTTATTCGTCTTCAGTGCATTATTTCACGAAAGAAACGGAAAACGGTTTTCTTGGGTGTAAAATTTATGCGGATGCCAATTCCTTCTTTAAATCAGATTCTGCTTCACACGTAATGGATTAAAACTCTTTTGAATTCGTGAAAAGTCAGTATATCTGAATAGGAGGAAGGGTTGGGCCATCTGAGTTTTGCTTACTTCATAGAATTGAGTTAAACGTATCAAAACATGCAGGCAATGTAAATGAAAAAATGCATACAAAAGAAAAGTTACAGTGAACAAATGAAATAATGAACGCACCAGCTGTCATGAACGCACCAGCTTATTTTGAGCTGCATTGCTGTTACAGCTTAAAAAAATATTATAACATCATCCTATGATGGTTTTAAAAACGTTACACAGGATGTATTTTTAAAGAACAAGTACATGAAGATTTAAATAATAAATGAATGACAAATCATTAGATTTTAAACGTCATTTTATTAAAACATCCATCAGACGTACATATAATTAAAAAGCCAGAGCGCTTTCGGGTATCATCATTCAAGATAATTTCTTGAGGTATCTTTATCATAAGAAAACTCGCATTCGTTGTCATGCCTTATCCGCTACTTTTCTACGTGATCTGTTTGGTTTAAAAAGCTTACAGAGCTGAAGGGATTACATTCTGTTTTCGTTCTTCAGGAATCTATCTGTTTGGTGGCCGAGTTGACTGTTTCCCTGTTTTGGATGGGATTGAGTTTCGTGTCTCAGTATACAACAAGAAGCATTCACTTATTTGCTGTAAAGAATTTTAATTCGAATATTGGATGTAATTGTACAATTACTAGTTTTTCTAAATTATACAACAATTTCCCTGAGAATCTGGATATTTTTTATTCATCGGAGATGGGTTTTAAAAAGCATTTGTTGTAAACATCTTGTATTTTATTGTATGTATTCATATGAATCTGTTTATGAAGAACATCTGTTGTTGGAGGTTTGCTTTTCTTTTTAATGTATTTTAACTTTTTAATGTATTTTATGGTATTTTAATCTGTATGTTTTTAATGTATTTTTATTCCTGCACGCTGTAACTGGGACTAGTCCTGTAGGTTGCAGTCTTTTTCAAATAAATAAAATAAAATAAATAAATAAATAAAAATACCCTTCCTCAGTGCCGTTAAATAAAAAAACCATACCACCATGCTTAAATACTATCCAATACCGGCAAGTTGAATTTGCATATTACAAAATTGGCATCACTTTGTAATATGCAAATTCAACTAACCGGTTGTGGATTATATTTAAGCATGTTGGCATGATTATTTATTTAACGCCACTGAGGATGATACCCGAAAGCGTATAATGATACTCTGACTTTTAAATTATATGTACGTCTGATGGATCTTTTAATGAAATGACTTTTAAAATCTAATGATTTGTCATTCATTTATTATTTAAATCGATTTGAAGATATGACATGTCGCCGCCATTAGTATTAGTACATGAAGCTCTAGTGCAGGAATTTGTATTTTATGAAGAATACAGTTTTACTTTTCATGCCATACAAGAATATAGTATAGAGGAAGTATTGTTTTCTTGAAAATTTTCTATTTTAACATTTTATTACCAATATATGTTTAGGATCTCCTGAACACGTTTTGACTATTTTTATTGGCGTCCACCTGCCTGTCTGTGGTCGATTTCTTGTATACACAACAGCTACCACAAATATCAATGTATTTTCACAAAACTTTTTATACGGTTTTATTAACGAAAAATCTAAAACCAGATAGAATTTTTTGAAATTCGAATCCGAACTTCGTAATTTATTTGAAATTTTATATTTTCTTAACACACGCTATAATTGTAATCATTTGGACCTACAATACCGATTTTTAAAAAATTTTCTTGTAAATTTAAAAAATAAAGTTACTAAAATGGATTCTAATATGAGAAAATCGAGTTCAGCCCCATTACAGTTAATTAAAATTGTAATACGAGATATATTTTAAAGCTGGTAACTCCAGTATAAGAAATTATATTTCACATATAGAACATTCATTATATTTTTACTTTCCTTATATACATAGTATAATGTATAAGGAAAGTATTGTAGCGGGGTCGAAAACTCAAATTCGAGTTTTCAAGGGGAGAGCACGTTTCAAGCATTCATAAACACGAATCATACGTTCTTCATATGATGTGTGTGTGTGTCAGTGAGTCTGTGGAGACGATATCCCACTAACAAATCAAGCTATTTGGTACAAAAATTTGGTACAAAAATCATAATCAGTGAATACTGGAAGCCTATTGTTGTTACACGCAATCGAATATTCAGAACTCTCCTAAATTTTGAGATGAAATTTAAAAAAATTAAAACATTCAATAAAGTTACGTAAATAAACATGTATTATGTAATTTTTCATTGCAAAACGATTGACATAAACTTTAGAATGCTAGTATGAACTGTTCTCGAGATATTGCATATTTTTCAAATAAATTTATCAAAAAATCACATAAAATTAAAAAAAAAAATTAACTATTGTGAAATCTGTTCACTTTTCATATGTAATATTATGCGATAAATATATTATAATCATTCTCGTAGATCTAGCTCGTTCCATTCACGAGAGAAGACACTTTGGGTAATAGCTTTGTAATTTGGCGCCATTAGTCGTTTTCCTACCATAAGACTAACCTATTTCTCCGAACATAGTGCTTGACGAAATTTTAGCGACGAGTTTGGCGGAATATCGCCAACTTGGTGACTTTTTAAAATGTCGGCAAATTGATGGAAATGTCGCCAAATTGCTAAAACTGTCGCCAAATTGATAAAAATGACGTTAATCAATGGAAATGACAACTAGATGATTAAAATTCAATATTCGGTAATGAATATAAGACTCTACCATGACTCCGTCTGTAACGCTTGGCAAAATTCTGGCGACGAATTTTGGCAGCATATCGTCAACTTAGCGACTTTTTCTAATGTTGCCAAATTGACAAAACTGTTGCCAGATTAATAAAACTGGTATCAAATTGATAGAAATGAAGGCAGATTGATAAAAATGACGTCAAATAAGATGCAATATTTTGCAAATTTTTAATTCCAACATATGATGGGCATACCTTTTATTATATAAGAAATTCTCTTCTAAATATCGGCAACTTGGCGATATGTGGCCCCACATTGACGAAAATATTGTCAAAATTGCAAAAAGGACGCCTAATTGATGTATTTATTATTAAAATATTTAAATGCGTATATGGGCTATATTACTTATTGAGAATGCTATCAATATTGATAATTGTTAATTTAGAGTTGAATAAAATATAAATTAATTGGGTACGAAATTGTTTTAGATGTTGTCATCCGAATGTACAATTTACATCGCCAAATGTACAATTTAGCGTTACAAACACTGTGTCGTGGAATTTATATGATAGCACGCCATAGCACTCCCTGCATTACACTCCTTGCATTAAACTTTATAAGGAAATCATGTGATACCCACATAAGATTTTTACAATCGTAAAGCAAGATGTGTTTTTAAAGTAGTTTTAAAAATAAGTGTGTGTATAAAATCTATGATACATTTAAAATGACAAAATAACATTAAGTTAATATAGAGAAAGCTGCATTTTTAAAGCTGTGCATGGTAATTGCTAGCAATTCATATGCATGGCAAGTAATATGCATAGCAATTGTCATTAATTAGAAATACTTTATAAAATGTGGTTGTCCATTCCTTCATATTCTGCATCAAACGTAATGGTATAAAATGTAAAAACACGAAATAGATTAACAGTCTTTTTAAATTCGTAAAAAGTTTGAGTTTTGCTTACTTCATAGAATGGAATGAAACTTATCAAAGCATGCAGGCAATAAAATGGGGAAAATATTCAAAAGAAAAGAGACAGTGGATAAATGAAATGAAGAAGGCGCTTGTTCGAGCCAGCTGTCACTTATTTTGAGATGCATTGTTGACATAGCTTTAAAGAATATCCTAACATCATTCCATGATAGTTTTAAAAATGTAATATAGTATGTATTTTTATAGATTTATTATATATGTATAGGAATCTGTATTTTATGAAAAGGGAAGTTATATTTTTAAAGTTTTCTAGAAGCTGCAATTTTAAAGTTTCAATACAGGATGTTTTATTAACTATATAGCAAGATATATTTTAAAGCTGTAATACGAGATACATTTTTAAAGCTGTAATACAGTGAACCCTCCTATAACGCGATACTCTTAAAATGCGGTTTCCATATAACGAGGAGCAAAAATTGCGACAACCCTCTAATAACGCTGTACTCATAAAACGCGGTTTCAATACAACGCGATAGTCTTATAACGCGGTTTCTCTACAATCAATTAGCTTAAGCAGTCTCCCTATAGCATGAATTTTTCTTTAACATTTTTACGGTTGAAATTAATGGGGAATTCCCCTGTTTCTTCATCTACGTACATCGCCATTTTTCAATTTCAGTTATCAAGGAAATCCCCTAAAAAAATTAAAACATTCACCTCAAATGCATTGGTAACCGAAAATATGGATAAAGAATGGGTTGCAAATTTCAATTTAAATGATGTGAAAAGGGGACTTTGTTGAAAATGTTTGTTGAATCACTTTTTTGAAAATGATCCTTCAACAGTGTGAAGTGAAAAGTTTAAAAGAGAATTACAAAATTGCTTAGCTCTTTATAGAGAGATTTTGGTAGAGTTACAAAATAAAACTACATTTGAAAACGAAAATGAAGATATGCAAAGTGAAGAGAACATTAAAAGACAAGAAATATCAATCATGCATAAAGCATTGATTATGAAACACTTTCCAACTGAAATGCAAAATGTGACACATTCAGCGGTGATATTTTTTAATTATCACAGAATTATTATAATTTATTTTACTTGAAAACTTAAAATTTCATCGAAAATAATGAACTTTATTCAAATGGCTTCATCTAAATATAAACCCTCTGGTTCTCTATGTAAGAGCAGCGAATATTTCATTCACACATTTTTATTCCAGACTCCAGAGTTAAATAATTTTGCGTGAAAAAAAATTCAGCAATTCTTATACAACTCGTCCTTATAATCACTTATTTACATTCTGCATCCATTAAAATTAGGCTTCGTTGTAGATATAATCAAAGTCTAATGGTCATTTAAACTAAAAATATTATAAATGCGCAGGCGCAGAATATAGATGCACAAAAATTATGCAAAAATAAATCGGTTTTAGGACGGATGAAACACAAAATATAAATTTAAAAGAACTTTAAAAATCACGACTTTTACTCTGAAAAAATATGGTGTTATATTTTATTTTGAAGTGGGTCACGTGATCTCTTCATATAATATGGGTGCAATTATTATTTTAATTTTATTTAAAACACGACCGAACATATTTTGCTGAAATTTTTTTTAATATATTTTATGGGATAATTGAAATGTTTCCTAAAATTTTTGAAGAAATTTGTGAATTTTAAATTCGCTTAAAAAATGTTTGAAAAATTAGGTCGCATAGGGTTCAATGTATTTAATTTTTTCAACCCGGTGTCAATCCGAAACTAATTGGGTGATATTATTCATTTACATTCCAATATGTCCCACAGACCGTCTCAACAACATATTAAAATTTCATTTTGATAAAGTAAATTTTGCGGCAGGTATCGTGTGAAGGGACAGCCAAAATGAATAAAGTCACATTTATAAAAATAGACTAGAATAATAAAGACTTTTCATCTATGTTGTAAAGTGTTAAAATAGAATTAGGCCACTAATACTTGACAGTGATGATGAATTTTAATAGGATTTTTGTTGGAAAAAAGTTATTAAGTTCACGTTGTTTATTTAATTTTCTTATGTGAAGTCTTAAACTCAATAAAAATAATTCGAAATATGGAAACATATATTTATTGCCTTTTGTATGTATAAACTTATATTTCATAACCGTATTCGTCATAACATGGTGGTCTAAAAATGCAGTTTTATATAACGTAGAATGAATCAGCCTGATTTATATGTTCTGAGTTTCACTTAATACGATGTCCATATAACGCGATACAAGTTGTTCTCTTTTGTACTAATTCTGAATTTCTTATAAAGCGGTTTCCATATAGCACGGTATGCGATTTCCATATAGCACGGTATGCGATTTCCATATATCACGGTACGAATTAATCGGATTTGCACTAATCTGAGTTTCTTATAACGCGATACGAATTAATCGCGCTATAGGAGAGTTTCCTGTACTATATATATTTTAAACTGTAATATCAGTAGCTCCAGTACAAGTAGTTGTATTTTATGTATTGAAAATTCATTATATTTTTATAAATGTATAGCGTTTTTTAATTAACGCTTATTCAGATATAAAGAAACATCTTTAACAATATAAAGTGTTTATTAACAAATTAAAACACTTATCGTAGGTTACAAAATAAAGTAAAAATCATGTCCTGCAACAATGACAATCTATTTTACATATGCACATCCATACTGCTTCTTTCCCCTTCCGTAACCCTTCATCTCGTCCTCTTTTATACTTAACACTTTCTCCAGTTATGGTTCATAGTTGCAGTTTTCTGTTAAGGTTAACTTGCAGTTAGCTTAAGTGACATTGTTTCCCAATAAAATGTAATGCAGGGTGTGTTTTTAAAGTGGTATTAAAAATGTATTTTATGTGTAGAAACATTGTGATACTTTAAAAAACTGCAAAATAGCAGTAGCGTTGAACGTAGGTGTATTTTTAAAGCTGCGCTATGCATGGCAATTTTCATGAATTCTGAACATCGTACTGCAACATTTATGCGGATGTCAATTCCTCCTTTAATTCAAATTCTGCTTCACAAGTGTAATGGATTAAAATTCCTTTGAATTCGTAACAAGTCTGCATATCTGAATAGAAGGATGAACTGGCCGTTTGAGTTTTACTTACTTCATAGAATTGAGTGAAAAGTATCAAAGCATGCAGGCAATAAAATAAGAAATGCATTCAAAAGAAAATATACAGTTGACAAACGAAATAATAAAAGCGTTTCTACAAGCCAGCTGTCGCTTATTTTGAACTGCATTGTTGTGACAGCTTTAAAATATAATATAACATCATGCTATTATAGTTTTCAAAATGCTATATAGGATGTTTTTAAGAACTAGTACATGAAGCTCTAGTACAGGAATGCATATTTTATGAAGAGAAAATTTGTATTTTTAAAGTAGGATACATGATTCAATTTTAAATCTACAATACATGAAATTGTTTTTATGTTGAGCAAAATTATACTTTTAAAAACTGAAATGCAAGATATATCTTTAAGAAGGTTAGAGAGAGGAGATGACTCTTCAAAGCTTAAAAATCGTTGTTTATAGAGGAATATTCAAAAGTTTATGTTGCTGTCATTAGTTTGTCAAATGAAATCAAATGTTTAGTGTGCATTGTCCTATTCTTTACCTACGAGTATTACATACTACAGAAAACAAATTCTTCAATAAAAGTTTGGTAGAAAACTAAATTGGTTTTGATAGATTGATTCATAATTTTTAAAAATGAGGCTTAAATTACATGTTCTATGACCAGGATTCTGGATAAACTATGACGCATTTATTCCCAGTTTTTAAATATAATCTCTTAAGTGGTTATGTTTTAACCTCAACCCAAAATTATAAAAATTATACTGTTTAAAAAATAAAATAAAAAAATGCGGTTGTTTTGTAATTAAATACTATAAATATATAAAAAATAATTTGAAAAACACATTTTTAATAATTTTCTTTTTAGAAATAGTTATCTAAATTTAGATAAAGAATGTATATAGGCAAATAATACAATAGCATGCAAAGCACACAATATAATAGCATGCAAAGCACACAATATAATAGCATGCAAAGCACAGAATATAATAGCATGCAAATCACACAATATAATAGCATGCAAAGTTTTAAGACTCTAGGTTAATTAATTTTGATCCTACAGTACATCAAGGTTGAAAATATTAGTTTTGAGAAAACCGATCTCAAAGTTAGAGAGGCTTGCTTAATTTGTCATGTCTTATTTCACATTTTTAGGAAAATTGTATTTTATATGTAAATAATTTATTCTTTTTAAACTGCAAAACAGCATATATTTTAACACTAAATGACAGAAATCTGTAACTTTAAAGATGTGATGCGGATGGCAATTTGCATTAATTTGAAATATTCTTCTGCAAAATTCATGCGAATGACAATTCTTTCTTTGAATCAGATTGTATCGTAAGATTAAAACTTCTCAGAATTTACAAGTTGCTCGTATATATGAAGAGTGAGATGAACAGAACGACTACAACTACAGTGTCTAAGAAAAGACCTAGGTACTGTAACTAAAACGTATCAAAGTTTAAAAAGCAATTAATAAGGAAATAATGGCATCAAAATAAAAGATACATTGGACAGAATAAGATATAAAGATATTTTCTATACTACGAATATAATCAATTCGTGCATGTATTTTGAACTGTCTTGCTACTGTCGAAGTGTTAAAAATATAATCACGAATGCGATTTTTGAAACAACTTTTTATGTACTTCCTTAACTAACTATCATATGACTCGCACACTACATGAATATGTTTGTGCACGAAGGGCGTAAGTATTTTTATACACAACTTACGCAAGTATTCTTATGCACAACTCGCATCCTTGCAAAAGTATTTTTATACACAACCTTCACCCTTACACTAGTATTTTATTCAGAACTTGCACTCTTACACAATATTTCTTATGAGCAACTCGTACATTACAAGTATTTTTATACACAACTTATGTTCTTACATATGTATTTTTATACACAACTGGCGTTCTAAATAAGTATTTTCTACACAACTTGTGCTCTACTGAAATTTCTTTTCCATAAATCGCACTTTTACATAAGTATACACAAGTCGCACTCTTACAAAAGTGTTTTATATATCTAAAAATAAAAAGTATTTATTATGAGAAATTGAGCGCGAGAGAGGCAAAGGCAATACATAATTTTTTTAACAATAACTTGCAACTTTGTTTAATTGTAAAAGCAATATCATTATGCATATTTATATGTTAATTCGTTTGGTACGCTGTAATTATTAATTAAATTCCTTGTAATTCATATAGTGAATCCCCCTCATAGGAAAGGGATGATATTAGAGCGGGAACTACATGACATCACATTCCTCCTTCCAACATGTCACAGCAAGCAATACGCTGATAGCATACAATACTGTTGTCTCCAGCGGCATAACTAGAAATTAAAGTCTCTTAAAAAAGCTGCTCTAATATAAATGAAAGCTTGCTCTGAGCCCGTACGTTTCTTGGGCCCTTAAGCAAGCTTAATCGCGCTTAATTCTAGTTACGTCACTGACTGTCTCATTACCTTCCAAGCATCAGAATAGTGCTAAAAACTATAAAATCACAAAATTCAACAGTTTTTCTCAAATTGGCTTGGGTACTTTTCTAGAATATTTTCTTATTAATTCTTTCATTTTCCCAATTTGTGAGATTTCTATACAGGGGAATTGCTCTTTATAGCCAGACGACGTACATTCACATAACAGTTTCACAGCACTTGGTGGGCCCTTGAGGCATATTATGTGAACCTGAATTTCACCCAAAACAACACTTAAGTAACTTAGATCAATAAACCTTGCTCGATGTAGAATAGAATAAAGTCATATATATATATATATATATATATCTACATTCGTCAGGAGACCTTCTCGGAAACCCTTCTTCAATTCTCCAAGACAAGGTTTGATTCTCTTTAGGGGGGTGTTAACAAATTTAAGGATGTTCCCAGAAACAGGCTACGACTTAAAAATGGTGGCCATTTTTTATATTTGAAGCCATAAATTTCAAGAATAAAAATCAGATTTTGTTCAAAGAGCCTTTCAATTTTGATCAGAAACTAAAGGATGCTATTTTTAATTTTCAGAAACCAACGTTTTCGAAAGTATTACTTTTTTAGAAATTTTGAAAAAAAAAAAAATGCTAGAGATCGGATGCTATTGATATCAACGTTAATATACCAATTATGTTATTTACATTTTACCTTATAAATGAATATAACGGCTATTAAAAGCTTTCTTTGTTTATACTCAGATAGTACGACTTACCTGAAGGTGTAAGGTATTTTAGACTGCCCGGAAATAACCACCCAATTTGACCAGAACTCATTTGGGATGGCAATCACAGAGACTGTACTATCCCACATCTAACCAGCCTCTTGAATGGACATTCGGACCTCATTTTCCCACGCCATACTTTTCATAGGTATGGGGATACTGGGACCCGTCAAGTATCGGACACGGGACTACCGCGTGCGATCCTCCTACTTTAACCACTGAACTATGCTATTAAAGTGCAGTAAATAATCTTTCTTAACATACAGTTTTGTTGATAAAATAATTAATAGAATACCGCTTTTTTTATTTCCCCATCTCCGCCGTGTTAGTTTCAAAATCATTTAGTCTTAATTCATCTTCCTCATCATTCTCGTGTTTTTCCTCACTTTCTATACGTTGGACCGGTGTTCTTCAAACTGTGGTGCGGGTATGTAAGGGGCACGCGACCAAATATTCCTAATTTTCTCATATGCTTTTCCTGCTTTCACGAAATAATTCTCTATCTTCTAATAAATAAAATATATATCTAATAAATAAAATAAATAAAAGATGCAGCTCTTTCGCAAAGAATTTTTTTCAAATATTCTGGTAGTTGTCAAAAAGATATTCAAATTTACTCAATTAACGCATTAATTTGCTTAACTGTGTAATACATTAGTTTTGAATGCAATAAATATATTGTTATGGAAGCTAAATACCCGTAACAGTATCGCGAATTCAGTATTGATGTTTCTTTCCTTCGACTCAGACCGTCCGACCTACAAAAGGGTGTAAGGTACCTTTTTGGACGGCCGGGACAATGCCACTTAATTAAGACCGGAACCCAGTAGGGGAGATATCCACAGGGATTTTACCCTCCTTTACCTACCACCAACCTCGTGGGGACCCACAGATTTAACGTGTCTATACTCCGCGTAGACAAGGGGATAGTTCGGTCAGACCAAGAATCGAACTCGGGTTTTCTAAGAGCAAACGCCATGCCTTAACCACTGGGCTAAATCGCTCCGCAGTATTATTATTTCGGAGAATCTTGAAATTTATAAGAATCAAATTATTCATTTCTTCATATTTTAATACCAGAATTCTGTACTTTTTAATATCAGAATGATAAGAATAGCCCGAAATGTCCACATTGCCCTATGATTGATGATTTACTTCCATTATTATTAATATTATATATTCTTTAATTATTTATATTTTAATTATTTATTATTCTAATTGCTCATTAATTTTATTTATATGCAAATTATGTATTTATAGTGGAAGGAATAATGCTTGCCTGCTTGAAACTCATGGAGCCTAATGAAGTTTGCAACAAAAAATAGTAAGCAAACAAGATTAATATCAAAGAAATGATTAAGCATATGGACCAATGAAACAGCGTGAAGGTTTCTTAAGGCAAATAGAAACACTAAATTTACGAAAATAAAGGTTAAACCATCACTGACAAATGCGCACAAAACGAAGATGGCATTATGTGTCCCATACATTGGATAAGAGAATGGCACAATATTGAATTTCCTAACGAAAAGAAGTGGAATCAAAATCGACCTGATGAATTTATTTCATTAGCATGATAAGAGGGGGGAAACCTTGATTTAAGATGTGGTAAAGAAGATCAATTATAATTTGAGGAGTTCTTTCTTTTTGCGCTAAGGTAGCTTTAATGATAGTTCCTAGAAAAATGAATTATACCAGGTACTAATAATTCCTATATGAGCATTTAATTTTGTTTGGTCCGCCCATTTAGGTTCTAAATTGGAAATTCCAGCAAGAAAACACATCAATACACACAGCACACTCGACGAAATCTTCATCTCTGAGGGAAATTGATTTTATAGACTAGTCTGTAAAGTGTCCTGATCTAAACACAATAAAAATGTTTGGTTCATCCTGACAAATACAATAATAAACAAACAATCCCAATCGAAAGTATTTTTGCTTATCCGGATAAAAACAAAAGTAAATAAACAATCTTACACAAGAACACTGGACGAGTCTATTTTAGCTGAGTCACACGTTCTAGGAAAAAAATTTTCGATGTTCAAACCCAAACAATGTTTTGCATATCTTGGCAAAAACAAAAGCACTGAAAGTGTCTCTCTTAGCAAAGTGATAATTTCTAAAAAATAAAAGAAATTTTGGGAACTCTTGACACTTATATGTAAAGGTGTTCAAGCTGTTTGTTCTAGGTCAAGGGTTGGTCAGTAAATTTGTTGAAGGCTGGTGAAAGTTGTATTTTGTTACGCAAGGCAAATTACACAATTATGTTCCTATAATGTGTATTGCACTTTAAATTACTCTACATAAATTAAAAGTTCTTCTGGTCATACAAGACAGAAATTTGATATTTGTATATGCAATATTATGTATCACAATGGTATGTTATGATTAAATATATTCCGTTTTGTGAAAATTTTATTGAGATGTTTGATGCCCTATAGTTTTGTTACTCATAGTATATGTTGGTCTCACTCTAAGAAAAATCTGATGTGTCTATCACGTAACTTTCCTAAAAATAAAAAAAAGTTTTACATTTGAAGAAAAAATGTATATATTTTTTCAAAGATGAAGGACCTCATTTTGGTCCGTTCACTCCAAAAACCGACAAGCCACTGGAGTTCATCCATTGAAATAATCGTATTAAATTTCATTCTATTTGTTTAATTTATTCAAGATATATCGTATATTTGTACTCTCGCAGGCAGACACGCACACAGATATCATTAAAAACATTATATGTTTGCATTCAGGGATGCTCAAAATATGTAGATCCATCAAAATGCGAGAGATGGATTTTTAACTTGGATTTTTTTACAATACTGACTTTTTACATATACTATATATTGCAGGGGAAGTTAAAGTATGTTAAATATTTCGAAAAAGAAGGCTACATAAAGCGGCTACACGTCCGTAGTCAGAAGTCACATACATTAAACCTTTAAAGTTCATTCATGGCTGTATAGGACGTTTAAATACAAAACATTTTCACGTTAAAGCTTTCGGATGTAAGTAGCCTCTAGTGAAGGGGTTATATATGTCTGAAAGCGCTAAAGCAAAATTGTTACTTTCCTTAATACATCGTAAAGTACTGTGACGTACAAAAATCGTAATTAGAGTTTTCAACGGGAGAGAACGTTTCAAGCATTCCTGAACACGAATCAAACGTTTTTGATGTGGTGGGGAGACGATATCTCACGAATGAATGGAGCGATTCGAATGAAATTTGGTACAAAAATTACAATCCGTGAATACTGGAAGCCTATTGTTTTTATGCTCAATCGAATGTTCAGAACCCTCTTATCATATCTATGACTTTACAACATGAAAATTATTTAAAGGGAATAAAATCCTTGTGCTCGGTACTTAATAATGAAATAGGCGTTTCAAGAATAGAAATCCTATTACCCATCCCAGTCTGAAAACAATGTGTTAGCTACCACATGCAATAGAGAATTTAAATTTCAAACCTGGAAAAATAAAATTTGTAAAACCTGCCCAAATGCGAATCCTACTCAACTAACCATCGATGAGGAATCACTTACTTTCTATAAAATAATTAATTGTATCTACAAGCTTAAATGTTCTGTCTGCCAGATGGCATATGTGGGACAGACTAGCACTCTATTGCATCTTAGATTAAATGTACATTGCAACCACATAAGGAATTTTGATAAAAATCACACTTTAGAAAATCAATTTGAATATGAACATTTTACCAAATATGGTTTTGATTCTATAATTATTTATATTTTGAATATAATTCCTAATCCTTTTGAAAGAATTTACTTTGAAAACAAACTCATTTTAAAACATAATACTGCTTTTCCATATGGACTAAATCAACTAATTAATAGTCACAATCTTGTAAAAACAGATTTATTTAATACCTCAGATAAACAGCAGACTATATATCCAATAATGCATTCTCATTCTCACAAGTCCACACGCACTCAGAGAGGAGTACATAAAATAAAAAAATTATAAACTTAGACTTATTAACTTAGACTTATTGACTTAGAATTATTTATTAGAAAATTATAAACTCAACTCAATGATCTCAATTCACAATTTGAAACTAACTATGACTGGCAAATAATAAAAAACTGGGTATTTTCCTATTTTCCATCAAAAAACAACATTTAAATAAACTTTATCTTTTAATAACAGAACTAAATAACAAAAAACAATCTGGACACTTAGTTTTTGACCTTTTATTAACAAGAGCAGGCAACTGGTTATTAACCTCAAACTTCCACACCTAGAAAACAAAACAAACCAATCTTATTGTGTAATAAATTATACAAATCCAATTTTTAATTATTTAAACTTTACACAAATATTTCAAAAATTCAAATTATTTTTTCCAATTAAAAACGTTAACATACACAAAGCTTATAAATAGCCTGTACCATTAGAACATAAAGTATATAACTATAATTTTTTATCGAAACAATTGAACACGTCAGCTTCTTGTTTGTGTTCTGAATCATGTTATTAACCCTTTATAGACCAACATCATGGACATGTTATAACAGGAAACCTCAACTTAATCAAGGAACCAACTTTCAAACAGTTACTAAGCTATGGATCAAAATACAGACTTCCCTTTTTATATAATAAAAAGAAAATACTTCAAGCTATTGCCATAGATCGAGATAAATATATTAATAAACTATCAGGAAAATACAACTGCCTTATCGAAGCCTTTAAGTGCTGGCAAGTGCAAGTCACCTGGCATGTAAAACAATTGTTTAATCATTTACCTATACAGTTTTATACACATAATTAAAAAGACATCTTAAAAGAGATCAAATTACTACAAGATAAATTTGTAATAACTTATATTGATAAAGTTGCTAGTATATATGCGTTCATTTGCAAAAAATATTATTTGGAAGAACTTAAAAAACAACTTACTACATCTGTATCTATAACACCAGTACAAAATAGTATATCTGTTATCAGTAAACAAATCATTGCTTACTACAAGCTACTTAAACACATTCTAAATTTTCCTTACTTGATACTTATACCAAAATTCCATAAATCGCCTATTACTTTTAGAACAGTTACTATAAGGTTTAATTCATAAACTAATGCAGCGGATAAAGAACTTCTATCTATGCTAAATCAAATTTATGATCATTTCACTGAACAGAGAACACATATTATCAAAAATAATTTAAAGCTGGTTGAACAACTACCTATCATTCATGATATAAAAACATTTGATTTTAAGCACCTCTTTAATAACATTGACAATCATTATTTATATAAAGTCATAATAATATTATATGAACCATTTGCTCATTCTAAAAACATCACTGTACCAAAATATAAAACTTTAAAATTCATTCAACTAATATTTATCTCAGGGTAATATCATTTACAAATTAAAACTGGGAATACACACAGGGAGGAATCTTATCCACCATTCTGGCCAACTTATATCTACACTATTACGAAATTAAGCACCACTTCCATAGTCATATCATGTACAGATTCATTGATGATCTTATTATTATAGCGTTTACACAAGATGCACCAATGTTAAACTTTCAATTTTATCCTACCAATCTACAACTTATTGAAAATGTTCATTCGTTACCCTGGATCAACTACCTTGACGTTAGTTTACGAATTCAAAGTTGTTGTTGAGACCCAGACCGTCCGACCTACCAGAAAGTTTTAAGTACGAATTCAAAGTGAAGAAAATTTAAAATTTATGACAAAACAGAGAGAGAAGACTGAGAGAGTGTGTGTTTTCTGTTAACTACCCCCCCCCCCCTCTACACACACACAATCCTCTTTTCAGTGATGCACCTAAACTCTTTGTGGTAGAGCTCTGCACGAGGCGAAATTTCAGATTTTTATCTGGTCCGGCCTGACATAATTAGCGCTTGAACCGACTACCAGAAGATATTTTCTAGGACGCGAAACAAGATTGGCACGAGCACAGGGCCGCCCATACAAATTGTGGGCCCCCTTACAAACATTTATCACGGGCTCCCTCCATATTTCATTTCCCCCTCTTTATAAATGTTTCATGCCATCCTCTTACTTCTAAATAAAAATGAGTGTCCGGACCCCCGTGGCTCGTCGGTCCCGACTAGAGTGGTATGCGTATCACTCTATGGGCGATCCTGCCGAGAGCCCTTGAGTTTCGGCTCCATTCTACCCAAAATAATGTTAATCCAAATGAGTTAAAATCAAAAATATTAATTCGTGCTCAGAACGAGATTTGTGAGAGTTAAAAAAGTTCCCCACTTTCCCCGAATATTCCCGTTTCTACTGCTATTAATATTATTGACAAAATACTTCTATGCCAAAATTATACTATTCCCTCTCTCGATGCAATAACTTCTGCATTGAACATTGTCGCTGAGATAAATTATTTAGGTTTTCGCGAAAATATATTTTTGCAAACTACTGGCTCCCCAATGGGTAGCCCCTTGTCTGGCATTTTGGCTAAGGCTGTGTTGTAGGAGTTCGAGAATGATATTTTGCCTTTTTTATCCATTAAACCTATTCTTTGGTGCCGTTATGTGGATGATGTATTTATTATTTAGAACCCTAGTTTGAGCGACCTCCTTAATCTTTTGGATACTGATTATGATTTTTACCCCTCTATTAATTTTACAGTTGAACATGAGTCTAATTTTTCTTTGCCTTTTTTGGACGTCCTTGTTTCCCGTAACAGTCTTGGCTTTCATACTTCTGTTTTTCGTAAACTTACTTTCTCTAATTCTTGTATTCCCGCTAACTTTTCTCACCCATTGTTTTCTAAAAATGCCTCTTTTATTACTTATTTTAATCGTGCTTTAAACGTTTGTTCATCCGTCTCGGCTTTAGTTACTGAAATTGACTTAGATGTGAGACTTAATTTTATTTATCCTAATGCTTCTTTTTCTGACAATTTGCCTTATAAATCTAATCTTCCGTTTCATCCGGCAATTTTTAGTCCTCTGATTAAATTTTGTCATGAATTTAAGTTTAAGTCCGCCCATTCTACCGTTGCTGCATTATTTATCGTATTCGTTCTGATAAATTTTAAGGATAAAAATAACTTCATGTGTCAGGCCGGAGCGTACGTTGTCCCCCTATTATCTCCCGAAAGTAATTATAAGTTCTACATTGGTAGTAATAAGCGTTTATCAGAGCATGCTGGCGATGTTAAAAATAGACAAGAAAGATCAATCATGCTTAAAGCATTGATTATGAAACACTTTCCAACTTCAATGCAATTTTATTTAAACAAGTCTAAAATGCAATACATTCCTCGGTAATATTTTGAAACTTATCACAATACTGCCTTAATTTATTATATTTGAAAACTTAAACCTTCATCGAATAAAATGAACTTCATTCAAATGACGGCATTGAAATATAAATTGCCTGGTTTAAACATCTCTAAAATGTTATACATTCCTCGGTAATAGTTTTAGAATTATCATAATACTACGATAATTCATTATATTTGAAAACTTCTTCGAAAACAACTGAAATTAATTCAAATGACGTCATAGAAAAAATAACACGCCTGGATCTCTCTATAAAAACAGGATTTCATTCATAACTTTCTCTCATTCATTTCATTCATCACAATACTATAATAATTTATTTTATTTAAACATTTTATTTAAGACCATGGAGATACAAATAATTAAACTCTATGCTTAAAACTTCATCGAAAAAAATCGTCCTTCTCTTTATAAAATCAATTAATATTTCATTCATATCAGTCATGCAGACTCCATAGACTAAATTATTTTGTATTAAAAAATACAGGAATTCTAATACAACTCATTCTACATATTTTGCTGTTTACATTTTGCATAGGTGAAAAATAGGCTTAGTTGTAGAAATAATCAAATTTAGATGAACATTTAAACTCAAATATATTGTCATTGCGTTGTTTCAGTATGTAGATGCACAGAATTTAAGCAAAAATAAAGTAGTTTTAGGACGGATACAACACTCAATATGACTTAAAAAGAACTTTAAAAAATCACGATTTTGAAACAAGATGGATGCCATATATCATTTTGAAGTGGGTCATGTGATCGTTTCATATCATGGTCACGTGATCGTTTCATATAAGAGGTGTAATTATTATTTTAATTTTTATTTAAAAAACTACTGAATATATTTCGCTGAATTTTTTTTTATATATTTTATGGAACAATTTGAATAATACCTAAAATTTTCGAAGCAATTTGTGCATTTTAAATCCGCCTAAAAAATGTTTGAAAAATTAGGTCCCATAGGGCTCAATGTATTTCATTTTTTCAACTCGGGTTCAATCCAAAACTAATTGGGTGATATTATTCATTTATATTGCCATAGGTCCTACAGACCGTCTGAACAACATACTAAAATTTCAATTTGATTAAGTCATTTTTACGGCATTTATAATGCTAACCGACAGAATGAACAAAGTCATAAACACTTTTCAACTTTGTTGTAAAGTGTTAAAAACTGTTCACGGCTCTTGTCCATTTGGTTATTAACGATAATTTTCATCCCATGTTCGATAAGCCTTTTCTCTTAATTAGCTGCAATAACACCCGTAATTCTTTACTTTATGAATCCCTTTTCATTAACACTTTACAACAAAGTTGAAAAGTGTTTATGACTTTGTTCATTCTGTCTGTCTGTCTGTCTGTCTGTCTGTCTGTCTGTTCGTTAGCACGATAACTGCCGTAAAAATGACTTTATCAAAATGAAATTTTAGTATGTTGTTCAGACGGTCAGTAGGACCTATGGGAATATAAATAAATAATATCACCCAATTAGTTTTTTATTGAACCCGGGTTGAAAAAATGAAATACATTGAACCCTATGGGACCTAATTTTTCAAACATTTTTTAAGTAAATTTAAATTTCACGAATTCCTTCGAAATTTTTAGGAAATATTCACATTATCTCATAGAATATATAAAAAAAAATTCAGTAAAATATGTTAAGTAGTTTTTTAATTAAAAATTATTTAATAAGGGGAAAAAAACAAATTCAATTAAATTCTGACTTTGGGATATCTTCCAGAAATAAAAGAGAGATATATTATATAATAAATATCTTTCCAAGTGTTGAAACGTTTTGCATATGGGAGAGGCTTCACATTTTAAAATAAATTTGGTAGATAACAATTATTCATTTTTTTTTAATTTTATATAACTCTTCATGATATACTTATTTGATGGCATTTTTAATGCACTTTCCTACTTCCTAGAGAGTTAAAATTTGGTACACAGCGTAAATTTGTTGAACATTTTATTCGATAAAAATTTGATAGATCTTTAAATATAGATCATACATTTTTTTCGAAATGACCTGAAAATAATCCCCGTTCACTTCTATAAATCATTGTTGTAATATTGTTAAAAATTCTGATGTGGACAGACCATGTCTTTCCCTGCAGACTCATATTCGTTCTCTTTATTTCTTCAATAATAACATGAGTTTATCTTCACAAAATAACAACCATAAGTATTTTAAATGACATTGAATTTACACGCTAAACTTAAATTTGGTTCTCATTTGATAGCTGGACTTATTGTCAAAGGTGGCGTAGCAAACACGCGAAAAAACTAGAATACCTCAAGAACGGCAAGTTCTAGAGTAATGGGGTTAGTCTTAGTCTTTTTGTTGTCAAAAATCACGTATAAAATAGGAATTTAATTGATATAATTAAGCACACGTAGTCTTTCATTTTTATATATAACGATTTTTGCGGCCATTTCGCAAAAATAGCCCGTTCCTTTTTCCCGAATCGTACTAGAATAACCTACAAATGATTTATACACAAAATTTTGTTAAATTTGGTATATAAATCACTTGTAGGTTATTGAAATATTATACACCAAATTTTGTTAAATTTGTTCCATTAGTTTTTAGCTAGAGTGGATAAAGGCAATTTCTGCGGCCATTTCGCAAAGAAGGCAGATTCTTTATTACGAATCGTACTATAATCTAATGAACATCAGGATTTCCCACAAAAAACATACCTACCAAATTGTATGATATTCGGTCCATTAGTTTTTCAATTAGAGTGGATGTAATATCCACACAGACACACAGAAACATACACAGATACACCCTTACACGTCTTCCTAAAAATAGTTTTTTCGTGTTCTAGAAGTCCCAAAACGTGTAGATCCTTTGAAAATTCGAGTTCCGATCTTCGACACGATTCCAATACTTTGAGTACATACACGCACGCACATATATTATCTGTGTATCTAAATTCCGTGCCTATGCAATTACAATAGTTGTGATTTTAAATTATCCCTAAACTTTAATTATTTCTTCAACGAAGCCTAATTTTAACATATGCAGAATGCAAATATCTCAAGCGATTGTAAGATGAATTACATAAGAATTGCTGAATTTTTTTCACACAAAATTATTTAGCTCTGGAGTCTGGAATACAAGTTATATGAATGAAATATTCATTGATTTTGCATACAGAATCAGATGATTTATATTTCGATACAGTTTTGAATATTTAAGTATAATAATTTACTGTAGTACTGTGATAATGTAAAAGATATCACCACTGAATGTATCACATTTTAGAAATTTTTAAATGAAATTACATTTCAGTTGGAAAGTGTTTCATAATCAATGCTTATGTATGATTGATCTTTCTTGTTTATATTTACCGTGATTCCATGTGCAATTTTGATCCCGTTCAGACCCCCCCCCCCCCCAGTTATGCTTGGCGTCTCGTTCTCGACTCACTGAGTGTTAAACCATTGTATGATTTTCTGGATATTTAATACCTTTTTACTTTTCCTTTCTTTTGTTTTTGACGACATATCTATTGGTTACCCTGTCATTTATGTTCTTTTATCATATATGTATTTTGTAATTAAATCATGTTTTTTAAATGTTTCGAATTTAAAATTATTAATACGCAAATTTTGTCTGGCGATTGTGGCCTTTCTAATAAAGCTCATATTCGCCACCTATCTTTACTTTACCACTGATGAAGGGCATAATAATGCCCTAAAGCGCTCTGGTTATGTATTCATGGTCGTCATGGATGGAGATTTTATTAAAGGCATTTAATAATAAACAACTTTGGTTGTCTTTATTTTTTAAAGTTTTGCTTATTTGACGTGCTTTCCATCCAATTTTATTAAAAAGAACTTTTAACAGTTACCTTTGTATAACTAAAATCAACACAAAAATCATATTCTTTATTAACTTTCTTTTGTAAATGTTGTAATCGTTAAACACATCAGGTCCGGCCATGTATTATGTAAGCCCGATCTCAACCCAGCCGCAAAAATGTAAGATATATCCCGTGCAGTCCTCCACCTTGGTGGGCCTATGAAACTGGTAACCAATAAGAATGGTTTCCAAACTGACGTTTGGAGTAGTAAATGTTCAAAACAAATTATTTGTAACTTCATAATTTTATTATCAATTTAGATCGACGGAAAAGAAAATTACCAAAATTATTAATACAATCCTTTACATATATTTTTATTTATATTCGTTACTCAATTGCGGCGTAAATTCATATTTCACGCGCCTGTCTTCGTGTATTTTTCTGGCGCAATTTATTCACCATAGGGGGAGGTCTTTTCTCGCAGGTAACTTTAATATAGCTGTCCTGCGAATCTTAACCTATAAGTATTGTATGGACGAAGTGTTTGTTCGTTCTCTTGATGGCGGCGCTGCGTTCGTCCGAGCACCCCTCCCACCAGACGACCTCCCTCCTTCCGCCGCTCGACTGCTACTCGCCTCGCTCCGCGCTAACGCCCGCAGACGACATACACGCCGCGGGAACACGAACACCGCCCGGGGAACCCCTCCGTCAGAGCTCCGTGATCGTTCGTCGCGCCGCCGTGGATACTCGTCACGCACACCGCCCGTGTGCCGCCGCCACTGACGGCCGCAAAGACAGAACCGACCGTAAACTTCCTGAGACTTACTTTTTCATTGAACTTTAAACAAAACAAACTGTCACAAGTGAGTAACAACGTTTGGTGTGGAGCCCTATTTTTGTCTGACCCTCTTGAGAATAGGTAAGAGGTCTTTGACAAGTGTCGACACTTTACCGTCCAGCGGTAACCAATAAGTTTTCAAAAGTTTCCACTTTCTTGTTAATTGTGGATTGCTGGTGCGGCGGAAGCAGCATGGCCCTGGTGAGCAGCGTGAAAGACTCTCGCTGGCTGCAGCTGGAGGTATGCCGCGAGTACCAACGGAACAAGTGCTCACGACCCGACACCGAGTGCAAGTTTGCCCATCCCCCACCTCACGTCGAGGTCCAGAACGGCAGGGTCATCGCCTGCTACGACTCCATCAAGGTAAGCCCCCTTCACCCATAACACCACTACAGATTGCATGCAGGGGGAAAAGACTTAGACCCCAGAGAAAATCTAGTGTTCTTCCTAGAAGTTTGGGTCTGGTCTGGCCAAGTGGGACTGGCTTTTAAATTGTCCGGTGAAATTGACATAGTGGAGCTGGGTTGACTGAGGGCCTTTAATGAATGATTTTCCTTTTATTTTTCTACCCTTATCTATCCCATGTAAAATATAAATGCAGGACCGGTAAAGGCCAAAATAATCCCGCCTCTTGATGGTTCAGATCGCCCATGAGATCGGCTGTTTTTCTTGCTATGATTCTTTATTTCGCTGAAAGCTCTGCATGGAACTAAAATTAAAACGAAACTGGTTATCGTTCAGCAAAAATAAACTGCGAACGGTCCGACAGAAAAAAATCTGACCTCAAACCTTCAAAATTATTTTTGAGAAAACACTTTTCTAGAAACTCACTGTTTCCCAAATATTTGAATGACCGATCAGTAATCAATATATCTAAATTACCAATCACTAATTGTTACATTTGAATTAACAATCAGTTATTATGCAGAAATAAGCATCTAACAGTCTAGCAGAAACCAACATTTCCTGACCACAAAAAATGTCTAGGGAGAACACTAATCTAAAATATATTATGTTAACAAATTTATTATTAAAATGTTTCGAATAATTATATAAACCAAAACTTATTTCGGTTTACTTTAGAGATTTTATGCACTTAGCCATTCTGATACATGCGTGGTTCTGCTGGGCATTAACTTTGCTGTAACGTATCAATAGAGGGGAGGAGCTTAGATCTCAATTAAAAAGAGAAAACTATAATTGTATTCATTATTTCGTAGATATCTAAATGCATGATTTAGTTTAAAAAGTTATTCATTCTCAAAAAATATTATTGTTTTATAACTACAGAAAAAATTTCTGATTTCTCCGAATAAAGTTGATAATTTATTCCTTTAATTGGAAATTAATTTTTAAGTTCCAATCTCTTTGATATTGTATGATTAAAACTGTTATATTTCATAGCGTAGTAGTTCATAATAATTTATTTATTTATTTTTTCTTCTGATCTGGGTACGATTCATAAGAGTACTTGGCGAAGCTAAAGATTTAATTTTATATTTATATTTTACTATATATAATATATGTATTTCAATTTGTGAAGCTACCGTTATTATATACCGGGGATTGTGTAGTTAAGTTTCGAGGACTGATCTTAGAAATACTTTGCTTCATTCACCGCTAATTTATCCATGAGTTTTTAAAATTAGAACCATAACAAAAGCGATCATTTAAAATGAAAAGATGTAGGGACATTTAGGTGAAATAGATGATAAAGTGTAAATACTAGTGTATTTGAAAAGGTATTTATCGAAAAAGAAAATACTCACACCAAAGTAAAAAAAATCTATTAAATTACTTTGATTGCGTTTTATAAAAGTAATTATGACGTTGGAAGCTTTATGTCAAACAACATATAGTCAAATAAGGATGTCAAATGGTTTTGATTGTTCGAAACAGCCTCCTTCTTCACGACGAAAATATAGCGTAGTTACGCTCACCAAACCGATAGAATACCGATCTTGTCTGCGCTCTCTTTTTATCCTAAAAAAGGAAGCTGTTTTTCGCACCCGATTCTTGTTGACACCCATATGTCATCGTAACTACCCATAAGCCATCATCTACATTATAACTACCTTTTGAGCAACAGCTTAAGCGTATTTCTAATTTATAAATATATCAAAATCTTTATTATCTATAGCACAAAAAGTAAAAATTATATATTTGTTGAATAAGTGTCAATAGCACAAAAAGTAAATTGTAACTTTCTTGAATAAGCGTCTGTAGCACAAAAAGTAAATGACAACTTTCTTGAATAAGTATCTGTAACACAAAATAAATCATTACTTTCTTCAATAAATGTCTGTAGCTCAAAAAGTAAATCATAACTTTCTTCAATAAGTAAATCATAACTTTCTTCAATAAGTAAATCATAACTTTCTTCAATAAGTAAATCATAACTTTCTTCAATAAGTGTATAGCACAAAAAGTAAATTATAACTTTCTACATCATAATTACCTTTTGAGCAGCAGTTTTAACATATTTCCGATTTATAAATATATAGAAACCTAGAATAAGTGTCTATAGAACAAAAATCATTTGTAAAGAAAATTGAATAGAATTAAGTATTGCATGTTCTGAGAAATTAGTCCCACCTGCACTTTAAACACCTTTTCCATCTTATGCATGCTTATTTGTATGAAGATATGTATGTTTATTTGCATAAGCACAAGTATGTTTATTTATGCGTATGTTTATTTGCATAAACAAAACATACGCATATTTATTTTATGTATGTTTATTTGCATAAACAAAACATACGCATATTTATTTTATGTATGTTTATTTGCAAACATACGTATGTTTATTTGCATAAGCATACGTAATCTATAGTCTCACGAAATCAGCTGAACGTGTGCTTAAGAAGATCCTTATTCCACAAGCTATAACAATATGCATTTTGATTGTTTCTTGGGACCATTGAAGACTATCATGATGTTTTATGTCAAACTAAACTTACCACAAAGTTTAAAAGGAACCATGAACTTATTATCCGCTCGAAACTTAATTTTACAGAAATATATTTTAGACCCTTATTCGAGGTTTCAATTTAAATGTAGTTTTATTTAAAGACCGCATGATAATTGAATTTTTATTTGACTAAATATTTCGACATTTAGCTATATACACCTAGGAAGTAATTTACATCATGTGTAATGAGCCCACATTGAATGTTGCGGGCGAAGAGACATGCCGGCGTAACCTTCCGCGAGGCGCTAAAACTTGCTTCCTCAAGTTCTTTGAATAGCAGCAGCTTTGAGCGTCCACTCAATTGTTACAGAAAACAATATGAAGTAACTTCTAACCATAATTTGCGGAAGAGTTTGTAAATCGAAATTTCGAACACTTAGATGTCGTATTGAAATGTCTATGTGCGACTTCTCCACATTTTAAAACATTTAACTTTAATCATTGTAGAAATAAATAATTGTTGATGTTTCCGATTATATTTAGATTTTTTTTCTGAAACGTAACATACTATTTATAAATTATAAAATACAAGTGATTCATAGTCGTTTCACTATAATATATTTTCTCACAAAAAATTTACAACTATCATGATTAAAATATTATTAACTATTCTGATTAGTTGCTTGAAATTTCGTATCTTAAAGTACTTAAATTCAATGTGATCTTACGGTAAATTAAAAAGTAGCTTTATATACTTTAATACAGATAAAATATAAATTAGCGATGGGTGTTGCATTCCTACTATAAATTTAGAGATTATATTAAAAGACAGTTGATCAGTCAAACCCTAGTGAAAGGTCAGGATATTTATGATTTCTATACGATATAATATCAATACAATGAGAAGCAATACTTTTGAGTATCGATGCAATGCACGAATGCATAATACATATTGCACATATAATATATATTGCACAGTTACCCATGACTAAATCATAGCAACGGTAGTTTCGACTGGACACCCCGACATGGCAGGAATTTTCGCAAACTCATAACGTATGTGACCGATTTCAAATTTTGATCAAGCCTTCGATATATTAAATAGTCTTCAATGTCATCAATGACTCGACAGCTCACCATGACTAAATCATAGCAATGGTAGTTTCGACTGGGCACCCCGACATGGCAGGAATTTTCGCAAACTCATAACGTATGTGACGGATTTCAAATTTTGATCAAGCCTTCGATATATTAAATAGTCTTCAATGTCATCAATGACTCGACAGCTCAGTTAGACCCTGGACATCTTTAGAAGTTCTGTCCGTTTCATACCAGTTGTTCTTCAGATTTTTAGCTTAAATCTCACATTTTTTTGCCCACACAGTCAATCCACCTTATCTTAGGTCTCTCTTTTTTAATTTATACCTTCACCATATTATTCCTGTCATCTGTCGTTTTGGTATTCATATTCTCTCTGTCGATAACTAACTTTTCTGAGATTTTGTAGACAGTATTCTAAATTTTGTAGACAGCCAACAACTATGTTCTAGCGTTCATCATATTCAGCAGTCGCGCGGATCCTGCTCTTCTTGCGAACCTTCACTGACTGAACTGCCCTTTTTTTGGCAGATTTTTTTTTTAACATCAAGATTTCAAGTCCTTGTCCACACAGATATATATATACACACTCTAAGACAAAACAATCGACACATCCCGCAAAATAATCCGATAGTAATGAAACTTTATATGCAAACACATTTCGACCGAATATGCAAATGATTAAAAATTCGCAGCCAATGAATGAATAGTCGGAACTACAGCGCATTGAAACTGAGTACCATGGTGGTGGATATAAGGAGCGAACCTCGCTTTCAGGAACGAAACGTGCGTTTAGATTGCGTTTACGTACCTTGATTGTAACAATGCTTCGCCGGTGAATTCGCGGCCACTACGAGCATATGAAGGAGTTTAAAAGAGGACGTGCGGTCAGACTGCATGAGGCTGGATGGACACACCGTCGAATCGCTCGGCATTTGGGTAGGAGTGATGCAGCAATTAGACGATGTTGACAGGAATGGTCCGGAATAGCAGATTTCAGAGGGAAACGGGCAGCAGATGGCCTAGAACGAAGACAGAACGGGAAGATAGAGCGATTGCCAGAGCAGCTGTGACAGCACAAGATTCGTCGTTATCAATCAACCAACGTGTGACACATACGGAAGTGACCACCCTGACCATTAATAGAAAACTACGTGAGCGGAATCTATACTCGCGGCACTCATTACGCCGCCTACCACTGACCAGTATGCACCGTCAATGGTGCCGGGCCCGATCAACGTGGAATTGTTCGGATTAGGAATTAATTGTCTTCAGTGATGAGTCCCGTTTTGAATTGAGTCCCGATGACCAGCGCAGACGTGTCTGGCGACAGCCCTGACATCGTCAAGATCATGCTGTTACTGTCACACGCCACACGGCCCGACATCAGGGAGTTATGGTCTGGGGTGCCATTTCGTTTGATAGCTTTTTCAGCAAGTTAATACCAGGTCACAAACGGCACTCCTCTCTATTGATTGTCTGCGTGCTTCTGCGCGTCTCTTGAGTGTCCGATTGCCTATTGAGCATATTTGAGCTGAGATGGGACGTCGCCTGAGACCATCCTGAAATGTAGACGAATTAGCTCGTCAATTGGATTCCCTTTGGATCGCTAACCCTCAGAACACCATCCGGCAACTTTATGCATCAATGCCACGTCGGGTAACAGCTTGTATTAAGGCCAGAGGTGGACCAACGCCATATTGACGTACTCAGTTTGTGTGAATATTTCAGTGCAATAAATCATCCAATTGTTCTGAAATTCTAATCATTTCTTTCTCTGTACATCCACATTACCCGTACCGTGGTAGATCGGACGGTCTGTGTTTCAACAACATTACACGTAATATATATACAGAGAGAGATATATCGTTATCTCTCATCGATTGCTGTCGATAGGTATATCTTCTTGGTGGTCGGTTTGGGGACTTCAAAAATACAAATTTACAACTCTTGCTGAGTGATAATAATATAGTATATGGGTGGAATATGTGCATAAACTTATGTGAGATGTGGTAAAAAAAAATGCTCCTTTAGATTTCAACAAAAAGTAAAAACAACTTATTTTCGAACTATACTTAAAATACAGTAGTACATTACTCATATTACGAACACCTTGGAATACACTAAGTAAGTAAAACCGATTCGCATTAAATCCGTTTGGCGCAGCAAAACAATTTATATTTTAAGGAGTGAACAGTAAGGGCATACTGAGAGGATCATATACTCTTAGTGGGTTATACATGTAATGTGACACGACAGGATGGACACCAATCAATACATTTGAAAATCAATACATTTGAAAGACCCCATTGACTTACCCCAAGTTGAAATTTCGGTTCCGCCTAATGATCTCATTTATTATCCCTTTTGATATTTATTCAGCTTTATAGTTTCGCATGCTCGTTAAATCTGGGGAATCTCGTTAAAAGTGAACAATTCGGACTTAAATTAACATTGCGCCAATTAAAAATTCATAAATTCTTCGTTAAATCGAAAATCCCACTAAACGCCAGCTTGTTATAAACAGGTTTTGCTGTACTAAATAATAAATCAAAAATGTGCTAATCTCAATTAAATGAATAATTGTCTTATAAGTAATTTTACGTAAAAAATGGAGTGATATACCTTCCATGACAATTCATCCTAAATGTCTGCTCGCTTTTTGTATTATTGGCAACATTTTTGAAAAGTCATAGTCATTTTTGAAAAGTCTAGTCGTTAATCACACTAATGATAAATTACAAATTTGATTCACTTTTAATGCCTATTCATTTCACGTACGGATTTTCGTGATAAGATGAAAATGAGTCATTCACGGAAATATGAATAATACGATAATGATTGTTGATGTTTGGGTTACAAATCAAATCGTTATTATTATTCCAATGTTTCTGATATCCAGGTGCCGCGAATCATTGTTACCGCTTTATGAAAATTTATGGATTTACATAGTTCCAATTATTATTCATAACTAGCCAAGAGCAGCAGCATCAATGAAGGCGAATCATTAGTTGTTCTATAGTTAAATGTTGATATTAGAGACTTGGCAGTATTTAACTTTTCATTGTTACGTGCTAAAAAATGTTTTTTTTATATATAAAATTTTCTGTATGAAAATATTGATAATATAAAACACTCCATTAATGATTTACAAATATCTTTTGTTATTACTTATGTTGATAAAGCCTTTAATAATTATGCTAGTATTTCTAAAAAATTCTCTGTACAATTTCTGTTAGATTATTTAAAGAACAATAGTGTCTAAGTAAACTAGATTCACACTCCATTAATAGTATCAAACTGATGTATAGTGATTTAATGTATAGTGATCAATATGTATAGTGATTTAATGTATAGGGATCAAATATGTATAGTGATTTAAATATTAATTATAAATTTCTTAAATTTCCATATATAGTGCTTATTCCTAAATTTCATAAAAACCCTATTAAATTTATAACAGTAACTAGTGGTCAGAATACTTACTGTACTACTGTGAGTAAATTACTACTAAATTATTTAAATGTAATAAATGATAGTTTACGTTATTCTAGCAATAATTACCTTATTCTAAATAATAGTAAAGAATTAAGGAATAAATTAACATCACTAGGTAAACTAATTGGATTTCAAACTTTCGATTTTAAAGATCTTTTTAATAATATTAAGATCTCTGATATTTATGTAGTAATTTTAGCTCTATATAATGCTTATATTACTAATCAATCTTCTTATACTATATTTACCAGTTTTTTTAAACTTCTTCACTTTGTTCTTTTCAATAATTATATAATTCGAGGTAATAAATTATACTTACAAGTCTCAGGGTAGTAGCAGTATGTTAACTAATTTATACCTTTATCATTATTAAATATCTTTTACTTCAACAGACTATATAAAATGTACAGATATGTTGATGGTCTGATTTGTTTAGTATTTGTTTAGTACTATGTCATAGATATAGATTTGTATCCGGATAATTTGGAATTAATTCCTAATGAAGCCACTATTAGTAATAATATTAATTTTTTGGATTTAAATCTAATTATTGAACCTACTAATGGGATATTAACTAATTTATATGAAAAAAAAAACTATTTTAATTTTAGCATTAATAAAATATTACCATTTAATTCCTGCAACTCGATTCAATTGTTTAGAAATATTATACTTAATCAATTTTTTAGAATTTATAGATTATCAGATAAAAAATTTCATGCTATGCATATTAATAATCTAAAAATTACCAGCAAATTATATAAATATCCCGCATATTTAGTAAATGGTATAGTTAAAAGTTTGGATTAACTGAATATTCTTAAATTCTCTCCTTAGTATCTTATATTAGTCACACATCAACTTTCTCTTAAATAAGCATTACAATGTATTTACATCCCCTTACACTTTAGCCTCTATGTTTTCTATTATATTATACGACTCATTATTTTGTAGCTCCTACTGTAAAATATCACCTTTTCGCATCCTACGTAAACGGATACGTAGGATGCGTACCTACGTACGCTCCTACGTAAAATATCACCTTTTCGCATTACTGTTATTTATTTTTCACGATTGGCAACAGTAGTTCTCTGCTTTTATCTTTTGCGATTGGCAACATTGGTCTCTTCATTCAAGGCTCCAATGGATAGGACATATGCAGTGTTTATTTTCTGGTATTCTTGTTTTCTATATAATCAATATTCAATGTTTTCTATATTTCAATCTTTATACATGTCGTCCAAGTAAAAAGTATTTATAGATATAATCAATATCTTTCTTCAGAAACATGCATATTTTGTGTTTATTATGATTAAATACTTGGACTGGACAAAGACTTTTTTCGAAATGAACAATTTATTTAGGCCTAGTGCTTATCCACGTGTATAGCTTTAATGTTTGGATTTCATTCGATCTTTTATTATCGAATCCACTCCATTGATATTTGTTGATTATCTTCAGCTTGATGACTAGAAATTTGCATTTTATTTTCCCCATGATTGATGATTCTCTATTTAATACTTTTTTTATTATATATATATATATATATATATATATCGGGTTTGGGTGGACTTTTGTTTTATTCCGCACGCTTTGATTCTCTTATTTACACTTGCCAAACTAGCTAATTATTACATAAAACCTCATAAACATATATTTCGAGTAATTGAACATTTTGCTCCCAAGAGGTCATAGAAAAAGTTGGATTTCGTACTTTTGTACAGATACATTCATCAATTTTGAAATTACATTGGACAACTTTTTCTTACTTCCAATTGGAAAATTTCTTAAAATCGTATGTGTCAGCCACTAACAGTTCAGAAGTTATAAGCCTGGTCAGTCTTTTCGAAATATCTTGTATTGTATATGGATGGGAAAAGTATTGTAAAGGGGCGAGAAAATCGAAATCGTATTTCGAGTATTTTTAGAATATAAATCAACAGTTTTTTCTATGGTATCTGTGGTGTCGGCCCGTGATATGTAGGTATCGACTTCAGTTCAAGGAATAATCATCAGATTTTCATAAAGTTCACGCGTTAGATGATCTATGCGTTTCTATAATTAGATTTTATTATGAATTAAGATATAATTAGATATAATTTAATATCCCGCGTTACCAAATAATATAATAATGCGAATACTGTATTAAATAATTCTTATTGTACACGAAATTTTATATAAATAAAAAAACGAATGATAAGCTAAATGTTAAGATATTTCCGGTTTAAATTTTGAGGTTATTTTAGTATACTTTATGTCGATAAATTATTTAAAATCTGTTAATTCGATGCGATTTTAAATAACTATACATTTTATAAGTTATTTTATTCAATAAAGATATGACTCTTTTAATTGAATATAAGTTATAAAACATAGATACATATTTCAGTCTGTCATGAAAGTGATGCTTTATCCTGCAGAGCATGGGCTTGCAATTTCGTCCCACTAGCTCAATTGGGATAGCGTCGGCTGGCCAGTATGAAAGTTTGAGGTTCGAGGAACAGCAAAGTTCTATATAATGACGCCCGAATAAATTAATCCTGCAGGTTAGTGAAAGTATATCGGGGGTCTGAAAGTGATCCTAATATGAGTAGCACAGATTCAGTGAATTCAGTTATTCAGCGCTAATTTCAAAATCGGGAGGCCATCAAACACTGCAGGAAGCTGACCTGGAGGATAAAAATACCATCAGAAGACTAACTTGAGGTAAAAATAAAAGGTGGTCAGTCAGATTGTCAAATTGCAAGTAAATCATACATTAGAGGTAGGAATTCACTTCGAGATAATGACTTACAAATCCATCCCAGAAGCTCAATTGAGAGAGCACCGGCTGGCTAGTAAAAAGATTCGAAGTTTGAAACTGGGTTGGGGCAGCAAGTTTCTTTACAACCTGCTCCATAGTTTTCGTATTATTTTTGAAGAAATATTTATGGGGTATGTCACTTCAGGCAGAATATTTTTTTTTTTTGAAAATTTAAATATAAACCCTACAGTTTGGGTCGGTTGCCGTGTCAAAACCACTATGTTAAGTTTATATATTTGCAAAAAATGCTCGAGAAGTGCTTATCCACCTTATGCGGTCCTTTTTACTTTCCTTATATACATAATGTATAAGGAAAGTATTGTGACGGGGTCGAAAATTCGAATTCGAGTTTTCGACGGGAGAGCACGTTTCAAGCATCCCTGATCACGAATCAAACATTTTTGAAGTGATGTCTGTGTGTGTGTGTGTGTGTGTGTGTGTGTGAAAGTATGTGTGTATGTGTGTGTGTCAGTGAGTCTGTGGAGACGATAACTGACGAACGAATATACCGATTCGAACCAAATTTGGTACAAAAATCACAATCCGTAAACACTGGAAGCCTATTGTTTTTATACGCAATCGAATGTTCAGAACCCACCTAAATTTTCGAATGAAATTTTGAAAAAATCGTCAAAAAATTAAAACCACTAATAAAGTTACGCAAATAGACATTTCTTATGTAATTTTTCATTAGAAAACGATTGACATGAATTTTAGAACGCTAACGTGAACCGTTCTCGAGATATTGTACATTTTTTAAAAAAATTATCAAAAAGTCATATAAAATAAAAAGAAAAATATTTCCTATTGAGAAACATGTTTACTTTTCATATGTAATACCATGCGATAAATTGAGTGACATCCTTCTCGTAGATCTAGCTCGTTCCATTCTTGAAAAAAGATACTTTGAATAATACTTTTGTATTTGAACGCCAATAGTCATTTATCTGCTTTAAGAAAAACTTATTTCTTAGTGCATAACGCTTGGCGAGATTTTGGCGACGAATTTGGCGGAATGTCGCCAACTTGGCGACTTTTTTGAAATGTTGCCAAATTAACGAAAATCTCGCCAAATGGATAAAAATGACGCTAAATCGATGAAAATGACGACTAATTGTCGAAAATTCAATATCTTGGAAAGAATATTAGTATCTACTACAAGAAAATCCTATTTTTTTACTGTAAAAGTAGTAAATTCATTACATTATATAAGGAAAGTCATGTGTTGCCCACATCAGATTTTTTGTGAATTGCATACGGTTAAATCCTGAAGATAATCCGCTCTTACTTAAAAACATAGTAAATTCCAGGAACTAGCTCCTCTATTCAGTTCTTTCCCCATTCATTTTTATTATGTTTCAAAGATAGTAGCGTCATCTAAGACCCTAGCAAGTTGGACTCTTTCATTAGTAATGCGGTAGGAGCGTTAAATATTCATTGCAGCCGGGCAATATCTCAAACAGAAACGGGGAAGCGGTATTTTCTAGCACAGTGGAAATGGACAAACATCTGACTTCATTCTGCTGGAAAGATGATAAAATATGTTGCAGTTACAACGTTGAATAATGATAAATGTAACCAAAATAAGATGAATAGCGATAAACGTAATCAAATAAGTTGTTTTGAATACAACGTTGAATAACAACAAGAAAGATAATCATGCATAAAGTATTTATTATGAAACACTTTCCAACTTCAATGCAATTTTATTTAAACATCTCTAAAATTCAATACATTCCTCGGTAATATTATAAAACTTATCACAATACTACATTAATTTATTATATTTGAAAACTTAAACCTTCATCGAAAAAAATGAACTTCATTCAAATGGCGGCATTGAAATATAAATTGCCTGGTTTAAACATATCTAAAATGTGATACATTCCTCGGTAATATTTTTAAAATTATCATAATACTACAATAATTTATTATATTTGAAAACTTCATCGAAAACAGTTGAAATTCATCCAAATGACGTCATAGAAAAAATAACACGCCTGGCTCACTCTATAAAAGCAGCATTTCATTCATAAATATTTTCCCATTCATTTCATTCATCACAGTACTATAATAATTTATTTTATTTAAAAACTTAAGACCATGGAGCTATAAGTAATTATACTTTATGTTTAAAACTTCATCGAAAAAAATCGTTCCAAGTTATTATCATTATTTGTTACAAGGAAACCCGGTTTTAATTGACTAATATTCGTGTTTTTAACACTTTACAACAAAGTTGAAAAGTGTTTATGACTTTGTTCATTCTGTCTGCCTGTCTGTCTGTCTGTCCGTTAGCACGATAACTGACGTAAAAATGACTTAATTAAAATGAAATTTTAGTATGTTGTTCAGACGGTCTGTAGGACCTATGGGAATATAAATGAATAATATCACCCAATTAGTTTTGGATTGAACCCGGGTTGAAAAAATGAAATACATTGAGCCTTATGGGACCTAATTTTTCAAACATTTTTTAAGCGGATTTGAAATTCACAAATTGCTTCCAACATTTTAGGCAATATTCAAATTGTTCCATAAAATATATAAAAAAAAATTCAGCGAAATATATTCAGTAGTTTTTTAAATAAAAATTAAAATAATAATAACACCTCTTATATGAACCGATCACGTGACCACGATATGAAAAGATCACGTGACCCACTTCAAAATGATATATGGCATCCATCTTGTCTCAAAATCGTGATTTTTAAAGTTCTTTTTAATTCATATTGAGTGTTGTATCCGTCCTAAAACTACTTTATTTTTGCTTAAATTCTGTGCATCTACATACTGAAACAACGCAATGACAAAATATTTGAGTTTAAATGCTCATCCAAATTTGATTATTTCTACAACGAAGCCTATTTTTCACCTATGTAAAATGTAAACAGCAAAATATATAGAATGAGTTGTATTACAATTGCTGTATTTCTTTAACACAAAATCATTTAGTTCATGGAGTCTGCATAGCTGATATGGATGAAATATTCATTGATTTTAGAGAGAAGGACGATTTTTTTCGATGAAGTTTTACTCAAAGAGTTTAATTACTTGTAGCTCCATGGTCTTAATTTTTAAATAAAATAAATTATTATAGTATTGTGATGAATAACATGAATGGGAAATTATTTATGAATGAAATGCTGCTTTTATAGAGAGAGCCAGGCGTGTTATTTTTTCTATGACGTCATTTGAATGAATCTCAGTTGTTTTCGATGAAGTTTTCAAATATAATAAATTTTTGTAGTATTATGATGATTTTAAAAATATTACCGAGGAATGTATCGCATTTTAGAGATGTTTAAACCAGGCAATTTATATTTCAATGCCGTCATTTGAATGAAGTTCATTTTTTTCGATGAAGGTTTAAGTTTTCAAATATAATAAATTAATGTAGTATTGTGATAAGTTTTAAAATATTACTTAGGAATGTATTGCATTTCACAGATGTTTAAATAAAATTGCATTGAAGTTGGAAAGTGTTTCATAATCAATGCTTTAAGCATGATTGATCTTTCTTGTTATTATAAAACTCGCAAATCATTAATTAAAATCTTTAGAATCTTATTTAATATAAACTACTGAACATTCTTTATGTTGAAATTTTTTGGAGCAATAGCTTTAAAACACATTGCAAAATATATAGATAAATCCATTTAAGAAATCGAAAAAAATAGAATGTGGATAATGTGTAACAAGCAATTAAAATACTATGAAATTAAATACAATTACAGTTACTCATATGTATGCACCAGTACAGGCTATTTTCATTTGTATCCTGAGTCAATTGGTAGGAAATCCACATACCAAATTACCGTAAAATTGAGCCAAGCAGTTTGTAGGTTCTATCCCCAAAAACTTCATACTTGGAATTTGGTTTTGATAGGTTTTGATAGGTTGTTCTTTCTGTTATCCCATTTTTTGTATAAATTTTTACAAAATTAGGGCAAAATTATCTCGTCAATGTTAAAAACACATTTTTTCTTGTGAAGCATAAATTTCACAATATTCCCAAACTATCTAAAACAAATATCTTAAACAAATTTATATCAAAATACTTTTAAAAATATATATAAACATTGACACCCAGAATATTAAATTTCAAAAACGGAATTAATATAAAATAGTAAGTCAGTATTACTTATTATTTTGATGTAAAGACGCATTTTAATATGAAGACACATTTTGATACAAAGACGCATTTGGATGTCTAAAATAGACATCCAAATTGCTTGATGAATTGATGAAATATTTAAATATAGAACCACGGGTATTCGGAGCTCAACACTGATACCCTTTCAAATGAGATTGTCTTTCGAAATCTTAACGATGTAGAAATGCATTTTGAAATATGCATCGCTTTTAAAATCTTTAAAATGGGCGCAAATAGAACTACGGATATTCTGATCTCAAAATTTGTACCGTTAACAATAATAATGTCATACGAGATTTCATAGATTGCTTTTAGGGATTTAGAAGAAAGATAAAAATTTAACAAATAAACACCGGGATCTCCAAAATTTTGCCATTAAATGAACACATGCCACAAATTATTCTTCGCGTATAGAAATTGATACAGAAAATGTCATTTACGCACAGACTACGAGAAGATTTGGGTGATCTTGAGAAACAGGTTATGAAACCTTTGAATATTTTCCATGGTTTTCAAAAGGGAAAGCTTTTTTGAAGGTATTTTAACAGAAAACAATATGCCTAGTTATCCTTATTGGCTATCACTATTGATATTAGCCATACATGAGTAAAAAACCAATTAAATGTGTAAACCACATTCGAGCTATCTACCCCAAGTTGCTGAAAAGGTAATGACTTATGAGGCTTATATATATATACATATATATATATATATGCATTCCTCATTTTTGAAATTTGTTGATTGTCTTTGTCTTTATGACTTGCATTATGCTTTATTATTTCCTCTTTTTGTCTTAATTTCTTTTATTTCTTTGTATTTTGTAGAAAATTTTGGAATAGTGTATTATGAGTTACTACATACATTCTAACATTGGATTTAATAATTTATATTTATATATATATATATATATATATATATATATATAATTGAAGAATTTTAATTTACTTGTATTATATATACCAGAGATTGATCATTTATTTTGAAATGTTCTATATAAATAAAAATAAATATAAGATAAGCAAAAATAAAAATAAGATGATCAGAAGTGATTATTTGATATCAATAGTCACTATATAAGCTTGTGAAGATGATAAAGAGAACATTATAAATAAAACATTATAAATAAAACAGGTACTAAATTGGTATAAAATACCCCTTTTTCCCTGTTCTATATATAAGTAAAGGAATTGAAAAAGAATGACATGTGGTAAAGATTGGTTATTATCATCCCTTAACTACACCCTTAGATTAAATTTTTATTTGTGTTGTAAATCATATATGTAATATATGTACTTAAGGTACTAATCCCCTTGTTCTCTGCATAAACAAACATGGTGTAAATCAAAAATAGTGTATAAGATGAAAAGTTGCAAAACAGAAAAAAAAAATTTGCCCGTGGAGCTAGGCCTTTCTGGCTCCCCCCAATTTTTTTTTTTTGAAAATGAATAAATTGAAAGAAGTGAAAAGCATTTCCGAAACCATGTATGTTATCAAGGGCCATACCTGGTTCTTATTTTTTCCTTTTTCACGTTGATTTGTCCTTATATATTAAGACGAAAATATTTTTGTCATAATTTGAAAACGTGTGAGAATTTATAAATTGAATCAAAATCTCAAATATGTATATAAAGTACAAATATGTATCTTAAAGTATCTAAAAATATATAGTATCTTCTAAAGTTTGCGGTAAATTTAGTTTGGCATACATTTGTTACCTGGAATAAGTACTAGATTTTGATATTCCAAATTTTGTCCTGAAGGGAAAAATATGGTAGGTACGGTAAAAGATATAACAATTAAGCTCATTGATATATCTATATTAAAAGTAAAGTTATACGCGTGAGAAACTTGCATGCTTATGCATCATCGATAGCAAAAGAGAAGTTAAAAATTGTATAGCGTTAAATTTCCATATTTTTCGTGCCTTCTATATCTTCTTGCATCAAGAGTAGAGATTAAAACATTTTGCATTTAATTAAAATATATCTAAAATAATTCGCATAACTTTTCAAGCATACATTTAAAATTGTTTTATTCTAAATAAATTAAGGACACAACATCGTTAGGCAGAAGGTCATTTAATAAAAACATCCTAAAGACATACAAAGTTTTAAGAACAAGTCCAGAGCGCTTTCGGGCGTTAGTACACCCTTCATCATTGGCTACATGAAAAGCAAACATGGATTATTCATATATAGACCATATACGTAGCAAATTTGCATTAAATATAAAATATAATCTGAAATTAGTAAGTTGAATAGGCTAATTAATGCAAATAAACCTAAAAAATAGGTATAAAATTCTTTAAAAAACTTATGTTAAGAGCATTACCAGAAAAGTACAAATTCGAAAAAACCGTCAAGCATACATTTCACAAGGATGACATCATAGATAACTATAAAGAGATTTAAATTGTATAGAGTCGAAAATGAGTCGCCAAGCATAACTTAGAATTTGAACGAATCAGAATTGCAAATCGGCGACCAGTAAATATAAAAAATCTGATGTGGGCAGCACATGACTTCCCCTGCCGACTTATATTCACATTCTCTTTATTTTAATTAAATTTAATTCACTTTTAATTCAATTTTCGTTCTCATTTGATAACTGGACTTATTTTCAAAGGTGGCGTAGAGAAAATACGGAAAAATTAAAATATCTCGAGAACGGCTAGTCCTAGTGTAATGGGGTTGGTCTTATTCTTTACTCCGTTAAAAATTGCGTATTAAACAAGCATTTAATGGATATATTTGAACATAAGTAGTTTTTATTTTAGATTTTGATTATTTTTGCGGGCCATTTTGCAAACAAAGGCAGGTTATTTTTTTTTTCGAATCGTACCAAAATCTAATCATCACCAGGGTGTCCCACAAGTGACTTATCTACCGAATTTTTGTGAAATTCGGTTCTTTAGTTTTCAGCTAGAGTGGATACAAACTTTTGCGGGGCATTTCGAAAAAAAAAGGCGGGTTCTTTTATCCCAAATCGTACCCAAAACTAGTTAGCACCAGATTCGCCCACAAATGACTTACGTACCAAATTTTATGAAATTCAGTCCATTAGTTTTTTAGTTATAGTGGATACAAAATCTGTACAGACAGACAGACAGACACACAGACAGACACACAGGCACACAGACAGACATACACACACACACACACAGACGTCACGCTAAAAATAGTTTTTCCGTATTCTAGAGGTCTCGAGACGTATAGATCCGTCGAAAACTCGAGTTGCGGTTTTCGACATGATTCCAATACTTTCCCTATACATTACCATGTATTGCAGGGAAAGTAATAAAAAGTGATTCATAAAGGAGAATATTACAAGTGTTATTACAACGACTTAAGAGGAAAGTTTTTTCAAAGATGGGCAGGAAATTATCACTAGCCACACATTGGGTAAGAGCAGTAGAAAATTTACCATTCCTGACATCACGAGCGTGTTCCGCTAAACGGATGCCGACATTACGTTTATATATGAATGATCCATGTTTGCTTTTCATGTAGCCACTGATGAAGGGTGTACTAAAGGGTGAAAGCGCTTTGGCCTTGTTTTTAAAACTTTGTACGTCTTTAGGATGTTTTCATTAAATGACCTTCTGTCTAACGATGTTGTGTCCTTAATTTATTTAGTTGAAACAGACGTGATGCAAATTTGATTATTATTCTATTCTATTTATTTATTATCACTTGTTCCATAGTCATTTGAGATGTATTTAATATGAATGTATTAGATATGGGTTATAAAACTTTATACTATGAATGCACGAATTTCTTAGATAAATTATTGATTATAAAAGCGATTTTCCAGTTCTACTTTAAACTATAGCTTAAGTGATGCGGTAGCCACTAGCTAGCTGGATAATAGCTGTCAAATTTGGCTAGAAAACTTTTATGGAGTAGTAGTAGCCACTGTGCTACTAACTATCTGGAGATGTTAAAATGCAGTCAACAAAATTATAAAACCTGGCAAAATGAGTGGTTAAATAGAACATAGGCATTATCCAAATCTGACTTTCTTGCATGTTAAGATTTATAAAATATAACTTTGAAAGTAATTTAAAGTTTTTAAATTAGTTTCATATTGAATATATTTTTAATTATTCCATTTACTTAGATTGATTTTTACAACTTCTATTTTTGCATTTAAATGATAGCAACTTGTGATAGTACACTACTAGTCAGTAGCAACTTAATCTCAAGATGATAATTTAAGCTATACTCAGGTCAAATAAGCAAGTGTGTGTTAAGTAAAAAAAAATGTTGCTCCAAAAAATTCTTCTGTTGCTATATTTTAATAACTATACTATATAATGCTGTATATAAATATTTAATAATGCAGAGGTGCTCGCTGATAAAAATTAACACATCGTCGGTGCTCCTGAATTATTAAAGTTTGACGTTCTTGTTCTAAACTACAGTAGAATGTCTTATGGGACAAGCAAAAAAAAAACAAAAGGTGTGTTCGAAATGTGTTCGAAGCTTGTAAAATAAAGACATAAAGCACACCCAGAATGAATTTGGTGATGTTATGGCTTATCTACGTTTATATGAATAAACCCTTATTCATTACATATAATTCTCCTTTGATATCAGTTTTGGTCACATCTGCTTTTTGTGATATCAATTTTCTTACATCTGATTTTCCCTTATTTGAGGCCTTGATTCAATTGCATATTACTAGTTGTAATTCGTTTATCATGCAACGAAGACACTAATTCTTGAATAAAACTTCGATTTTCGATTTCTATAGTACTATCATAATTGTTTGGGGGTTGATTTATTTTATCAATGCCGTAAGTTCTTCGTATCTGACCCTATCTGAAGACTTCAACCTTTTATGTGAAATGTATTTCTTAAGTGTATATAATGCGATAATGTATTTCTAGAATTATATGTTTGAAAATATTGTTTTCCATAAAAATCATCACAGAAAACGGTGGTCGCTTTCAGTTTTACGTTTTCGTCTTCGCCATGCATTAAACGTCTAGGGGCATGATTACTGACACACATTACTCTCGAATGTCGTATTTAAACGATTGAAACTTTTCTAGAAACTTTGGCTCTCACGAAATGTGGTTTTCGAAGTTTTATTATTCTGGTTCCAATAGTTTTTGAAATATTGCGTTCCAAAATTTCCACTGCATTGAACTAATAAATATACCATTCACAACAACGGACTTAAGTAAAAAAAAAGAATTTACTCAGTTGAAAAAGAAAACTGTTAGAAACAAAAATGCGGATCGTATTGTGAAAATCTGAATTTTTCATAAAAAGAAAATTACAGATATGAAACATTATTCGTTTATGTTACATGTCACTTTAAAATTTCACACAAACATTGTACCTATAATGTGTGTGTGTTCATGTATGTATGTATCTGTGTATATATGCATGTATCTGAAGATTTATATTTCAATGACTTCATTTGAATAAAGTTCATTTTTTCCCATGAAGTTTTAAGTTTTCAAATATAATAAATTACTGTAGTACTGTGATAACTTAAAATATATCAGCGCTGAATGTATCTCATTTTAGAGATGTTTAAATAAAATTGTATTTCTCTTGGAAAGTGTTTCATAATCAATGATTTATACATGACTGATCTTTCATATTAATTTCTGCGTTCAGAAATACAATTATTCAATTAAAATTATTCATATACGCTGTCATAAATAGAGAAAAGTCTTCAAGATATAAAAATGTTCCACCTTAATGACAAATACGGTTCATATAACAATGCTTTATCGTTAAGTATGTAAACAATTTTTCCGCAAAAAAAAAATTAGTTGTGACACTAGTTTTAGTAAAACTAAACCTCAAGTTTCTCATCTGGCTTTAGATACATGTATAACTCCAAACTAAGCTAATATATGTTTTTTATTTTTTTATTTTTCATTTTACTTTATTTTTTTATTTTTCATTTACTTCTTTTTCAATCACTGAATGCTTAAGTTTTATAGCTTAGGAAGATTATTTTTTTATCAGATCGGACAGAAATTATTTTTTCAGACCGCTAAGTAGCAAACATTTAATTTTTAAATTTTATACATGGGTTAGTAATTTTTGTAATCTTGAAAGACTGCCTTGAATTCATTATTTTTCCAAAAAAGACTGGCCAAAGACTCACAAATGCACAGACATAACAACATTATTGAGAAACTATTGACCGATAAGGGCTGTTTTAAAAGTGTTAATCCTTTAAAATAAGACCGAATTTTGTCTCCAACACGGTACTTACCTTATGCACCTATCGTTGAAGAAAGTAAAAAACAAGTGCTATTCACAGTCACGACATCGGTGTCAGAAAAGTCGCACAGACTTCTGCGGCACGCATCATATTAATTATATATATTCACTGAGTCTCCATACCCGAAATCCGTACTGGGAATACGTAAAAGACATAATATCCTATGATAATGCTGTTTCTTTTCCCCTTCTATATACTAAATTAAGCCAGTCATTACCTCGACACACACACACACACACACACACATATATATATATACATATATATATATATATATATATATATATATATATATATATATATATATATATATATATATATATGCTTTTCCTTTAAATACTAGAAAGCTCTACTTTTTCGACTTTCCTCTGTAAGACAATAGACTACTAACCACAATAATAAGTGACGACAATTTCAAAGTGACCGTAAAAATTCTCTGTAATAGGCAGATAACCCAAATCTAGCTTCAAGCCTGTTTGCATATGAGGCAGGTGGGAATGAAATTGAAGCGATTTGCTGTACCTTCGGCGTGAATGTGTAGTCAGTTTGAAGGTTAAATTCCCTCTCCCGCCCTGATGTTTATACATACATGTTTACACTCACACCATCATGCCCAAAAAATTTCGGCTATTTACATTCGTAATCCCTGAAACAAGTCAACTTTCGAAAACTACTATTGGTGTGTTGCTGAAACAAAAAGCGTGTCATAGTACAACAGATATTTCATTAAATGTTATTTAGTGAATCTCTTAACATATGCGAGCGGAAGAAAATCATTTTTTTAGCGGGCATATATTATGATATCAATTAAATTGTTTTATATAGGTTCTAGTTTCGATTGTAGAATACTATGGTCCATAATGATTCTACACATAATACTATTTTACGATCGGGCCGTGGTCGGGTGTCAGGAGCGATGTCGCAGCGACAATGAATCTCCCGCATATCTTCCGCTGGCTGAGGTTGTTTTCTCGGAGTGACCTAAAAATCATTTCATGTTTTTTATATACGACATTACAATATTAAGAGGTTACATTCTTGTTTGCATATTAAGAAATATTAAGAATATTGAAAGATATATCTAAATAGCCAACTAAAGTAGCCAAGTTGACACACACAACAACTAATAAATTCATGCTGCTAATTTTGGGAATACACCTTTAGCCTGGTTCTGGAGAATTATATTGATAATTTTATTGACACGAATTATATGAGTAATAATCTGATGTAGGCAACACATGACTTTCCTTATACAGTGCAATAAATGTACTCCTTTTACAGTCAAAAAATAATATTCAGGGTGGCCATAATTAAAGTAGAGGTGTTTAGAGCCCGATAGTAAGAAAACTGTTGGGCCACACTCAAACAAATTTGCAGTAAATGCGACTTAGACCATGGGGTTTTGATTTTTAAAAGACAAAATAAAATAGTTCGAATTTTTGCCACCGCGGGGCAAAGTGGCGCTGTAAGGTCCATTTATGGAGTAAAATAGGCATAGGAAGTACAGAAAGTTAACATTTGACATGCATTTTGAAAACGACATCACATTTACATTCTATACGTATTTAGTTCATTTTATATTTATATTTGCATCTTACATTTACATACGTATGACATTAATTTTTATATTGGCATCATTTACATGTGTGATTCAATATGTTTTCTTGCAAATCTTCCAAAAAGTGCATTCTCTGAACAGCATTCTCTACTGCAGAATGCAGCAGATCTCCATTGATTTGCTTTACTTGCAATGTTATTCAGTCCTTCAAAGTGGCTACATTATCCTCATTCCCTTGGTATACCAAGGGCGGGCGGGGTCATATAAATAACCCCATAACCAACAGTCACAAGGGGTCAGATCAGGCGAACGGACTGGCCACTTCATAGGAAACGCTCGACTAATTATTCGGTTGTTGGTAAAAAGCTGTCGTAAGACTTCTTGTAAGCACAATTCAATATGAGGGAGACGTATGGGAGACATGATAGCTAAATGTTTGATAAAATGTAAGTGCAAATGTGAATGTAAAGTGTGATGTCAATATCAAAATGCATGTAAAATGTTAACTTTCTGTACTTCCTATGCCTATTTTACTCCAAAAATGGACCTTACAGCGCCACATTGGCCCGCGGTGGCAAAAATCCGAACTATTTTTTCTTTCTTTTAAAAATCAAATATCCATGTGCTAAATATAAATAGTATTTACTGCAAATATGGTTGGCCCATCAGTTTTCTCACTATCGGGCTCCAAACACCTCTACTTTAAATATGGCAACCCTGTATAAGATCCACGGCCCTGTGTGTTTAACTTTGAATTGTACATTGGGAGATTTTCCGGATGATAATATGTAATACTATTTCAGCACAATTAACTTATATTTCACACAACTCTAAATTAACAATTATTAATATTAATAGCATCCTCAATAAGCGATATAGTCCATATATTAAAATATTTTGATCAATTAGGCATCATTTTCATTAATTTAGCGTCATCTTTTCAATTTTGACGAAATGTTCGTCAATCTGGGTAGAAATATCGCCAAGTTGGCAACACTTTGCTAGATTATTCGCCAACTTTGCCAAATACATCACCAAGTGTTACAGACAAACGGAGAGAAGGGCATTTCCTATATACTAAAATGTATGCCCGTCATATGACGGAAATCAGAATTTGTGAAACGTTATTTCTCATTTGGCGTCATTTTTATCAATTTGGCGACATTTTTGTCACTTTGGCAACATTTAAAAAAGTCGTCACATCGGGGACGCCTTGTTAAATTTCTCGCCAAGCGTTGCAGTCGAACAGACGATGTAATGGGTTATTCTTATAATCTATTCTTATGTTCTTTCCAAGATATTGAACTTTCACCATTCATTTAAACTCAAAAATATTGCAATTGCGTTGGCGCAGTATATAGATGTACAAGAAATTACGCAAAAATAAAGCGGTTTTAGTACGGATGGAACACTAAAGATAAATTTAAAAGAACGTTTAAAATCACGGTTTTGACACTTGGAAAAGAGATGGATGCTATATATTATTTTGAAGTGAGTCACGTGATCTCTTCATATAATATGGGTGCAATTATTATTTCAATTTTTATTTAAAAAACTACCGAACGCATTTTGCTGAAATTTTTTTATATATTTTAAGGGATAATTTGAATATTTCCTAAAATTTTCGAAGCAATTTGTGAATTTTAAATTCGATTAAAAAATGCTTGAAAAATTAAGTCTCATAGGGTTCAATGTATTTCATTTTTTCAACCCTGGTTCATTCCAAAACTAATTGGGTGATATTATTCATTTATATGCCCATATGTCCCACAGACCGTCTGAATAACATATTAAATTTCATCTTGATAAAGTCATTTTTACTGTAGTTATCGTGCGAACGGACAGACAGACAAACAGACAAAATGACCAAAGTCATAAACACTTTTCAACTATGTTGTAAAGTGTTAAAAACACAAATTGATATCCTTTTGCTGAAAATCGGAAAAATTAAACAATTTCATAATTTTGTCGCGAGCGGAAGTAAAATTCAATATATTTTCCCATTTCACATGTTAATAGAATTATAAAATGTGCACATTTTTTATATTTAAGTCTGAAAGGGATTTTAATATTCAATAAAATGTTATTATCAACTTTTTAAGTGTGTACGTGTCACATTTAACGTATATATGATATTTCGCAGTCACAAAACGCGGATGAAAATATCTAGATTAAAATATAATTTTATATTGTGAATTTAGGTCGTTCAATTTAAATCAGTAAAGTATGTATAAAGAGTACGTGTTAAATATTATGAAACAGACATCTCGATCCTTTGGAAAATTGGAAACTGTCCATATTATTTCAAAATTAGTTGTAGTATACCACTTTAATTGCGTCTTTATTAAACACCCAGCGTTGATGTCATGGAGAGGTTATCCTTGACATTAGATTAAAAGGCCACCTGAATTAATGAAGTCCACTTCACATCATGCGAAGACCGCGTCGCGTACTTTGCTTTTTATTCTGACAACACGTGCCATTTTTTGATGCTTTCATGCATATAAAATGGGTAGAAATAAAATAGCCAGTTAAAATATGCTCTGAAACGGTGAGTTGAAATCAAAATATGAAGTTAAAAATGCCGCTTTTAAACCTTGAAATTCAAAATACATTTATATGTACACTTTGTAAAAATCATTTAGTATTTGCAGTTTTGAAATTGCTCTGAAGAAACGGTTCTCAATATGTACTATAAAAATTACATGTTTTCTATTTTATTGAAGCAGTAAGTTTACAAATGAAAGGGTGGGTGCAAGAATTAAGTTAAAATGCTAAGTTTTCAGGAGAGCAAAATATTCAAATAGAATATGCTTATTTTATACTTAATTGCAGTTATCAATATTATTAAAAATAAATGCAATTTACTTTCTGACTGTAGGCAAAAAAAATGTTTAATTTAGTTCCAGGAAGTACATAAAACCGAGATGGACATATCCGGTTATTACACCAAAGTAAATAATTGTGTATTTATAGCAAAATATAGCTTTATGAAGGGTGAAGTACAGTAATTTGAATAAAAGCAGCCATTAAATTACTCTTCTGTTTCGTAATTGATGAGACATCAGTACAAATGTGGCTTTATTAGAAATGTCCAATGACTGGAGCTTTTAACCTTTTAAGTAAAATATTTTAGTCTTTTAAACAACATTTGAAATAAGGGTCGTCCAAATTTGAATTCTCTAAAATAAAACTTTATAGGCAAAACATTAGTTTGGGCCGCCGAAAATACAAAAAAAAAAAATAAATAAATAAATAAAATGTTTTATTTTGGGGGTCATTTTTATAAGTGAAAAGGTTTGAATATTTTTGTGTTTTTTTTTTTTAATGTCTCTTCTTTTTCTTTTCTTTTTTTAGAAGCTCTATTACTTAAATTTTTACCAGCCATAAATAATTCAATGAAAATTATTTTCAAATGTATTAAAATAGTTTGAAAACTATTCACTGATCCAACTTATATTAATAAACCATTAAGACCTTAGACCATTAACACCTCGTGTGCAATTTCCCGGTTTGAAGTGAAGGCAAGTGCCATCGTTAACACACGTGCACGCGTTTGGCCCCGTCCTGTCTTCCATCTTACGCTTGATAGGGCCCGAGTTCTCACACTTTCAGAAACATTTTGGAATATATTTGAAACATTTTTGAACATATTTAACAAAATAATGGATATTTTGTGTAAAATTAATTTCGTGTTCATCATAAAAATCAGTTTAATTATTAATATATAATACGTATAACTGTTATAAATAAAAATAAAGTGCTTTTTTCTTTCATTAAAATTTTTGAAGAAAAAATTGTTTTGTTCTGACAGCAGCAAATCTCCCAGCTCTCCCTGGGTTCTATGTTACTCGGGCTCTTAAGTGTGGCGTAACTAGTGTTAACTGCACTTAATATTAGTTACGTCATTGTCTAATGGTTACTCGTCGCCACTTTCTGGTTTCGGACATCTATATAAACTTGGCACTTCTAGCCCAATTTAATCGTAGAACCAAATATCGCTTAGCGGTAAATAGTATGTGCCGAATTTCATCACCAACATTGTGGGGTAAATTGTGAGTTGTCTGTCATAGCTGTTGTTTGTGGTAACTAACTGTTTCCCGTGTTTATCTCAGTGTAGACAAACGGATCTACCTTTCTTGCACCAAATTACGAATTTTCCTCTATGAGAGCATTAAAAAGTAAAAGTCATAAAAAATGGATCTATATGCTTCTTGCCCACAATCCTTCAAAAATTAAAAGTATTTTATGTTATGTCAGTTCGCCCGGCGATACAATTTTACATCTAATAAATGTTTATATAGAGTAGAGTGAAAAGTAGTATTAGTGAATTATTAATAATACGTTACGTTTATCTCTGACATTTAACCATGAAAAAATACTGATTTCAATACATATCGTATCGCACACCCCTTAATTATTATTATTTTATCAAATGGCCAGGCACTTGACTTTCATCACTCGTCTATACATCGACCAGAACGTGAACCATTTAGCCGTCCTACGACGCTGCCCCAGGTGCAGCAAAGGGGGGACGGAACACACTACGCCCAACAACACAACATCCATGCCTTACGTGGGACTCGAACCCGCAACGCGGCCGTCGAACGATCGTTTGGAAACGCTCGCCTTGACCGTTCGGCCACCTCGTTGGCCCCCTTAAGTATATCGATTCAACCTTCATTTACATTTCCGAAATTTTCTTTATCAGTAAATAAATTTGAACGAAATGTTTTAGAGAGTAATTTGAGGCAATAAAGCTTAAAAAAGTTGTAAATCGGACGTATTTTAATGGTTTTACTACAAATTAGAACATGTCACTATAAATAATACTGAAACTCGTAACTATATACTAAGAACCACCTGAATCGAAAATAATAGCTGAAAGGTTTCGCAATTCATTACTTTAATGAACTGAACAGAAAACATAAATAACACTTTTATAACCAAACAACTCACTTTATATACGCTGTCAGCACATAAATAAATCAACTTATCTTTCAAAATATTTTCTTCATTTCCCTCAGTATTTTATTTAAGCTAACAATACACTTCTAATTCTCCATTCATTATAGAGAATTCATTTTGTAAAAAGTGTTGGGGAAATATCATCCCGGCATTGCTCCGTTAACAATGCAATTTTCGATCAAGTCGTTTTCCAAGCACCCATTTTTACCGCCATCCGTTTTAACACTTTTCCCTATAGACAGTTCGAAACTAAATCTGGCAACTTTTTCTGCCTCCAACGTGGTGCTCATAAAGCCCTTAATTAAAGCAACCTTAATTAAAGTATAAAATTTTGATGATTAAAAAGGTTGCAAGAGTTTTTCCATTTAAAGGGGAGCTGAAGGTTTTATATTTTTCTGTCGGGATTTCGAACGAGAAAATCTTGAATTTAAATTATGTTATTTGGGTTCATCTGATTTCGTGCCGTATTTCAATGACATACATGACGGACCTTTGTGACAAAGTTTTATAATAGTAAAAGTAAAGATATAGAAATGAACGAAATTAATTATTTACAAGAAAGTTTAATTGTTAGTGTTAAATTACAAAGCAATACAATGGTGGAGAATTTGAAAGTTATAATCAGTACTAGTATTGAAGCCTTTCTTTTTTGGTGTGATTTCTCCTCTTTGGACATTTTCAAAACAGTTCAAACTATCGAAATTAGAATCATTTTTCAAAATAATTCCAAATATTAGTATATCAAAATTAGAACCACTTTTCAAAATAATTCAAACTATAAAAATATCGAAATTTTAACCAGTATATTTTGAACATTTAGAATCTGGTCTGAAATCCTATTATATATGCTTTTAGGGTTTTCAAAAGTTTACGAGATACTAATACTTGTTCAATTACTACTAGTAGTTTTTTCAATTTGAGCCTAATCCTCCGACCATAGACTTCACGTCAAAATATCAAAGTTTTCTACAAGCTTTCTCAACGTTCTATACGTATAAATTATACGTATAGAAAATAACACTTTGAAGATTCAGATGAATCTATAAACTTGCTTTGCGGCATATAAATATGTGCTTGAATTTCATACTTCCACTTCTCTTCAAACCTCATTAATCATTAAGCGGCTTTAGTTCACTTCACTTCCTAATTTTTCAAAGCAAAATACCTTGTTCTTGTGCACCAATATTTTTCTGAGGAAACTCAGTATGTGATATTTAATGTAGCTGGTGTTAAATTATAAACAGTGGATTGGCCTTCAATGTTTTATATCTCGATTTAAAATCAGGGACGTTTAGAACAAGATACATTATTAATTTACGAAGTTAGATATTACGTTAGATATTAATTTACGAAAATTAATCTATTATCGTCGTTTAATCGTATTGATTCCGTTCAAAGTTTGTTTGAAAGAGAATTTGCTTATCTTTTCGATGGTGTCAATCAAGATAGAAACAAATTTTGTGATAATATTTTCGGTCGCAAAGGAACCGATATGTGAGAATGTCGCCCAAAAACCGTTGTAAATTGACTAAAATATAAAATAACTAAAAAACTAATTCGAATTTAAAAAAATAACTCCCAGGTGCACCTTTCTGGATCCTGAAGTACAGTGTAACAAATTTCACGGTCGTACGACTCTTAGTTTTATCGCTACAGACTACACACATACACACACACATTTGCCATTAAGTAAAATTATTTGAGTTTACATGTTTAAACTTGATTAAATATATGCTGGTTGAATTAAATCTGTATATAATGGCATAAGAACTATACAAGATAAGGTTTAAGAGTTCACAACAAATAAAACTATCAAATTAAAAACGAAATTTCTAATTATTTATTGTTATATATTCTAGATATTTTTCACCAATTCTCACGGTATAAGCAATTTTCAGTATAACTCTGAAAGCTGTCATTTGCAGCTGCTAGAATTGTTCACAAATTTGATCTAATACTTATTAGCATTTTCTTATTGAAAAAAAAAACTATCTATGCTTAATAATATCCGAGCATGAAATTATTCTAGTATCCTATATATATTTACATAATATTTTTAATAAAGTAATAAATTACTACATATAATTCAAACCAAATCTATATGGGTTAATCTGATAAAGTATGACAGTTTACACTTTGTAAAATAAAATAGCATAATTTTAATAACGGTATTAAGTTATTTTATAGCAATATACAGGGTTCCCAGGAAAGTTCTTAAAAGCACCCAAATAAAGAAAACATCCACGAGTGTACAAGTTAGGTCTATCTATAGTAAAATGATCCCTAGTGGAGAAGTGGAGACAGTGTCCCTAGTGGAGAATGTCCCTAGTAAAGAATGTCCCTAATGGAACAGTGTCCTTAGTGGAGAATTAAAAAAAATACGATCACGCGTTTGGCAACAAATCCAATTACAATGCGACTGTAGAGTATTGTTTAATTAGTAATAATGACCAATATTAATATTAGTAATAATGGACGATAGTAATATTAGTAATAATGGACAAAGTCATTTATTTGATATAATATGGTTATTGGCAAATTGCTATCCTATTTAGAAAGGATAGAATAGACAATTACAGTTTTATGAAAAGAAATCTAGTGCAGATCCCGTTTAAAATGCCTTTCGTTAAACACAATGCACATTTGAATTCCAGAATCAATATTACAGCTTACGTTGACAAGTGTTTCCAGTGGGTCGGAATAACCCAGTGATTAAGACACAAGGATTGCACTCGGAGGACCCGAGTTCGATTGCCGGCTCTATCCAAAATCGTCCCCGTTTTTACGCAGAGTACGGGCGCGATAAATATGTGGGTCCGAATGTCCTTCCGAGAGGTTGATTGCAGGAGGAGGAGGATACGGTCGTTGTGGAAGTCACCCCCCAATACGTTCCGGTCTAAATTGGGTGACACTGTCCTGGAAGTCTAAACAGGTGCCATACACTTTCGGGTAGGTCAGACTGTCTGGGTCGAAAGAAAGAAATCTAGCTGATGCCACTGTGTTCGAGGCTATAATGATACAATGTTTTGTCAGATATAGTGTCTTCTGTATACATGTTTTGTTCGTTCCTAGTGTTAATTCATCCTCAGAGGGCGCTGCAATCACTCTAATTCAATCGGACAGGATCACTTTATAATATAAGGTGATTTAGCGTAGTTGACCTCGCTTTTCGTATTTCGGCAATTGGTTTTAGACACATACTTTCAGTTTGAAAGTATATTAAAAATAAATGCTACAGTTTTACATATAATTTTTTGGGGTGGTATTTTCAGAAATATAAAAGGTCCAAATTTTATATGACAATGAAGAATAATAATTTCCTGCTATATTCGTCGAGATATTGCTTGTTAAAAAATCAATGGATTTATTTCCCTTTATAAATACAGGATCAACTGCAATTAACATCGCGTAGATATGTTTTATGATTTAGTTTTAATTTGGCGTCCGCCCCTGCAGTACAAGTCAACAATCGAAGAAAAATCGTCAAATTGAGGGAAAATCCTATTCCAGTTTCCCTCATTTGGTAGTTTTTACGTTACTTCGACTGTAAATACTTCATGAATATTTAAGATAATTGCACCGGGTTCTTTTCATTAAATTACTTTCTGTATAGCACAATTTCTATTAATTGAGCTTTCTTCCTGAGGGACCATAGAAGAAGTTATACCTCCTACGTTTTAGAAAATACCACCCACCGGAAAAGTATATTAAAGAATACCGCATTTAATTTATATAAATTTTCAATTTGGAAGCATGTGTCTAAAACTAATTTGTCGAAGCACTAAAAGCACGATGAAGCATGATGAAACACCCTGTAGATACACCTAATGCGTATACTCATTGATCTTTCTATATAAAATTATTAGGGTTATTAAAAACTTTCCTATAAACATATAACCTAACATTCGCTAAAGTTTAGTTTTGAAATTTTGATTTTTTAAATGAGTAGTATGCGAGCATGTGTTTGTCTGAATTTCTCTGAATCACATTCGAGTAGGTTTATTGCAACAATTATAAAGTTATTGCTTATAGAAATATCGCCATGTATTAAAAATCATTTTCTAGAAACAAGAGACAGCTATGCAGTTAAGCTTTTTCCCTAAGTTCCTAGCTTTAAAAAACTGTAAACGTGCACTGGGGTATTTTCTGGCAGAGGAATGTCAACATAAGAAAAGCCAAATAGACAATCCTAGAAGCACGTACCATTCATCCATTTGTGTTTGCCAGTTGTCGAGATTTTTACTTTTTTATAGTGTAAAATAGAATACACAGGCTTTCCCAAACTTTTCGACTTTGAAATTTTGACTGAAAAGCATATTTTAAGACCTTCAGAACACATTGCGAAAGCGTGTATATGTGAATGTTTTTAAAATAAGGTCACAACTCAAGGCATCAAAGTTTGAACTGTGTTAGTTGTTTTATCCTTTTGCTCAAAGAAATTTCGTTTTGATAAAAGGTTTTCAGGAATTTTAGCCATGAAACGAAAATCAACTCGACATTAACATTTTGGATAGTTTTGGGCAAAATGAATTTAAATCGCTTATGAAAATTAAAGTTAAGCGCATATTTGACCTTCATAATTTTCAGTGTGTGAATTTTTTAATTCGCAAGCTTTGACATTAATATCTAATGTCATTCAAGAGATTTTGCCACAGTTTGACGATTTTATAGTTCAGAATTTCACTGTAATTTGTATCTGACATGATATTATAAAGGAGGGTTATTAGTTATCATAAGAATAAAAAAAAACTAATGTCTGTTTGGTCAGAGGAAATGAGAGAAAATAAAAATATATTGTGCTTATTGAATGCTGTTAACCGAAATACTTCAATATTCTAATGTTGTTGTTTTTTACTGCAATATTAACTTTTTAGTTATTTTTTTACAGTTTTTGACAATTATATATTACTAGTTGTATATCCGATCTTTGCACAGAGTATATATAATGTAAAGAAACTCACATAACACAATCTGCAGTGAACTTTTGATATTATTGGAATCTTTCGCTTGGAATTTTATAATAATTCTCACAGAAAAGGAAAAAAAGTTAGTGCTCTCGCACTGAGATAATATGCAGTTCGACTCAAAAACAACTTATAATTTTATGTATATAAAAAATAACAATTTCACAATATATTCTTTATAGATAGCGTTTCTGATCTTATTATTAGAGACAGAAATGAAGCGAAATCTATCATTAATGGCCCTTGAGATTAAAAGATATATTTTTAATTTTAATTCTTTATAAGGCTTCCATAATTTTAAAGACAAAAGCACAAACAAAATCGGGTCACGTTATCGTATTTTGAATTGCGCTTACAGTAGAGAGGCTAAAAAAAGGATAAGGTTATAGATTGGAGACTCAAATAACGATTAAGTTCCGTTTAACTTACATATGTCTGCTTTCTCTAAGGAAATTTTGACAATTAGGTGACACATGCTTAATGGTCAATTGTTTTTCTGTTTTTATATTTAGTTCCTTCTTAATTCCAATATCATTTAATAGTGGTTTAAAGTTGTTTGTTCGTTACTGGAAATTAGTTAATAATGTTAACTCATATTGCTTTCATAACCGGTTACTTAATTTCTATTTCTATTCTTATTTTCAGTATCCTATAGTGGTACATTTAAAGTAGTCTGCTCCTTAGTTTCTTTAGTTTATAATATTAACTCATATACACTCGTCAAAAAGGAAATTGCAACACCTTGAAGTAATGCACGTAGCCACATGCAAATCACACTACCGGTAGAAGTGAGAATCATATGCAAATGATTACAAGAACAAACAAAGATATGCAAAAGAAACCTGTTTATTCAGTAAAGAATATGGACCCCACGGGCTATACAGGCCGCTAAACCGCGAAGCATACTATCGATGAGGCTACTAATGAATGTAGCCTCATCGATGATATATGTGAATTTCCTTCAGGCTGTTGAGAGTTCACGTGCGGTGTGGCATTATCTGCAGGAACACCGTACCGGAACGGCCTGCACCAGTGGCCACTCACAGCCATACAAATTGTATGACGTTACGGTTCGCTATCAGATTAGCTGCAATGTGCACCAGAACTGTCCTATGATCTAACATGATATCGCCCCAAGCCATGATGCCGGGTGTGGGGCCGGTGTGACGTTCGGTGATATGGGTTGGCAAGTGGCGTTACCCGGACAGCCGCCACGGCTGTCATTCCTCCTCAGACAAAAGCGAGATTCATCCGTAAACAATACCCGATGTCATTCATTGGTTCAATTGCGATGACGACGATACCACGCCTGTGTATACCTGTGAAGAGCGCTTAATAGCACCCCAGTGGCTGGCCTCCGTGCACGCAGTTGTACTTCATGCAACCTGTTGCGAATCGTTTGGGTGTACGTAGGTGCAACTATTGATGGTAGAAGGCTGTTTTGGGTGTCACTTGCCTTTGCGAATGGATCTCAATGAGCCGTTCGGCGAATCTGTCGATATGTGGGCGCTGTCGTGCGCCTGTTTGATCCACTCCCTCTTCGGCATGTTCTCTGATGTTCCTGCGTCCATCGTGTCACACATCGCTGGATGGTACTCACGTCGTGCTCAACACGAGTGGCTATTGCACGCATCGACAAACCCACGTCACGTAGCTCCAGGATACGGTTTCGTCCCCCAACAATCAACTGCTGGTACACAGCTCGCTGACGTCTTCGAGGCATCACTTCTTCACTTTTTCGTAAGTTCGACTGCTGCAAATCGTTGCTGATAACATTTAGGGGACGAGCCGTCTGCTGCTCTTTACCACCCGAAACTGGGTGTCACGTGACCCGATACGTACGAAAACTTAATCATTTGGATATGACTCTCTTTCTACCAGTACTGTTATTTGCATGTGGCTACGTTCATTTCTTTATAGTGTTGCAATTCCACGTTTGACGAGTGACTCATAGTTTTCATAACCGGTTTCTTCCATAATTTTTAACACTTTACAACATAGTTGAAAAGTGTTTATAACTTTGTTCATTCTGTCTGTCTGTCTGTTATACGATAACTGCCGTAAAAATGACTTTATCGAAATTAAATTTTAGTATGTTGTTCAGACGGTCTGTGGGACCTATGGGAATATAATTGAATAATAACACCCAATTAGTTTTGGATTGAACCCGGGTTGAAAAAATGAAGTACATTGAACCCTATGGCACCTAATTTTTCAAACATTTTTTAAGTAAATTTAAAATTCTCAAATTACTTCGAAAGTTTTAGGAAATATTCAAATTATCCCATAAAATATATAAAAAAAATTTCAGCAAAATATATTCAGTAGATTTTTAAATAAAGATTAAAATAATAATTAAACCCTTTATTTGAAGAAATCACGTGACCATTATATCAAGAGATCATGTGACTCATTTCAAAATAAAATATGGCATCCATCTTGTGTCAAAATCGTGATTTTTATAATTCTTTTCAATTTATATTTAGTGTCCTATCCGTCCAAAAACCGCTTTATTTTTCTTAATTTCTGTACATCTGTACGCCGGTTCTTTCGGAAAACCGGTCCTCTGAAACCGTTTTTTTCTTTCTTTCTGTTTTGCATTTTTTTTTGGCCTTGTCTCAACCACGGTAAATATTACAGTAGTTCGATTGATGAAAATATCTTTCAAAACCGGTTACTTTCGTTATTTTTTTCTTAATTACTGCGTCATTCCCCTGTAATTTTTTATCTGTCTACAAGGGTTTGGCTCTCTTTTCTTCTCTCTGAATTTTTTACCCTCTTATTTTTTTATCAATAATTTTATGCTGTATTTATATATTTTCGCTCTGTTTTAATTTAAATCTCATGTCAATGCTTAAGATTTCATTTTCAAAACCAGCTGCCCTTGTCTTCATGGGTGGGGAAGAGGCCTTTATCTGCCCTTATATGTTTATAGTTTCTTTTCCGATGGCTAATACCATCCGCTAGCGAATTTTTGCGTTGGATATTCTAGCTCTGTTTAAATTGCTCTTCGCTTGCTTCGTCACGTAGTTCTTTCGTAGCGATTCTTAATACCGCATACTTGAATTACTGAAATTAATTTTTAGAATGTTCTGTGATATATTTAGGATCAGCTGTTAAAATATGAACATTGGATGACACGTCAATTTTTGTATATCGTAATATGAATATTGAAGAGGTTTAAAACGTACGAAAAGTATAATTTTTTTAAAAACTCATTGAATTTTGTCTATTTATCATATGGCATCCGTTTAAAGTTTGTTTGAAAAAAAAATTGATCTTTTCGTTGGCGTAAGGATGGAAACTCTTTGATAATATTTTATGTTGCCAAAGAAACATAAAATAACTGAAAATCTAATTCTAAATTTAAAAAATAACGCGATAATATAATAACGATTCACATATTCGGGTCCTGAAGTACCAAATTTCACGGTTGTATGATGCTTAGATTTACTGTTATAGACTGTTGTACACAGGCACACACAGAGACACGCACATACAGAAACATATTTATTTATTATGTTAGATTAGCTATATTATGAGCTAAATTACATCAAGAGCTTGTGGCAGCTGCCGACTCTGCTCCTGCCAAAGGCATCCATCGAAGATGCTTGCAACCTGTACCCGAATTATAAGTTCGGAGTCGAAGCTAGTTTTTGCTCTAAACGTCTAATGTCGGTTTTGTTTGCACGAGGTTCCGAGTTCGGGCCTGGCGACTCTCAATCGCTACAAATGGTTACCCTGAACATACGAGCACGAAAAACCTTCTGTCTCCAATGATCTCACCTCTCAACATGAGATAGCAGCACCACGCTGAACCTGAGGCGCCCACCACTCCCTTCCTGTTTGACCACGACTGACGTCACGCCCGAGGGGACACGCCTCCCGGCCATTCAGCCCCTCAACTGCGTTTCGGATGGGGAGACGCCGGGGTTTTCTGGAATGCCCCCCCCCCCCTCTTCTCGCCGAAATTCGACCCGGGCTTCTCATCGGGGGAGGGGGAGTGTGTGGCAGCTGCTGACTCTGCTCCTGCCAAAGATATCCATCGAAGATGCTTGGAACCTGTACCCGAATTATAAGTTCGGAGTCGAAGATAGCTTTTGCTCTAAACGTATAATGTTGGTCTTGATTGCACGAGGTCCCAAGTTCGGGCTTGGCGACTCTCAATTGCTACAAGCTTTATAAGCTATATTACAATTATTCGCCTCTGAATTAAACAGGGCGTAACTTTTTATGTATATCATGGCTATTTTCTGTAGAAAGAAAAATAGACATAAAATATCAATACTTATATAAGATAACTTTATTACATCATGAGCTATGTTATGAGCTATATTACATTAAGAGTTCTATATATTATATTACAGTTATTCTCTTGTGAATTAAATGGGGAGAAACATTCTATATTCTAGACTCTATAATAATCTTTAGAGAGAAAAGATAGCTATAAGACATCTATAGCTATATCACCGAGCTATATATGATATCATGTTCATAAATTTTGTTTAATCACCAGTTTTATCGTCAATATTACAATTTTTATTTTGCGAATCAAACAGTGCTCATCATTTAATACATTCTATAAGCTGTTATCCTCTTCAGAGAGAAAAATAGCTGTAACATATCAATAGCTATATCAGTGAGCTATATTACGTCATATGTTTTATCCGTTATAATACAATTATTATCTTTTGAATCCAGCGGTGCAATGTACACTATATATTCTATGCTGTATAATAATATTTAGTTTGAAAAAATTATTTTTGTGATATCAATTGCTAAATCAGGGAGTTATTAATACCTTATAGCTATCATGAGCTATGTTATGAGCTATATTGCATCAAAAAATTTATCACTTATATTATATATTTATCAGCTATATTATCTCTTGTGAATCAAACAATGTGCAGCATTCTATATATTGTATGCCCTATTATCCTCTTCAGAGAGAGAAAAAAAATGATTTAAAAAAACAAATATAAAATTGAAATTGAGGTTAAAAAATAAGTGTTGTATTGACAAAAGCTGCACTTTATAAAACAAAAAATTGAGAATGTTCTGTCAAAAAGTATAGCTGAAAAAAAGCTTATTCTCAAAATATATATCAGATCCTGTTCTCAACCATTTTGATATCTTTCCAAGGTTCTAGTAACCTCTACTTAAATTACATTTATGTTATTCTTCTGGAATGGCAAATCTAAAAGCTTTTGGAATGCATCTGAGCTCTTCTTCCCCCCCCCCTCACCCTAAAGAACAGTAACATTCCATGTCTCGCCAAACATGATCCATTTTAAAACACAAAGAAACCGGCGTAATTTAAAATCGGCAAAACGCTTGTCATTTTGGGTAATATCTTGGAAAATGTACACCATTTAGGAACATTATTTAAGATATCTATCTGCAGATACGAACGTACCGTAGACAAGTGCTTTTATGTCAATATGTTTTGAAGAAAAGGTGTGTGTGTGTGTATGTTAATTATATATATATACACAGAGAGAGACAGAGAAAACGTCTCGTACATTGTACATGCTTTTAAATAAAAACCATATAATAAATGTCAGTATTCGTAACACTCTTACGTAGTTATGTTTTTATAATGCTTTTTCTATTTTCAAGATCATACTGAATTTCAAATTATCATACCAAAAATTAAGCATACTAAATTTCATTCAATGTTATCAATTTGTTTGAAAGATGTCATGCACACAGACAGATACTGACATCATTTAAAAACGGCTTCTTTGTATTCAGAGTTGCTTAAAACGTATAGATAAACTGAAATTTGAGAGTCGGTATTGTAATCCCATTTTTCCATTTACATACACAATATATTGTAGGGAAAGTAGAAATGCAGCCAAGCGGCTGCTTTACAGTATATCCAAATTTGTAAAAATTATATGCTAAGGTTTATAGAATCACCCCTAAAATTAATAAAATATTATTTATGGCCACCATTAACGATAGTTTTGTGAATTTCCATAATTGTAATTTTTCTCACATAGGAATCTTTCGTAGAAAACGAAGAGGACGCTATGTAACGAAGCGGAAAAGAAAGTCTTGAAAAGCGAATTTACCCATGCATTAATTTAGTTTATTAGTGTCAATCCTAGGAGGGCCCGAGTTTGATTTTTGAAGCTGCCCAAACAATCCCTATGTTTATGCGGAATACCGACATGATAAATCTGTGGTTCCGAAAGCTTCTCAGATAGGTTAGTGTCAGATAACGAAGAGTGTTGCTATCCCTATAGATTTCACCTCCACTAGGTTACTTCACATTACTAGGTACGCCGACCGTCCAAACTGTTACCTTACACCTTTCTGGTAGGTCGGACGGTCTGGGTTTCAACATTACTAGGTACTGGGGAAGAAAATGATGACATACTTTGACAAGCATTGCAGGTGTCATCCGGTTACAGGCCCTGATAATACCATATATTTACAAATATGTTCATTCCTACTAATTAGACAATCTTCTCTTTTCTAATTCTTCTTTTTATCGTCTATTAAGTTTTGCTGTCGGGTTCGTATCCTAACATTTTTAATTCTTCACTAAAGTCGCTGTAAACACTTTTATTCCAACGGCCAGGATAAATTTACCATAGATAGACCTAATGTGTACAGTCAAGGACCTTTTCTTGCAAAACTGAATAGGGAACCTTTTTCTAGGAACACTGTATAACTTGGCAAATGTTCCAGTTTTTCCTATACCTTTCTGCAGTCAGATTATTTTGACCGGCAGTGTAATGCTTTAATTATTGAACCAAATAGTGCAATTGGAATCATTTTTCATAGCAAATGGGTGCAATGAAAGAACATCCATCGCAAATAAAGTAAGCTGGATGTGTTACAATTCATATTAACAAAATGCAGCTCTGTTTAATACAGACTGCAATTTTGGCCGTCAGAATTGTTCTCCGCTCGTTTTATGTCTCTTTCCAATAACAAACCATTAACACGAGTCGCCTTCATTTAGACAATAGAATGCACATATATAATATACATGCAACTTGTCCAAATTCTGTTAGCTTAGAGTATGCGAGTGATGACATTACGCGGCGTGACTAATCAGCATGAGTTAGTTGGTCACGCCTCTAATTCAGTGATTGGATCACCTGGCTGTGGAAATTATTAATAGAATTTCGTGCTGACTGGAGAGAGGGGTACACTGTTCAAGTCGATGCAATTCGTGAGAGGCATTAGTCACTTTTTGATTAATGGCCTGTGAAAATATTATCCTCGTTTGAAGAAAGACTCCATAAATATGTCAGGCATGTTTTGTTTGTTATGAAATGTTTAGAGTTAAATCGAATGACTTATTTTGAATTAATTCGAATTTTTTGATAAGATCGAGATTTAAAATATGTAAAATGTCAGTAGTATTTTAAATGATATTGTTCTAACGGAACGAACAATTGATGGATTTTTGTTTAATTTGGTTTTATTATTCTCTATTTTAGCACGGGTAACCTCATCTATTCGCGCTTCTAAACTCAAGGGTTGTCGAGATATTAATAAAAAACGCGAAATTAAATATTCCGTAGAAATATAATTATGCAAACGATTATTTTCAAAACTGTATCTGAAAAAAAAAATATCTTGTTACTTAGCTTGAAAAGGAATTTAATTAAATGTGTTTATATAGCAGACGATTTCAATTTAATATGTTCTTTTCAAATAATAAAGGAATTGATAGAAAAATAAATTTAATGAATGAACGGTATTTTATGTTGGCTTGGATTGTATCAGTTACAACCGTGGGATATAATATTACGGAAATTATTAATATTTTTAATTCCAATTACCCCCCTCCCCTCTCCAATGATTATTTTAAACTTATATATCCTCTACTAGTAGAACAGCGTTGTTCGTCATTTAAAAGTTGTGTAAATTTCAGTACTAAATTATATTGTTCCTCAAAAAATTCTATTAAAATGTTCAATATAGTTCTTCTAAAACTCATATAAGAATTTCTATTGTTACTACACAAAAGTATCTGTACAGGCAGACCGGGTAATAAAACATTCTTGTTCCGTTTGTAAATAAATTTATAAAAAATATGAAGTTTGATGAACATACTCTAAAATGATGCTAAAAGGGTAGTAAAAGATATAATAATATTAATACGAGTATTATTCAACTGTACATTTGAATGTATTCCATTATTTGTTTCTCCCCTAAGAAACAATGGAGTAAAATTATAAAATTGCTAATTTATTTAATTTTAACTTATTTATAATATTATTTATTGGCTCCAAAATTGTTTCTAGACGCTATATATATATTTTTTTTAAAAATCAAACTAGTGATTTTTGCTGTACTACATGCAGACAGACGAACCGAATAGAATAGATATGTTTATCGTATTTTTAAAATACAAACACGTATAAAATGTAAAAGCAGAAGATTAAGCCACAATTATATTTTCAATTAACCGATTTCAAGTTTTAGCAACCGATTTTCCGAAGCAACGGTCTTTTATCCGGTTAATCGGTTAACTGTCAAATATCACTAATTATATGTACATACTATTCCAGCAAAAATTACTTTTCGGCCTTAATACTTTAATACCCCTTTTCAAATGTTTTATTTCTCAAATCGTTCATTTTCATTAAATTGTATTTCAGTAGAGATAAAACTAGGAGGAAAAGACAAGCGAATTCTTCCAAAAATTGTATTAGCATGATATTTTTAGCATCTAAGTACTCTGTAAAATTTTTATATCGTGTACCTATCTATTTAATTTGCGGCTATTAAGGGTAGGTGTAGATTTTTTGACGTCAATCTAATGACCCTCTCGCGGTTTGATAATTCCGCGATCTTGAGCGTGCCTCTCCTTTGGGGCCCCAAATTTAAATTCCTCCGCCATAGTGAAGTTGTCTGAGAATATTATCGGCGCAGTTTATCATGATGGATTGGTTCCGATTTTTATCAGATCTGGAAAACGCGGGGAGGAAAGAGCGTTATGAGAAGCCAGGACCCACCGTTTGAGAATTATCTTATTATTTTTAGATCACTCCAGCTCTCATTTAAGAAATCTTTTAGATCTCCAACAAGGAGAAAGAAACGGCTGTCAAGGATGTGTAAATAAATGTCTGCAAATCCTGGATCCTTAATATTCCAGAGACGTCGTGCGTCTCCGACTCCGCATTGAGGGTGAGCCAAAAACTGTAAATATATGTGGGCGAAATTGGTTTGGGGGGAGGAGCAGAAACTAAAGGAAAAATATGTTACTTTCCCTACAATGCAAGGTAATGTATAGGGGAAGTGTTGAAATGCGAATTGATAAAGTTACACGTTTTGAACACTCCAGACCAAGAATAGTCTGGGCGTGTCTGTCTGTCTTGTGCAATATATATATATATATATATATATATATATATATATATATATATATATATAATGGATTGCAATGCTAAACGTTATGTGAAGTCTCAGGATTTCTAAATTAAGAATTTTTTTATCCCGAGATCCCGCAGGATTAGGAATTTTATTTTACTTCATTTAAAGGAAGCCATATTTTATACTCTTACGTTTCTATTTATTTGCCTATAAATATTGAATGGAAGGAGCTTCCGGTACAAATATTTTCAATTTGTTTCAAAACTGAATTTCTAAGCAAAAGAACTTTTTTGTAAGCATGCGCACAAACACAAAAATTTGAAATTGAGAAAAAAAGGATTTAGAGAAACGTTAAATTAGGGGAAATTCTAATGTATACATATGCAGATTTCATAGCTGTGTACTTAATTTAATGACTAATCCATACTTTTTAATCAGATATCTCATATTATTTTATGTATATAGACATTTAAATCAAATAATGTTTTATTCTTTTAAATATTTTTGTCTGAACTTAGGTCATGAAACCCTGAATTTTTAAAACTGATATAGTAATAAAAAAATAAGGCAGAAATATTCTTGATTTACTTAAAAATGATGTTGATAGAAATTGACAACTATAGTCTTACTCTTAGACCATCCTTTAGTTTAAAGATCCCCCTAGACCATAAAAGGCGAGATTGAAATGATTGTCAAAGATATGGCAATAAAAGCTCTAGAATCTTGACATTCCAGTGATACAAGGCTTGAAAAATGGCCCGCTGTGTTGAAAGATGTAGCGTTCTTAGATGGTAAATCTTTAAAAGAAGAGTAGTCGATCTAGCAAAACAAAATGTCCAAAAGATCGATTTTTTAAATTGTGATAGCTGCAGTAGTATTTTTGAATTTAACTTTTTTTTAAATGCACATACAAATATTGTATAAATATGAAATAACGGTATCACATAAAAGGTCGGTGCATTAAAATAATATACAAAGGAATTCAAATCTCACTAAAAATTAACAATCATGCCACAGAATCCGAATTCGCACCGACAAAATATCTAAACAAATATAATATATCTGAGCAAAATATCTAAATGCTAAAATACTAACCCAAATGGTTCGATACCTTGTCTCGTGGGGTAATTCCCCCTCCCCGAGATAGCTGGAAACTAAAGTGGCAAGAGTATTAGCCATGTAAGTATTAATAGTAATTAACACTAGTAATTATTATTAGCACTTATGCTAGGGAAAATAAATACTCCAATTTTTTTAAAGAAATTATTTATTTATGTTATACAATTCAACTCAAATACATTCTTCATGAACTTATCCACAATTTTATAATCAATTGCACTATTAATACTTCCATACACTGTAAAATATATGCAAGCATGTTACTGAAAGTTTCAGGGAAATCAGCTATCCGTGATAGAAAGTAAAGTTCCTGATAGTAATGATAATATATATATATATATATATATATATATATATATATATATATATATATATATATATATACTATATACAAATATATATATATACAAAACTAACGCTTCGTAGACGATAATTAGTTTAATATTTCAGAAATGAAACTGGAATTTTTCTGAACGCCTGTAATTGCGGCTCTTTTGATAGTTTACCGAAATTATCAACAAAGTAGCGGAAAAAAAATAAGCAAAGTTGCAGAAAGTTTTGCAGTGTATGTAGTTACACAAATAAGCTATTTCAAGCAAACTTGTAATATTATGGCAAAACAATTTCAGCACAAGAGATTGTTACCGAAATTAAGTCATGTTCAATAGTTCTGTTGCTTGTAATTTATTAGACATGAAATTCACAAGATATCATGCAGAAAAACAAACAATTTTAAGGATGAAGGACATATATATCAGAAAAAAAAAATCTATACTTGTCTTGTTAAGCGCTGTGACTTAATGAGCTTTAATGCAGAAGGCAGTATTTTTAATACTATTGCTTGGTTCAATATCAATCAAATGGATGCGGAAAGGAACAATATAATGGAGTGGACTTAATGTTTATATCCAAAGTTGAACGAATATCCATTAACACAGCGAAAATTTAAGTAGCACATACCCCTATCAACGGGGCCACCAAAACTTAAATTACATTTGAGGCACGAAACACATTTTTCCGCTCAGTTCCTTTCACCGAGGAGCATGTATTGTTTCTTAAACGAAACGGCTCCACATCTTCGTTTTCCCAGTGTTTTAGATCACTTGATGGAACTAATTTTCTTTGCCTTGGCAGTCTGGTCTAATACTTGGAAGAAAGTCGATTATGATGCCGGAGTTCTTTCCAGAACCAAGTTTCCCATTTCAAGCCATTTGTAGAAAAACCATAGATTCAGAACTGCCTTTCTTCTAATCTATGTTTCATCTCCTCGCGTCTCTAGCAACAATGCAACAATTTTCGCAAATAGTCATCTGGCATCAAGTGACTTCAGACTCCAAACCCGGCCAATCACAGTGTTCGCATCTGTCTGATGCAACATCATTCCACTTTCGTGCATCTCGAACCACCACAAACCAAAGACCAAGACACTACTAAAAGTTAAAAAAGAAAACAAAAATTATATGCTGCTACTCGAAACAAACACGTCGAAAACATGGAAATTCGTTTGATTCATCGTTTTGAGAAAGGAATTGTCGTCTTTAGGAAATAGCACTTTCTGCAGATATGAAAGCTTAGAATATAAATACATGTACATTTTGAATAAATGAAAGACGGTCATATATCATAGGAACATAAATTTAACACATAAGATTTTTAAACTTAATTAAGGGAGTTTCAAATAATTTAAAACATTTGAAAAATTGCCAGAAATTAATATCGAAAATCCCGACGCTACAAATACAATAACTTAAATTTATTTTTGTAATTTATGTAACTAGAACGATTTTATAATTTTTTTAATTTTAACACGATGAATTTTTATGTTTTAATACATTCAGTTTTAATACAACAGTATCAGGTTGGAATATTCGGCACTCTAAAAGTGCGATATTGAAATGTGGATAACCAATTCTTAACAGCCAAGGATGCACTGCCAGATATTAAAAAGAGAGAACACATTTATTCACCAGAAATAGAAATATCTCGATTTGACATCAAGAGACTAGATTCGGTATGACTTCTACCTTAGACACACACCGAAAATTACACAAAATTTTACACTAGACATGATTGTGGCAATACCCGAAAATACCGAACCAACCTTGTGGCAGGATACATTGGGATTGAACCTCACGCACGGACTCTTTTAAGCTCTAACGTCTACCGTCGTTGACCGACCGGTGCTGGGTTGATAACCGCTCACTTCACCTCGTACCACTCTGGGGAAAAGAACTCGAATTGATCGATCTGATTTAAACATTGGTTATACCCCGTTATAAAATCCGTATTTTTCCTGGGAAGCCCCTGGATAGTCAATCCAAAATCATACGATAAATACAAATTAAGGAAATAATAATAATAAAAAAAATAATAATAATATTATCGTGACCTCACAAAGTTCCTAAAAAGACAAAGAATCGAGCACTCAAGGTTCAGAAATAAAGGCACTGCTGGATAATTTAATATTTAAAATTGCAAGCTCCATTTTCAAACAAGATATAAGGTCAAGATTCCATTAGTTTTATAAAAAAAATTACTTATTTAAAATATTTTGATTCGATGTTTACATGTACGAGCATTAATATAGAGTAAGTCGGAGCAATTTGCAATCTTGCATTTTTTACAAGGCCACTCACAATGTAAAGGCCCACCCTGCTTTTGAGACAGCCATTACTATTATGTCCCTAACTTAATTTCACACATTTGGGCAAATAAGTCTTTCTTGACTCTTATCCTTAGCATCTTGCTTTGCCATCTGAATCAGATAAGGATTCAAAAGTACATGCTCTTTACATAATTATTTTTCACTGTTACCTACTATTATTATTTTTCCTATTTAATAATGTAATTTATAAAGTTCCAACTCTTTTAGAACTTTAACCTGTCAAAAGTGACCTAAATAAACATATTTAAACCTAATGCAAAAACCGATGGCCACTAAAAACTGAAGTGAAATTGACGAAAATAAGGGAAACTTAACGAAAATAAGGGAAATAATAACAGAAAGGTTATTTACGTACAACGCACGCGGTTGATAAACAGTGTTGCATATTCATATTTCCAATGGCATTCGCGACCATTTTGTGACTATGCTGCAACGTCACTAATTTGAAATTTTTCTACTGTATTTTACGACACTTTTGCAAAGTTTCGGTCACATTAGCTATTCCACAGTGTCTGCATCTTTGTGACTGATTTGCAACGTCGCATTGTCACATATCCATCACTTACTTCACCGTGTCGTCATTCTTATGACGTTATACAGTCGTAACAGCGTCGTCTTTCCTTTAAACGTTACGGAGACGTCACAGTTCGTCGTTTGCCGTCACGGCATGTCATCAATAAAAGCGGACATTTTTACATTGTTGCAACAACATGGTGGCATCACTGTCATGTAATGGGATTAAAATAAACGTCGCAAGTAACAGTGTGGTCATCTAGCTATGTTGTTGAAACGTAGCTGTGGTGTATGAGTTGTGACTTCAACACGTTCTAGCTGTATTTCTAATTATAAAGTGCTCCCTTACTTGTGGTGACTTTCCTCTAGACCAGGGGTTCTCAACCTTTTTATAAATGTGGACCACCAAACTTAAATTTCAGAAATTTCAATACCACCATAAAATGTCTTGTAATATGAAGCCAAGACATACATTTAATTGACTTATAGTCACATATTTTCATTTAATTTCTAATAAAAAAATTCGAACAAAAACTATTTAGCTTTTTTCTAACGCTTATTAGGAAAATGTAAGATTATAAAAATGAGTAAGAAGCAATATGATAAGCAAAAATATTTAATATGATACTTGTGTTTATTTGTGAGAAATTTGTTTTCTATATCTAGCTCTACTTCATGTATTTAATTCTAAACGTACATTTGGCTCTATGTCGAGTTTCATTCTATATTTGCTTTAACGTTATAACACTGAAGAAAATTATCCTTCACATAAGTACGTCGAACAAAATGGCATTAAAAATATAATTGATGTTTTAATGAATGAATAAAATGTTTTAAAAATATTTCTTCTCTTTACTCCGGTAGTTAACTAAAGAGTTGTTTTTAAATTCCTCCATTTAATCTCTATCACATGAAATATCAATTATTTAATTTTTTATTGAGAAAGTGGTAAATTTCCATACTATATTGCGCAAATTATCCACGTACCACCAGTCATCTTCTGGCATACCACTGGTTGAGGAGAACCTCTGCTCGAGACTATCATATTCTCCAACCTACTGGTAAATATGCCAGTTCGGTAAATATTTGTACCATTTTGTAAATAAATAGCATAGTATTATAAGTTGATTCTATTCTGCATATTAGTAGAATTAATGTTTCATATGCAACAACATAAAATTTAAGTAAAACTTTAGCCGCGAAAGTGATTTTAGCTAATTTTTCCCTTGTGGCATATTACATCGATTTACCCTAATAATGTCATTAAGTACACAATGAAGAATGAAATCTGGAAAGTCTTGTTTAACAAAATCGAAAACCAATTGTTTCATTTTCTCATTTAAGAAACAATAGAAATTTATAATCCGACTATGAATATTTTATAAGTATTAAATCAGATTAAAATTCATTCAGATTCATCATTTTTTAGCTTGAAAAAGATCTGCAGTAAATCTCAGATCAAAATTTTTATATTCTTTAAGTAATAACCTTGATTTATTTTGTATATTTGGATGGAATTTAAAAAAAAAAGTTTTTAAGGATTGATCTTTGATATTTTGTTTTTATTCCTGTTTCTATGTAATATTATTTTCTTTTTTAAGGTGATTTATGTAAATTGAAAATTTTGTATTGCATCACCTAGAAATAAATATATAAATGAATTAATCAATAATAAATACCCTATAGATCATTTTTACTTTCCCTGCAATACATGGTAATGTATAGGGAAAGTATTGGATTCGTATTGAAAATCGCAACTGGAGCTTTCAACGGATCAATTTTTGGGACCTCTAGAACACGAAAAAACTGTTTTTAGCGTGATGTCTGTGTGTGTCTGACTATGTGTGTCTCTCTGTATGTATCTATTTAAACTCAAAAACTAATGGACCAAATTTTATAAAAATTTGGTCTATTAGTTGCCATTCATTTGCGAATGACCCAGGTACTGATTAGACTTTGGTAGTATTCGGGATAAAAGAATCTGCCCTTTTTTGTGAAATGGCCTTCAAAAATCGCATGTATCCACTTTAAATAAAAAAACTAATTGACCAAATTTTACAAAATTTGGTAGATAAGTCACTTGTGGGTTATTTTGGTTCTTATTAAATTTTGGTACAATGCAGAAATAAAGAACCTGCATTTTTGGTCCACAAAAATTGTCAATAACTAAAATAAGAGGCTACGTATGTTCAAATGTATCAATTAAATGCTTGTTTTATATGTAAATTTTGATGATAAAAATAATAAGATTAACTCCATTACTCTAGTACTAACCGTTCTCGAGACATTTCAGTTATTTAGCGTTTTTGCCATGTCACCTTTGAAATATGCCCCGGTAACAAATGAAAACGAAAATTGAATTAATAGTGCAAATTCAGTGCTGCTTTGTGCAATAAGATGAATTATTAAAGAAATACAGAGAAGATGAATTTCCGTTCGTAGGGAAAGCCATGTGCTGCCCGCATCAGATTTTTTTTTTTATATGAGGGTCACAAGTGGTACAAGTTAAACTTACCAACCCTTAGGAGTGTTAAAAGTACTCCCCTCCAACATCAATACACTTTCGTAAGCGAATTTTCCAAGATTAAATGCTTCATGCCATCTATTTCTTGGAATCGATGTAAAATATGCTTTTATAGTTTCAGCAATCTCATCATCGAAATGAAAACGACGCACACTTAATTTTTTTAGATTAAAAATAGCCAAAAGTCACACATAGCAAGATCAGGAGAATAGGGTGGATGCTCTATCACTTTGATGTTTTTTTGTTCAAGAAATTCGACTGTCATTCTTGCTGAAAGAGAAGATGCATTGTCATGGTGAAGCATGAGTCCCCTAATATTCACTTCCTGGAGAACTTCTGGGAGACACTTAGTGGTGTACCAGTTAGCTGTAACTATCTTCTGACCCTCTAGCTTTATGGCTTTGACCAGACCTGTACTTCTGAAGAACACGGCATACATTACTTGTTTCATTGCTCGTTGTATTTTCACCATTGTTGGTTCGGGGTCATCTTCAAAGACCCATACTTTACTATCTTGACGTGTTGGAACGTCAAAAACCGGTATGCACGTTCTACACCAGTTGTGATTTTAGAAATATTGCAGTATCCACCATCATTAAGTGTCTTTAGGGTTTCTTTACTGATTCTCACATGCTCCGGTTTTTGGTGTTCTGTTAAATTAAGGGGGACCTAACGACAAACTAATTTTTCATATGCAGTTCTTCATAAATAATTTTATGTATAGCGGCGGATCCAATGTTAAGTTCCTTCTGTATAGGTACAGCGTATAGCATCGATTAACATTTTTCGAATGGCCGACACATTTTCTGGGATTACAGCTGACAAAGGTCTTCCTGTGTATTCTTCATCCAAGAGAGAATTTCGACCTCTTCTAAACTCTGTAATCCATCTGAATACAGTAGCACGAGATGGAGCATCATTTCCATATGCTAATTGTAGACGTTGAAGACATTCTTCTTGATTTATCCCCACTTTAAAATCATAGAAAATCATAGCTCGATAATGCTCTCTCGTCAACTCCATTTTCTTTTCTTTCAAAATTTATTCTACAATAGCTAAATTGTAATTGTTGCCACAAATTATCGTCTGCGGATATAAAAAAGTTCAAATTTAAATATCCAACCAATAATTTTTTTTTAGCGCATATCGTTTGCCCCTGTCTCAAAAATTTCAGTGTGACCATCGTATTTTTAAGTCTATTTTTATCCCACATGCAAAAAATGTTTTGCTTCTAATATTAAACTACTGTTTCTTAGTTTGAAAAAATATTATACGTAACATTTCAAAATAGGTTTAAGCATACTACAACTATTAAAACTACAGCTCATCTCACATAAATGTGCCTCAGATTGTATCTAATTTCACTGAATGGTAATTTACTTTAGAAATGTCAGGTTCAAAACTTTATTTTATATTTTCAGGCGACAGCTTCCACGATTTAAAAATTAAACAAATCACAATATAAATCAGATACATCTGAATCGAATTTTTTTGAAACTCTCGCATTTATCTTTATGTTACATACGCACGAAAAAAAATCCGGCCGCATCAAATGAGAACTAGCATTGGCGAATACTACCGTATATCTTAATGGTAAAAACTGTTACATGGCATTGATGGATGTCTTAAGTTGGAGCAGATATTTCTGCATAACGATGTACTAAGATTCGGAAATAGAAAAAAAAAAACCTACTTTTCCCCTTCCGTCGAAGAAAAATCTGTGTTTTTTTCGAAGCTTTGAAATTGCTACGAAATATTACAAACGCAAAAGAGTAAAATAAATGAAGTTTTATTTTCTAGAAAATGAGAAATATTTTATTTCGTATTTGTGATTGAGTATCCACCATGTGATAGTTCATGCAGAAACGCTTTTATATGCAATATCTTGGAGCTGCGATCTTGGAAAGAAGGGGACGAAGAGGGGAACGTTTATTTATCATATTAAACATTCGTTTCACTAACAGTGTTGATAAAAGTTGTTTGTCACACATGATGAATTGAACGCCGTGACGAGAATTGATTTTTATGTTCCTGCTTCTCTTGTGAACGATGTATTTTTAAATGTTATTGTTACAACAAGCAAGTAAACTCATTTAAAATGTAATTATTTTTAAAATTGACACGTGTATTTTTATTTATGAAGATAAAATTTGAATGGGAAATCAAAAATATACTACTAAACATGTTCAATATAAATGTCATTTTCATCCTTAATAGATGTCGCCTAGATATACTGAACATATATGACTCATGACTAACCTCCTCCTTAACCGACGGAATCTATACAGTGTAATATTAAAATATTATAAAACCATGTCAAATTCTTAATGGTAATAGTTTAAAAATTAATCATATTCATCCAGCAAGAACTTTTGATACAAACCCTTAACAAATCACTCCTAAGATGAATAATATATGACCTTTGACTAACCACCTCTTTAACAAGTGAAATGTGCACAATGTGTTAAGAAAAAAATCTGATGTGGGCAGCACATGACTTTCCTTATATAATGCAACGACTTTACTATTTTTACAGTAAAAAAAATAGGTTATTCTTATAGTTGATACTATATTCTTTCCAAGATATTGAATTTTCATCAATGAGTCGTCATTTTCATTGATATAGCTTCATTTTTATCTATTTGGTGAGATTCTTGTTAATTTGGCAACATTAAAAAAATCGTCAAGTTGCCGACATTCTGCCAAATTCGTCGACAAAATTTCACCAAGCGTTATGGACGGAGAAATAAGTTATTCTTATAGCAGATAAATGACTATTAGCGTTCAAATACAAAAGTATTACTCAAAGTATCTTTTCTCATGAATGGAATGCTAGATCCACGAGAATAACGTCACCAAATATGTCGCATGATACTACATGTGAAAAGTGAACATGTTTCTCAACAGTTAATATATTTTTTTTTTATTTATTGGATTTTTTGACAAATTTACTTAAAAAATGGGAAATATCTCGCGAACTGTTCATGCTAGCGTTCTAAAGTTTATGTCAATCGTTTTCTAAGGAAAAATTACATAAGAAATGTCTATTTGCATAACTTTATTAAAGGTTTTGATTTTTTGAAGATTTTTTCAAAATTTCACTCGAAAATTTAGAGGGTTCTGAACATTCGATTGTTCTTAAAAACAATAGACTTCCAGTATTGACAGATTATAATTTTTGTACCAAATTTCATTCGAATCGCTCCATTCGTTCGTGAGATATCGTCTCCACACTCACACACACACACATTAACTCAAAAATATGTTATTCGTGATCAGGGATGCTTGCAACGTGCTCTCCCGTCGAAAACTCGAATTCGAATTTTCGACCCCGTCACAATACTTTCCTTATACATTATACTATGTATATAGGGAAAGTAATACCAGGCAATATCAAAATTTTCATGATAATAACGTGGACAGCAGACGACTTTCCTTATATATTGCAATGAATTTCCTTCTTTCAAAATGAAAAAATGATGTATAAAATATACCACACAATGTTTGTAATGTTGAATTGTACATTTGTCGCTTTTTCGGATGATAACATGTAAAACTATTTCTTAGTACCCGTTTAATTAATATTTCACTCAACAATATGATTTTTGTGTAATTGGGGCAGGTAAACAAACACGTGACTGAGCAAAATGTTTTGAACGATGACCTTGTCCAATATGCAACACGGCAAATACTATGCTCCTGTTTAAATCTGGAACATTTTTTAGGATCAACAAGCCTGGTGCTTTTGAAATGTTCAATTTCACCGAATTTTTTTGCAGTCATATTGAAATGTAGAGCTCTGGCCACATACATATTTCTTAGTTAATTTTATACTATTATGCAAATAATACAAAGATTGTGTTCTGTATTTTTAAATAAAATTTCAATTACTACAATCCTGTAACCTTGGAGATGAATCATAGTCGAATATAAATGAGTTTATTTTTTACCTGAAGCTGTTAGTATATGAAATGCCTTCTATTTCCAGTTGATTTAACATTTATTTCCTTGAAATTTTTTATTTGACTGTTTTTTACCACACCAGTATTAGATATTATTATTATTCAAGATGAAACAAGTACATTTCTCGAAATAATATATGATTATAACACATTTGAAGTGATCAAAGTTATTCACGTGAAATGCGAACATTCAGTCGCAACAGAGCTGGAAAATGTGCTGATTTCTTAAACAAAACCTTGGTTTTGAATTGTGAAATTGGAAATAAGCTGCTTACTTACTTATCATCTTCACTTTCTTACTTACTTATCATCTTCACTTTCTTACTTACTGAAAGTTAGCAAATTGGTCAAATTAAATGAAAAATCAAAATTTAACGATGTAAATAAATGAAATGTGTCGCTTGTGGTCACTTTAAATTCCGGATTTTTCTTTCAACTCCTAAAGAATCAAAATTTTTGAAGGTTTAACAGTCCTGAGACTCCTTAATATGAATAATCTGTTAAGAAAATATAAGACCATCAAATTCTTAATGATAAACACTTCATGATAGTCGAATGTTTTAACCAATTTTATTTGTGAGTCTCTAAGGTAAAAACACTGTGCAAAGTAATTGCAATTAAGATCTTCAATTACATAGAGAAAAATAAGAACTTTACAAATCATACTGTTAACAAAATATAATACTACTTATATTATATAAATTAGATATAAATTGAAAAGTAATAGGGAATTATTCCTCATCCTCCGCATTAAAGTTCAAAGTCGCTATCTCTCATAGAAGAAAACAAATTTTAGAGAGTTTCTTCATTAATATTGTTCCACTCATTCATATAGTGGTAACATTCATATAGTAGTTCATTTACAGTGACAACCGTCTATTTTTACTTTCTCTGCATACATATATATACATAGTATAATGTATAGGGAAAGTATTGTGACGAAGCATTGTGACGAAGTATTGTGATGAAAGTATTGTTACTGCCTGTGAAGATTTTGCATAGCGAGAACATAGATTCTTAAAACATTTTTTAGGAGCATTAATTTAAATATTTTAATATAATGTTTTGAATAACAATGTCATTTAGAATACTATAGGATTTTCCACATGATTGTGAATTTTTCGTTTCTTTATATTGTATATTCCGTACGAAGAATGGGCATAGCTCTCATATTATATTATATTGGATATTTCCTGTCATTGTCATTTCAATCACTTCAAACAGCCCAAAAGTAAAGCGTACGTAAATTTGTACTCTCCTGATTATTTATTCATTTATCATTTTTTTAAGAAAACATAAACCGGTTTTTCATAATGCGATCAGCATTTTTAACCGGAATTGAAATAATAATCTACGATAAGCATAAACCGTATATTAAATTTGTTCATTCTCGTTAAACAATTTTTCTACCATTTTGTGTGACCCACATAAAATATTAAGCTGTGTGTTGTAAAATAAAGATATTAAATGACATATTGACTTTTTATTTGCATTTTATTTCCTTTATTTTATAAAACCCAACTTTTCCGATAATTTGCTGAAAATCAAAAAAATTACTGTTTAGCATGTTGAATAAACATTACATCGCAATGTTGCAAATAAATTTAACAAAGCATTACTTTGAAAAACAGGGTAAAAATGCCGGATGACTTTAGAGAAAGAGTAAAAATGTTACATCCTTGATGTCTCGTGTAATTTGTACTAAATTCTGCTTTGGAAGTTTTTATTCTGGTTTGCAAAAAGTGGCCTTTTTGGTGATACAATCTAAAAACATGTTTGAGTGCATATTGAACGTTTGACGTTGATGGATCACACAGAGAAATTACTCATGCAGCATATTTTGTTATCCATGCCTTCTTGTTGAAAGTTAAAATTAAAAATAAAAATAAAAAGTATAGTTAGGTAAGTATTCGTACTAGAAAGTGCCATAATGAAACAATTATCATTATCTTTAAATGTCGGAATCTGTATAAACTTAAAAACCTTTTGTTAGTCCTGTCTGTTTATGTTTTTTATCATCATGGGGAACGTTTGTACTGAATTTCGCTAAATTTTAATGGGTAAACTTGCTATGACTCCACTTAAAATTTAGGCTTCCATCTAGCTTTTTTGTCTGTCTGTCTTTACGTCTTTCTGACACTTTCCTCACTTGGAGCTTGAACCAATGACCTCACATAACTTTTAACGCCATTCGACTCAACAATACATTCAATTCAAAATCCGATGACATGAACCTATTATTGTTTGTGCCTCTATCTCTAAAATAATGAAAGCTTTATTTTTGCCACTAATAAGACAAGAAACGTAGAAACGTAGTCTACAAATAATCTATTGTTGAATTGTAAAATTGTTATCATCTTTGTAAATAAAATTGTAATTATGTTTCTGTTTGTTTGTTTAATACATTAGCATGAGAGAACTCGTTTCTTTCCTTTTTGTGAAAATTATTATAAAATTACAAAACAAAAGCCTCCAAATATCAAAAGTTTAACGCAAATTGAAATTTAAGTTTAATTATATATTTTACATGTAAAAAGGTATATAGCTAGTATATAGTAATACTTGTTCTGACTATAGAATCTAATCCATTTTACTGAATCAAAATTCTCATACATGTTTTAAAAAGAAAATTGTTTTATAGGTATATTCAAACTTATTAGCAGATAGTACCTCTGTATTATTTCATTCGCTTCATACATTATTAAATTAACTAGAACGAATTACTCGGCTTTACCTGGATCCTAAATAAGCTCCCGTTACTTAAATAATACATATACAGATACACATCACTCAATTTTCACATCGCCTGTTTTGAAATAATATCGTTCTCTTTTATTCCATGCGCAACCATGCAATTATAAAACGCAGGCGTAATACGCCCTAAATAAGTTTTTTGATACGCCCTAAAGAAGCTTCTTTGATAAGCGCTCAATAGCCGTTTGTTGGCAGAAAAACACAATGGAAATTCTTGAAGTCGCAAAAAAGAAAATGTTTCTTTACCCTGAGAGTCATATTCAAAGCTTTATTGCTATTTCAGCGAATTGTCATCCAATTAAAGTCAAATTTTAGTATAATACTTGTAATTAAAATATAATACCAAATTAGAAAAATTAGGACGAAATATTTTTAATTCGCAAAGTTAGAAAACACATAAGTTAAATGAACTTAGCTATTAAATAAGATGTTTTTCGTCTGTGATTTAATCAAAACACCTGCTCTCGATTTATCGTTTGCGACAGCAAAGAGAAAAATATATTTAATATGACAAAATGAGGGAAAATGTTATTTTCTATATTTAAAAATTCGTAAATTATAAACTAATTTGATTTATATTTAATCTCGCCGAGCCGTATTTTCTAGACTCCTGAAGTACCTCTTTACCAAATTTCGCTGTTGCCCGAGGCTTAGATTTTCCGCTACAAATGATACACAAAGATATCTTCTTTGGGGCTTGATAACCCCGTGGTAACCACGAGAGTTGCACTAGGAAGACCCGAGTTCAATTCCCGGCGCTTCCTAAATCATCCCGTGTCTATGCGGAGTACGGGCACATTAAATCTGTGGGTTCGAACATCTTTTCGAGTGGTTGGTGGCAGGGGAAGGGGGGTACGATCCTTCTGGATTTCGCTCTCACTGGGTTCTGGTCTACATTTGGTGGTACTGCCCCGACCGTCTAAACAGATACCTTGCAACTTCGGGTAGGTCGGACTGTTTGAGTCGAAAGAAAGAAATACATCTTTTATTATAAGACACGTTAATAAGGTGAGTTTAAACTATTCTGAATTTAAATAAGAATGCAGACAGTCTGTAGGTAAACTTTTGTAATTCTTTGAGCTAGGCCTTTCTTGACCCCCTCCTAACATTTGCGTCATTAAATAGCCTTTATTTAAAAATAATAATAATATACATAGAAATGAAAAAAATGCCAATGTCTGGCTAGAAAAAAATGCACTAAATCCATAATTGTGACATTATATTCTATTGTTTTCAATTATTTTTATTTGAAACACAATTGTGAATTGGGAGCAACATGAACCAATCCAACAATTTAAGGCATTTATATAGGATGCACTGAACTGAGTGAGTGAGGAGAAGATGCTTCAAAATTATTGAGCACATCCACCAACCTAGAATCTTGGCTTTGGTCTCATTTGATCTGACTCAGCTTTCAGGTGAATGAAGAAAACATTTTAAAAATTTGCAATTGGGATTGGCGATAGAAAGGGCTTTTCAAGAAACTTGCACCACTTTGCCACCGGCCGCTCATACCCTACGGTGAATCGGTCGGTCTGGGTCTTCAACACCACTCTGCCTCTCAAAAACGCGCGCCATTCCATTTTTATACTTAAATTGAAAACGATTTTTGATGTTCAAAAATTTCATTAAGTGACTAGTAGCCGTTAAAAACGCGCGAAGCGTGGATGAAATGACTAGCTTAAATATATACAGAAATCATAGGAAAATCTATAAGCATCCAAATAACTTTGTTAGGAAAAGTCCATAAATGTACATGTTAGGTCTATTTATAGAAAATTGACCATTCCGGATCAAATAAAAGTGATTGCAACCCCCTTAGAGGAGAATTTAAAAATTTAGGATGACAAACTTGTCAACGAAGTGGGATAGATAAAGAAAACCAATTACACAGTTGTAAAACATTGTCTAATGAATAGGAATCGACAATAAAACTGCCACAGAAGATATTTATTAGACATAATAGGATTAACGGCAAATGTATGTCCTATTCGGATAGGATACCATAAACAACACTTGCATGTACGTGTAATTCAAACCGCTGCTAAAGTAATAAACTAAAATAAATTCATTGAAAGTAGCATACTTCACTTATATAAACAGAAATGTACAATAGAGCCTCTGTGAAATAAATTCCGTTAGAAAGAATGTACATTTGAATTCTAGAAACAATTTTGATAGTGTGATTTGATATGCATTGCAGGTGATACCGTGTTAGACTCTTTTATGATACAACTTTATGACAGGTACTTGTTACTTTCCGTATGCACGTTTCGTTAATTCCTACTGTCGATTATACAACTTTGTAATTGGATTTTATCGTCTATCTCGCTTTGTTGTTCGTGTATTAAATTTTTATTTATTTTCTAGGGGTTCTACAATCCCTTTTATTTATCGGGCACAGTCAGTTTATTATAGATAGACCTGACGTGCACAGCCATGGACCATTCCTTCCAAAGCTATTGGTGTGCTTCAAAACTTCCTTCGGAATGCTGTGAATAACATTAAAATATTTTCCTGTATATAACGCAATAATGTTTAACTCATTAAATACCCATTCTTATATACGAAATAAACCGGGATGTATCTTATATCAAAGTTGTGAAATTGCTCCTGTCAACCTATACATTTCCCACTCAACTCATTCGGAAATATGACTCGACAGTAGAGACACAATTTTGCAACTGCGGTTTCCCGTCTCTTGATAATTCCCAAACATTCAAAGAACCTTTTGTTCTCATCACTTGACTCTGTTGTTTCTTCCACCACACTCAGCAACTCGAGAATGTTAGCACACCAGATCCAGAGCGGAATTTAACGATAGTGCCGCTATGAACACACAAAACTTTGGTGCCATTTTTTTTCCATTTAAGTTCGAATTCTCTACGTTCCACGTACGTCAGTATGGTCTTTCAATATGTAACTAACTAAGAGAAAAAATTTAAAGTTTTATTTTCCTAGTAGTATTGTTCTAGCTTTTTTTCCCTTTTCCCGAGTGCTCTAAGAGATCCGCTTAGTCATTTACAAAAAATATCATTTATTGAGCAACATTCTTAACTGGAGTCTGCTCGCCTTAACTAGGCAAGAGGTTGAATTATTTAATGATTATAGCTTTCTTTTTGTCAATATTAAAATGAGATATTATATTTTGTGTTCTTCTTGCCGTCTCTCAAATCTTACCATGGTCACGTACATCTTTCAATTTCTAGCCTATACAATCCTAATAAAAGAACAATAAGTAAAACAAACCTACTTTGAATCTTTGTGCGGCGTACATATTCTGCAATCGCTAATTTCTAGATCTTAATTTCGAGTAGAAAATGCAAAGGAGACTATAGACTTTTTCCCGAGTGCTCTAAGAGATCCGCTTAGTCATTTACAACAAACATCATTTATTGAGCAACATTCTTAACAGGAGTCTGCTCGCCTTAACCAAGTAAGAGGTTGAATGATTTAATGGTTATAGGTTTCTTTTTGTCAATATTAAAATGAGATATTATATTTTGTGCTCTTCTTGCCGTCTCTCAAATCTTACCATGGTCACGTACATCTTTCAATTCCTAACTTATTCAATCCTAATCAAAGAACAAAAAGTAAACCAAATCTACTTTGAATCTTTGTGTGGCTTACTTATTCTGCAATTGCTAATTTCTAGATCTCAATTTCGAGTAGAAAATGCAAAAAAGACTATAGAATATTAAAATTATTATTATTTCATACACTCACTCTGCTGGAACGAGAATCAAACTCTGGCTTTCTGACTTGTTCCCAGTTACGCTACCAGCTGCGCTCTATAGCCGTGAAAAGAGTTTCCTTGTATTAATTTACAAGATTATTTGAGAAACCAGCGTGCACTGTCTTGACATTAAGATTTTTAGCATTACACAACGTTCGCAAATTTAAATGAGCAAATGAAGGAATGTTCCGAGGATCTTCAAATTTTAGAATGAAATTTAAATAATAATAATAAAAAATTAGAATGCCACTTACATAATCATTTCTTATGTAATCTTTCATTAGAAAACGATTGACACAAATTTTAGAACTCTGGTGTGAACCGTTCTCGAGATATTGCATTTTTTCAAATAAATTTTTCCAAAATTCACATGAAATTAAAAAGTATTAAATATTGTGAAATGTGTTCTCTTCTCATGCGTAATATGATACGATAAATTTGTTAATCTCATTCACGTAGATCTGGTTCGTTCCATTCAAGAGAGAAATTAATTTGGGCAATAGTTTTGTATCTTGACGCCTAACAATTCGCCAATGATCTTTTACCTACTATAAAAGTAACCTATTTCTCCGTCCGTAACGCTTGGTAAAATTTTAGCGACTAATTAAACGGAATATCGCCAACTTAGCAACTATTTTTTTAAACTTGCCAAATTGACTAAAATTTCGCTAAATTGATAAAAATGACAATAAATCAATGAAAATTCATTATCTTGGAAAGAATATAAGAATCTACTATACGAATAACCCATTTCTCCGCATATCCGTCAGTAACGCTTAACGAAAAATTTGGCTACGAATTTGGCAGGATGTCGCCAACTTGGCGATTTTTGTAAATATTGGCAAATTGTGGAAAATGTTGAAATAAGGATAAAACTGTCGATAAATTGATAAAAATTACATTAATGACTCAAAGAACTCAAAAGCAATCAGCCAGGTGTCTGCGTACGCCGTACCCATTATGCACTGTCAAGCAGCTGCGCGTGCTTTCTTTCTCGAGCTGATATTTCCAACTGATATTGCAAACCGAGCTGATATTCCGAGCATTCCGAGCTGATATTGCAAACACGCAGCAGACTTATATGTTGCCTACACCAATGCCTTGTGCAAGGTTGGCAGTCCGCTTGCGGCGTCCGAGGCAATGTTTTGCAAATTTGAATTCCGCCATGCAACGGGCATCATACTTTCTAGTATACAAGAAAAACTCTTCTCTCCGTTTGTTTGTAACGTTTATCGATACATTTGGCAAACTCGGCGAATAATCTAGCGAAATATCACCAACTTTGCAGCATTTCGCTCCAGGTTGACGAAAATTTAGTCAAAAATGCAAAAATGACGCCAAATTAATGAATTAATTATTAAAATATTTTAATATATGGACTATACCGCTTATTGAGGATGCTATCAATATTGATAATTATGGATTTAGAGTTGCTCGAAATATAAGTTAACTGGGTACTTTGAAATAGTTTTACATCGTGCGTCAAATGTACAATTCAACGTTAAAAATACCGTGCTGTGGATCTTATACGTACATCATTTTTTCACTTTCAAAGAAGTAAATTTATTGCATTATATGAGGGAAGTCATTTGCCTACATCAGATTTTTAAGTGTATGCGTCTCTCAACCAACCATTACTTTTGTAAATAAATAAATAATGTTATTTTTGTGGGTGAAAGCAAGTTTCATAGCTTTGATAATCCTAATTATGCAATCAAAGTAGATGTAGAAGCAATAATTTTGCAACTTATTAGAATATTAACCCATTCATGGGGTTAATTACGAACTGTATCCCAAAAATTAGAATACAAGTTGTTTGTCTCTCTTCAATTGCAATCGGTGTATTTAACTGTTAACCAAATTTTGTGAGTAAATGAAACCTATGTCTGCATATATTTCTCAACATGTAACGTGCGGCAGCAAAGACATCTGATCAAAGATGCACGGAGCCAGTACCCGAATTATAAGAACAGAGGAGGAGCTAGCTTTTGCTCAGTGATTATAATGTCGGTCTTGTAACCAAAAGGTCCCTGATTCGGGGCCCGGTGACGCCCAATCGCCACAGTGGTTCCCCTGGACGTTTGAAACACGCAACATTCCTCTCCAACGACTTCACCTCTCAGCACGAGATGGCAGCACCACACGGAGTCAGAAGCCTTGACACTCCCTTCCTGGTTGACCACGACTGTCCGTCACGCCGAGGCGACACGCCTCCCGGCTTTCCTCATCAGCGGAGGGAGTGTGCGGCAGCAAAGACATCTGATCAAGGATGAACAGAGCCAGTACCCGAATTATAAGAACAGAGGAGGAGCTAGCTTTTGCTCAGTGATTATAATGTCGGTCTTGTAACCAAAGGGTCCCTGGTTCGGGGCCCGGCGACGCCCAATCGCCACAAACGTATTCTTCCTTGAGGAATAGTATTTCAAAAGAGATGTAATGTATCCAACGTTAGTGGCATTTATTAATTATAAAATATTATGAAATTTACTATGAGACCTTCACATAGAATGAGATCCCGAAGTCAAGCAGCATCGGGCGCGGTTAGTACTTGGTGGGTGACCACCTCGGAACACCGCGTGCTGTTGGCCATCTCGGGTGCGGTATCCCCGTGGTTTGCGCGCTAGATTTGCACGCTACCACAAATGCCGCCGTGTTCATGCGGAGTACGATCACGTTAAACATGTGGGTCCGTAAGTCCTTCCGAGAGGTTGGTGGTAGGGGAAGGAGGGTACGGTCCCTGTGGATGCCTCCCCCACTGGGTTCCGGTCTAAATTGGGTGGCACTTCCCGGCCGTCCATACAGTTACCTTACACCTTTCTGGTAGGTCGGACGGTCTGGGTCTCAACAACAACAACATAGAATGAGATCAAAATGCAAAGTAGAGATCTTTTATTTTTCTTTAATAAAAACCGGCCAAGGTGGTTACAATGGCGCTACATAAAGCTCGCTCCAATTGGCGAGAAAAAGTTACAAAACATCCGCAAAATTGCGGGAAATCATAACAAAGTTGTAAAACACAATAATAAATAATAAGAGTTTCAAAAAGCAAAACCCACAAAATGTGGGCAACAAAATCGTGACGAGGATTGCCAACAGTACCTATTTTAGGGACAAAATTAGAACACTCAATTGCCATAAAAATTTAAAATACATTTGATACATATGATTACATTTTTACAATGAATATTCTGTGGAGGGTGGGGCGTCGCCGTCCTGTCGGTGGCGCGTCTTGCCTGGTTGGTCCCTTTGCGGGCGGGTCCCTGGTCTGCTGGTGGGGGCTTCGGTCGTCTCCGTCGGCGGTCTTCTCCGGGACTGGTGGCTTCTGGCCTCGCTCGGCGGAGCGTTGGTCTGTTGTCCCCTTGGGGTCCCGGGTTGTGCGCGCGCTGCGTGGTGGGGTCGTCGGCTGACTCTGTCCGGCGGGGCGGGGTGGCCCGTTGACTTGGTTCGTGTTGGGGATCTCTCTTTTCCCGGCCGGGCTTAAAAAACCTTTACGCCCCCGTTGGCAAGGTGCCCGGCTTGGGTCGTGGAAAGTAGAGATCTTAACATAAAGCGGATTTGTTAATGTTAAGATAAGTAACGGGGAAGCTTACGTACCGATACAGCGGCGTATAGTTTAATGATGCATCGAAACGTTATCAATATCACTCTTCATTGTATCGATACTGTATCATATCGACGTCATCAATATTCTAATCTAGATTAACGTTTTTTAATCTTGCATTTTACAATTTTAAAGTTGAAATATATTGTTCTAGTTATATAGTTAATGATGCATCGATATAGATTAGTGATGTATATCGATATAGGTTAGTGATGCATCGATAGACTCGCAATATAACTCCTCATTCTATCGATACTGTATTGTATCGGCTTCATCAATATTTTAATCTAGATAAATAAATTTTTAAATCTTACATTTTATGATTTTAAAGTTGGAATATGTTGCGCTAGTTACATAGTTAGTGATGCATAGTGCGAAATAGTTTAGTGATGCATCGATACTGTATCATATCGACGTTATCAATATTCTAACCTAAATAATTATTTTTTAGAATTGAGCATTTCACAATTTCAAATTTGGAATACATTGCGTTAGTTATACAGTTAGTATAATGCCTCGATAAATAAATTATGTGAAAAATAAATCAAGCAATGCGTTCGATAAACAATTTCTTACAATTAGCTGCAATTTCTTTAAGAAAGCATATTTTTTATTTTGTATTTTCTTGAATTTTTAATTAACAGAAAATACGTTATTATTTAAACTTAAAATATGTTCGATTTCGAAATCCACAGTAGCGTTCTGATAGGCTGAAAAATAACTTAAAAAACAAACATACTCGTATAAAACTCTGTTTATTTTGAATTTAATACTTAAATATTTACAACAAACTGCATCTACTCAGAGTTAGTGAACTTTCCAATTTACAATGTACAATACGTATTTAGAACTAAACAGCAACGTATACTTAAAGTACGCTTTTAATGAATAGCTCTTCTCGCCAATTCTAATAAACTTGATGCAACTAATGCACGAACTAGATAATTCCCTTAATTTATCTCAAACAAGAAATGTATGAAGGAATTTTTGCGTAGTGATAAATGGTGTGTACATTTTAGGGTACTATTAAGCATTTTTGTTCTTTTTGCAAACTTATTTTGTACAGTCATACGGATTTTCGGAAAACCCGGATGTGACATCTATAGAAATGGAAACGCAAATCCTTTGTAAACCCTTTACCACATCTGGAATTGATTGGTGAATATATATCAGCCATTATCTAAACGCTCTCTATAGCCAATTCTGAGAAATAGATGTTTCAAGAAAATTCTTTGAACTGGAATGGAAAAAAACGGAAGTGTAATTATTTAGAAAATCCCATACCTCCTCCGAAATTTAATGCTAAATTTATATCAGGCATTATCTAAGCTGTAGCTATAGCCAATCTCCAGAAATCCACGTTTTAAGAAATTTTTTGAACCGAAGAAGAAGAACTGAAAATGAAAAATAACAGGAAGGGGGAAAAAGAGCCGGAAGTAGAAATCCCTAGTAAACACCCCCTCTCCTCAAAATTTAATGTTCAATCCATATCAGTCATCTTCTAAACTATATCTATAGCAGATACTGAGAAATATATGTTTCAAGAAAAATGTAAATTTTTGAATCGGAAGTGACAAATACCTGAACCGTAATTTGAAATCCTTAGTGAGTCCTTAATTTTCTTCCCAAATTTAATGCTAAATCCATATCAGTCAAAGTAGAAAAATAACCTGAAAAAATTCTTAGTATACCACCCTACCACCTCTAGAATTTGATGCTAAATCCATATCAGTTATCACCTTAGCTATATCTATAGCTAATCCTTAGAGATATATGTTTTAAGAGAAATGAAAATTTTTGAATTGGAAGTTGATATCTTTAGTAATACCCCCTCTCCCCCATTCACCTCCAAAATTTGATGCTGTATTCAAATTTGCCGTCATCTGGTTTCTATTTGCCGTCATCTGGTCTGCAGCTAATCTTGAGAAATATAGGTTCAAAGAAAAAAAAATATGCTTAAAAACAATAGTATGGCAAAATTTTTGCCACCAATAAATAATCTTTTACTACATCACCTGTTCAGACGACGGCATATCATGAGTATTAAACTGTAACCCACTTGTCGACATTTTCCCGAAATAGCCAATATCGTTTTACATTTGTCTCCAACTTAACTAAAAATTTTCGTAGAGTCACCAAATTTAACTCGAAGCATGATAGACAGAGATAATGACTTTTATTACGTCAATAATATCCGATGAAGTCGCAATGTCACTTTATTCAATTTCCTCACAAGAAGAATAACGATGAAATAGAAGAATTTGTTAATAAGGTCTTGGATCGATTGGCAAAATCCTATTTTTGTGTTGACTGTATTGTTGTATCAAGGAATTCTTCTCTTAAAGATAATTATTTTTCCAGTTGTTGCTTGTCCCATAAACATGGGCTGAGCTGGTGACAAAGAGGGTATGATGTCATGTTTCATTAAGTGACCCTCCCAACCCCAGCCGTCGTTCCTCTTAGACAACAAGCTGGGTGTTTAATTGTGGAAAGGGGCAGAGTAGAGTATTAGATAGATTGGGGTCTTCAATTACTTCCTTTGTCCTAGGGAGAGGGGATCGGAGAGAGGAAGAGTGAGTCAATATTAATTGTTGATGCATGGCAGCACCCTAGCCATTATTGTGGCAGAGAAGCATGAAAGAGGGCACTTAAAATCCATGATTTCCGCTTAGTAGTTTGATTGTGCACTATGAGACGGAAACTGAAAATATATCGTAAGGTATAGCGTAATGTTAAACTGTACAGATATTTGAAAATGGCACAGTGTTGATTTTTTAATGTTGAAGCACAAATAAATGTATTGTATTCTATTCATATCCCCTTTGACTCAATAACCTAGTTTGCGCGTACTAATACATTTTAATATAACATAACTAATTTTTGTATATGAGTTAAGGTTATGCCCTGAAGACGTACCCTAAGCAGATATCCCTTTAATTCCCCCAATTATTTTCTTAATAGTCCCCATTTTTTTAAATGTTAAAATGAATTTTAATTTAAACATCCATTGTCAAACGTATTTTCAAATCTCTCTGATGAATATTTTGGTTTACATTTCCTTTTCTCACAGAAGTTGCAGCTTATTATATCAGTTCTTTCTATTAATTTTTAATTCTACTCACATTTATCATTGAATTAGGTGCGGTTATTTCAATGAAATGTATTGTGAAATCAACTTGTCGGTGTGTGGTTAATAATGCACCCACTCATATCTTCCCAAATCCAATAATTATTGCTTTTATAATGTACGCAATTTAAATGTAATGAATGTTTTATATTTCCATTTATTTATTTAATGCTTTGTTTGTTTATTATGATTACTGACTAATATTCAGAAAAATATTATTTCAACTGAGCATAATCAGATTATCCATTTTGACTTTTGAAAACTATGAAATTCCGTAAATAAACTGAAAAAAACTGTGAAATAAAAGTAAAAAATACTTTATAGACAGTTTTAAAAAGCGAGTCTTAGAATCACTATTATTATTGATACCATTAACGAATCAATACTTATTTATCAATTAAATATAAATAGTACTTTCATTTATTAACTATTATTAAATATTAATCATCACATATATACATAGATTTGATAGTATTTAATAAAAAGTATTATGCAATATAATATATTCAGATGGCTTCTTGGGGGCAATTCCTTTTCGTTATGGTAGCGAAAATCGTTGTATTTTATTTTTATGCAAGTTATGTAGCGTTTTACAACATTTATATAAAAATATTATTAATTGAGATGACAAAAGATTCAAAATGTAATTTGAGTGCACGTAAAATATTAACAATAATATAATTATAATTTTACGCATCAAATATCGTTAAATTAAATATAAACTACGACTTTTTGTGTGAGAATAAATAGGTAGAATACATCATGAAATGCTGTGCAAATAAAATGTAAAAAACAGACGATCGTTTTCAAAATACGAGTTTTCAAAAAGATCTTTTTAACACTTTACAACAAAGTTGAAAAGTGTTTATGACTTTGTTCATTCTGTCTGTCTGTCTGTCTGTCTGTCTGTCCGTTAGCACGATAACTGCCGTAAAAATGAGTTTATCAAAATGAAATTTTAGTATGTTGTTCAGACGGTCTGTAGGACCTATGGGAATATAAATAAATAATATCACCCAATTAGTTTTTTATTGAACCCGGGTTGAAAAAATGAAATACATTGAACCCTATGGGACCTAATTTTTCAAACATTTTTTAAGTAAATTTAAAATTCACGAATTGCTTCGAAATTTTTAGAAAATATTCACATTATCCCATAGAATATATAAAAAAAATTCAGTAAAATATGTTAAGTAGTTTTTTAATTAAAAAAATTATTTAATATAGGGAAAAAAACAAATTCAATTAAATTCTGACTTTGGGATATCTTCCAGAAAGAAAAGAGAGAGATATTATATAATAAATATATCTCCATTTGTTTAAACGTTTTGCATATGGGAGTGGCTTCATATTTTAAAATAAATTTGGTAGATAACAATTTTTCATTTTTTTTAAATTTTATATAACTCTTCTTGATAAATTTAATTGATGGCATTTTAAATGCACTTTCCTACGTCCTAGAGAGTTAAAATTTGGTACACAGCTTAAATTTGTTGAACATTTTATTCGACAAAAATTTGATGGATCTTTAAATATAGATCATACATTTTTTTCGAAATGGCCTGAAAATAATCCCCGTTCACTTCTATAAATCATTGGTGTAATATTGTTAAAAATTCTGATGTGGACAGCACATGTCTTTCCCTGCAGACTCATATTCGTTCTCTTTATTTATTCAATGATAATTTGAGTTTATCTGCACAACATAAGTATTTTAAATGACATTGAATTTGCACGTTAAACTTAAATTAAGTTCTCATTTGATAGCTGAACATATTGTCAAAGGTGGCGTAGCGAAAACGCGAAAAAACTAGAATATCTCAAGAACGGCTAGTCCTAGAGTAATGGGGTTAGTCTTATTCTTTTTGTTGTCAAAAATCATATATAAAATAGGAATTTAATTGATATAATTGAGCACACGTAGTCTTTTATTTTTATATATAACGATTTTTGCTGGCCATTTCGCAAAAATAGCCCGTTCCTTTTTCCCGAATCGTAGTAGAATAACCTACAAATGATTTATATACAAAATTTTGTTAAATGTGGTATATAAATCACTTGTAGGTTATTGAAATATTATACTCCAAATTTTGTTAAATTTGGTTCATTAGTTTTTAGCTAGAGTGGATAAAGGCAATTTCTGCGGCCATTTCGCAAAGAAGGCAGATTCTTTTATTACGAATCGTACTATAATCTAATGAACATCAGGATTTCCCACAAAAAACATACCTACCAAATTGTATGAAATTCGGTCCATTAGTTTTTCAATTAGAGTGGATGTAATATCCACACAGACACACAGAAACATACACAGATACACCCTTACACACACAGACGTCTTCCTAAAAGTAGTTTTTTCGTGTTCTAGAAGTCCCAAAACGTGTAGATACTTTGAAAATTCGAGTTCCGATCTTCGGCACGATTCCAATACTTTGAGTACATACACATGCACATATATATTATCTGTGTATTATCTGTGTATCTAAATTCCGTGCCTATGCAATTACAATAGTTGTGATTTTAAATGATCCCTAAACTTTTATTATTTCTTCAAGGAAGCCTAATTTTAACATATGCAGAATGCAAATATCTCAAGCGATTGTAAGATGAATTACATAAGAATTGCTGAATTTTTTTCACACAAAATTATTTAGCTCTGGAGTCTGGAATACAAGTTATATGAATGAAATATTCATTGATTTTGCATAAAGAATCAGATGATTTATATTTCGATACAGTTTTAAATATTTAAGTATAATAAATTACTGTAGTACTGTGATAATGTAAAAAATATTACCACTGAATGAATCACATTTTAGAAATTTTTAAATGAAATTACATTTCAGTTGGAAAGTGTTTCATAATCAATGCTTATGCATGATTGATCTTTCTTGTTTTTTTTTAATCTTATACAAATATCGGTAAATTAAATACAAACCGCGACTTTACACACAAGGAATAAATAAATAAATAAAATACAGCATAAAATACCGCGGAAATGAAATGTAAAAAGCAGGCGATCATTGTAAAAAACGCGTATTTTCGAAAATATCGTCGTCTTGTTTGATCTCATTTGCACAGCAGTTTACGTTGTGGTCTCTTTATATATCTCTAAAAAAAGTACTTAACTTTTGTAAATTATTTAAAATTTCAAAAATGAACATGTAGTTGTCATTAGTTGCTTTCAAAAGCCATGTGTGCTACCCCTTTCATCATCGAAAATTTGAAGAAAATGTTGGGTTCCAATTCAACACCATATCCTCTTGGATCGAGCACTTTCTTCCACCACTTATTGCTGCCATTTTTCACTGCTGTTTCTTTCATCTCAGGCATATCTTGACAACTAGTGGATTCTGTGGTCGCCAGAGCGATTGCCTCTTGCCCGACCCTCATCATCTCCCGCCTACTCCCTCATCCTCCCTCTCTCCCGCCATTTTCCAGCCTCCCCTTCATCCAGCTTGGGTCTCCGCCTAGGCCTGTTGATCATCTTATATATACGACTCCCTTTATTGACATTTTTTCCTTCTTTCGGTTTGCTGGTTTTTCGAACGGCCTTTTTTTCGGCTGAGGTATCTTGTCTATTAATGTATTGTATTTGGGGAAAGATGATTTGGAAATCATTGGGTCTATTAAAGAGCATCCATTTGTTATTTTTTTGTTAGGAAGAGAGATGATTCTCTATTAATTTATGGATCGACAAGCATACGGACGAAAGCAGAGGATGGAAAAAGTAGTTTGATTTTTCAATTGTATAGCTCAGTTGTCATGATTAACAACCTATTTTAAGTAGCACTAATAAGAAACGTCACACGATCATTAAAACTAAATGTTTAAAAGGTAAGACAGGTTCAATGCAGAGTTTTACATTTTCCTCCCATTAATGCAAAGTTTATTTAGATAATATTAATAGTTTAAATTATAAAATGTACTTAATTTTCAAGAAAAACCTGGTGTTTAAGCCCGTCAAAGAAACGGAACTAGCACGGTTAAAAAATAATGTCGCAACACATTTTCAATAAGTTTGATTTTATTTAATAGTATATAAAGTTAGCGTCGATATATAGCGTTGATATAACAGTATATATAAAGTTATAGTTGTTTTAATCGAAAATCCGGTTCCGATTGGTTCTGGTTTATTGTTCATACTGTACGCATGTAAAGACAACCTTCTAAATTGATTTAAGCATCTCAAGGGTCTGTAAAGCCTTTCCGGAAACCGCCATTTTCTCCGCTCCCTCTCCAAAAATCGAAAATCCGGCTTCTGCCTCATAGTCGAAATTGCAGAGTTGATAAAATAAAACTGGCCCGGAAAAATCTTCTAATGATCTCCTGTTTAGATTACGTTTTCACGAAATTCCGAAAAAACTTTTCCGGACCAATTTTATTTTATACCCTGTATTTATATATACAGGGTTGCCAAAATAAAACTGGCCCGGGAAAGTTCTTTCGGAATTTCGTGAAAACGTAATCTAAACAGCAAGATCATTAGAAGACTTTTCCGGGCCAGTTTTTAACACTTTACAACAAAGTTGAAAAGTGTTTATGACTTTGTTCATTCTGTCTGTCTGTCGGTTAGCATTATAAATGCCGTAAAAATGACTTAATCAAATTGAAATTTTAGTATGTTGTTCAGACGGTCTGTAGGACCTATGGCAATATAAATGAATAATATCACCCAATTAGTTTTGGATTGAACCCGAGTTGAAAAAATGAAATACATTGAGCCCTATGGGACCTAATTTTTCAAACATTTTTTAGGCGGATTTAAAATGCACAAATTGCTTCGAAAATTTTAGGTATTATTCAAATTGTTCCATAAAATATATAAAAAAAAATTCAGCGAAATATATTCAGTAGTTTTTAAAATAAAAATTAAAATAATAATTACACCTCTTATATGAAGAAATCACGTGACCATGATATGAAAAGATCACATGACAAACTTCAAAATGATATATGGCTTCCATCTCGTCTCAAAATCGTGTTTTTTTTAGTTCTTTTTATTCATATTGAGTGTTGTATCCGTCCTAAAACCACTTTATTTTTGCTTAAATTCTGTGCATCTACATACTGAAGCAACGCAATTACAATATATTTGAGTTTAAATGATCATCCAAATTTAATTTTTTCTACAACGAAGCCTATTTTTCACTTATGTAAAATGTAAACAGCAAAATATGTAGAATGAGTGAATTAGAATTGCTGTATTTCTTTAACACAAAATTATTTAGCCCATGGAGTCTGCATAGCTGATATGAATGAAATATTCATTGATTTTACAAAGAGAAGGACGATTTTTTTCGATGAAGTTTTAAGCATAGAGTTTAATTGCTTGTAGCTCCGTGATCTTAATTTTTAAATAAAATAAATTATTATAGTATTGTGATGAATGAAATGAATGGGAAAATGTTATGAATGAAATGCTGCTTTTATAGCCAGGCGTGTTATTTTTCTATGACGTTATTTGAATGCATTTCAGTTGTTTTCGATGAAGTTTTTAAATATAATAAATTATCGTAGTATTATGATAGTTTTAAAAATATTACCGATGAATGTATCGCATTTTAGAGATGTTTAAACCAGGCAATTTATATTTCAATGCCGTCATTTGAATGAAGTTCATTTTTTTCAATGAAGGTTTAAGTTTTTAAATATAATAAATTAATGTAGTATTGTGATAAGTTTTAAAATATTCCCGAGGAATGTATTGCATTTTAGACTTGTTTAAATAAAATTGTATTGAAGTTTGAAAGTGTTTCATAATCAATGCTTTAAGCATGATTGATCTTTCTTGTATTTTATCAACCCTATATAAATGTACAAAGATTCAACCTCCTGGGTCACCAGTAGGCGTCTGTAGAAAGGACTTTTTAAAACCACACCTTTTTTATGCACAGAGGGAGGATTAAAAATTCGGCTCCGTTATGTTTTACCATTGGACGATATTATAAATGGGAAAACTCAGCATCCTGGTCATTGGAGGCACTTCTAGAAGATCTAAAATGATTTTTCATAAAACCCTATATTCTTCACTCTATGAGAAAAATCTGATGTTGGCAATATCCATGGGCGTATTTAGGGGGTCAGGAAGGTGCCAAAGTACCCCCTGGAAAATTATTAATTTAATTACAAGCCAATATGAAAGAAAAAATTAAGAAAAATGCTTTTTGGAATTAGAACATTCAATCATAGCTGTGTGTTTTCTCCCATGTGTATATTAATAAAAACAATTTAAACTTGTACCTAAATGGAAAACTAAGGATTATTGCATTTGGTATGTTTATGAGGGTCCAATTTGTTAGTTTAGTGGCTCTGTCTCTAGGAAGATTAGAATTCTGTTATGAAAGGGAGAATATTTTTAAAGGTGGTACACATTAATTTAAAAAAAATGGTGCATACTGAAACTTAAAAGTACTATACACTCTAATTTTTAAAGTGTGATGCTCATTTATTCAAATTTACTTTGTAACAATACATATTTCAAGGTCGATATTAATATCTAAATTTTGAATGCAATCAATTTTATCACTCCCTTGGGAAAAATTCTGGCAACATCCGTGGCAACACCTGACTTTCTCTATATAATGAAATGAATTTACGTCTGGGATTCATGAATTTACAATGAATATACACAATGTTTTTAACGTTGAATTGTATATTTAGTGATTTTTTTTTCTGACAGCATGTAAAACTATTTCGAAATGCCCAATTAACTTATATTTCGCGCAATACTAAATTTGCAATTATTAATATTGATAGCATCCGCAATAAGATATTAAAATGTTTTAATAATTAATTCATCAATTATGCTTTAATTTCGTTAAATAAGTGTCATTTTGCAATTTTAAAGATATTTTCGTCAGTCTGGGATGCAGCGATATTTCGCTAAATGAGTCACAAAGTTCGCCAAATTTATCACAAAGCATTACCGACAAACGGAGAGGCGAGCATTTCTATTGTGAAATATGTTCACGATACTATAACGAAAACGATCGTGAAATATGTTCATTTTTTATATGGAATATTCTACAAGTTTGTTAACATCATTCTCGAGGATCTAGTTTATGCCATTCACGAGTGAATATACTTTGGGAAATAGTTTTTTTATTCTGACGTCCAACAATTCGCCTATATTCATTTATATATATATATATATATATATATATATATAAGCCCTTCCCCCCATTTGTCTGTAACACTTGGGCATAAATTTATCGAGCTAGGCAGCGAATTTGGCAAAACATCGCCAGCTTGGCGACAGATTTTATAATGGTACCAAATTTACTAAAAGAACGTCAAAATTGCAAAAATGCGCTAAATTAACGAAAATGACACCAAATTGATGAATTTAGTATTAAAATATTTTATATATGGACTATAATACTTATCGTGAACAATATTGATAATTTCCAAGATAGTGTTGTGAGAAATATCGGTTAATTGGATACATTGAAATAGTTTCACATGTTGTCATCTGAAAAAATTTCGACTGTAGAATTCAACGTTAAAAACATTGTAACGTGGGTCTAATACATCATTTCTGCACTGTGGAAGAAGTCAATGCATCGCATATATGTATAGGGAAAGTCATATGTATGCAGCCCACATGAGATTTCTTTTAAACAACAACTTGGATACTAAATCTAAAAAGATGCATATATTTTTCATTCTAATAATGCTTGTGTTAAAGTAGAACTAAACACTATGGAATATGAATGTATGAGAAAGTCGAATGGAGACTCACACTTCAGAACTTTTTTTATGTAGAAAACTATCAGAATGCAAAATAGTTCTCATCTCTTCCCTCACGAACGACGAAAATTGGCATAAAACATCATATTTAAAGCCTGACCATATTTATAACCGTGGTATATAACTTGAATTGTCTAAATTTAAATGATTTATAACTCTTACGAATCCTTTAATATTGTATTAAATAGTTACAAAGAAATTAATATTCTTGCAAATAATTATATACAATTATATACGAATATACCTACCGTAAATTAATAAATTATAGACTAACATACAGACACACACACAGATATACGTTATTGAATAAATGGTTAATTCGTATTCAGGAATACTCAAAACCGGTAACTCCGTCAAAATACGAGAATCGGATTTTTGACTTATCACAATACTTTCTCTGTGCATATGCTATGTATTGTAGGGAAATTAATAAATGCTGGTATGTTTATGAATTGACTATAGTAAAATGCTAAGTTTTAGCACGCAAAGAATGACGAAAACTTAGTTGTGAGACTTTGTTTCCGTTTCCGATTGATAGCTATTTTTAGAAGACACAAACTTCCGCCAACTTAACAGTGATACGTGAACTAAAGCTGCCAAACTGTACCAATGCAAATATTATCAGAACTTACTTTGTTTCTATTTTTAATAGTGGATATTGAGCAAATTTTAACAGTGGATATTGAGCAAATTTTAATGGTGGAAATTGATCAAATTTTAATACTGGTTATTGAGCAAATCCTAATAGTAGATATTGAGCAAATTTTTATAGTTGATATTGAGAAAATAATTTTTTACCCATTCAGGGAAAAATAATTAAATCAAAATTTATATTCAACTGAAAATATATAATCTATAAATAGAGAATATAAATAATTTACATATATAGAAAATATGAAGTCGGGTAGAAAGTTAATAGTGAACAGTAAATAAATTGGCGATTTCAGGGTACACATATTTTGTATTGTATATTTACATATTTTTTTCCTTTTTTAACACTTTACAACAAAGTTGAAAAGTGTTTATGACTTTGTTCATTCTGTCTGTCTGTCTGTCTGTCTGTCTGTCTGTCTGTCTGTCTGTCTGTCTGTCCGTTAGCACGATAACTGCCGTAAAAATGAGTTTATCAAAATGAAATTTTAGTATGTTGTTCAGACGGTCTGTAGGACCTATGGGAATATAAATAAATAATATCACCCAATTAGTTTTTTATTGAACCCGGGTTGAAAAAATGAAATACATTGAACCCTATGGGACCTAATTTTTCAAACATTTTTTAAGTAAATTTAAAATTCACGAATTGCTTCGAAATTTTTAGGAAATATTCACATTATCCCATAGAATATATAAAAAAAAATTCAGTAAAATATGTTAAGTAGTTTTTTAATTAAAAAAATTATTTAATATAGGGAAAAAAAACAAATTCAATTAAATTCTGACTTTGGGATATCTTCCAGAAAGAAAAGAGAGAGATATTATATAATAAATATCTTTCCATTTGTTTAAACGTTTTGCATATGGGAGTGGCTTCATATTTTAAAATAAATTTGGTAGATAACAATTTTTCATTTTTTTTAAATTTTATATAACTCTTCATGATAAATTTAATTGATGGCATTTTAAATGCACTTTCCTACGTCCTAGAGAGTTAAAATTTGGTACACAGCTTAAATTTGTTGAACATTTTATTCGACAAAAATTTGATGGATCTTTAAATATAGATCATACATTTTTTTCGAAATGGCCTGAAAATAATCCCCGTTCACTTCTATAAATCATTGGTGTAATATTGTTAAAAATTCTGATGTGGACAGCACATGTCTTTCCCTGCAGACTCATATTCGTTCTCTTTATTTATTCAATGATAATTTGAGTTTATCTGCACAACATAAGTATTTTAAATGACATTGAATTTACACGTTAAACTTAAATTTGGTTCTCATTTGATAGCTGGACTTATTGTCAAAGGTGGCGTAGCGAAAACGCGAAAAAACTAGAATATCTCAAGAACGGCTAGTCCTAGAGTAATGGGGTTAGTCTTATTCTTTTTGTTGTCAAAAATCACATATAAAATAGGAATTTAATTGATATAATTGAGCACACGTAGTCTTTTATTTTTATATATAACGATTTTTGCTGGCCATTTCGCAAAAATAGCCCGTTCCTTTTTCCCGAATCGTAGTAGAATAACCTACAAATGATTTATATACAAAATTTTGTTAAATTTGATATATAAATCACTTGTAGGTTATTGAAATATTATACTCCAAATTTTGTTAAATTTGGTTCATTAGTTTTTAGCTAGAGTGGATAAAGGCAATTTCTGCGGCCATGTCGCAAAGAAGGCAGATTCTTTTATTACGAATCGTACTATAATCTAATGAACATCAGGATTTCCCACAAAAAACATACCTACCAAATTGTATGAAATTCGGTCCATTAGTTTTTCAATTAGAGTGGATGTAATATCCACACAGACACACAGAAACATACACAGATACACCCTTACACACACAGACGTCTTCCTAAAAGTAGTTTTTTCGTGTTCTAGAAGTCCCAAAACGTGTAGATACTTTGAAAATTCGAGTTCCGATCTTCGGCACGATTCCAATACTTTGAGTACATACACATACACATATATATTATCTGTGTATCTAAATTCCGTGCCTATGCAATTACAATAGTTGTGATTTTAAATGATCCCTAAACTTTTATTATTTCTTCAAGGAAGCCTAATTTTAACATATGCAGAATGCAAATATCTCAAGCGATTGTAAGATGAATTACATAAGAATTGCTGAATTTTTTTCACACAAAATTATTTAGCTCTGGAGTCTGGAATACAAGTTATATGAATGAAATATTCATTGATTTTGCATAAAGAATCAGATGATTTATATTTCGATACAGTTTTAAATATTTAAGTATAATAAATTACTGTAGTACTGTGATAATGTAAAAGATATTACCACTGAATGAATCACATTTTAGAAATTTTTAAATGAAATTACATTTCAGTTGGAAAGTGTTTCATAATCAATGCTTATGCATGATTGATCTTTCTTGTATTAAGTATCAAAAAGGGTTTTCTTATTAAACAGTGTCTATCAATATTTTAGCCATTACAATAATGTTCCTAGATTTGTTTTAAAAGTCTCTTTATGTCTTTCGTTACTGCTAATGATTTTGCTACCCTTTAAACCTAGTTGTTTCTAGTTCTTGCTTTGCTTTTTCTTGTTATTTTGACCTATTACCCATAGTAAAGGTTTAACAAAGACTTTTGATAAGGAAAATGTTCTTACATTTTTTCATAATATTATTACTTTCCTTATATACATAATGTATAAGGAAAGTATTGTGACGGGGTCGAAAATTCGAATTCGAGTTTTCGACGGGAGAGCACGTTTCAAGCATCCCTGATCACGAATCAAACATTTTTGAAGCGATGTCTGTGTGTGTGTGTGTGTGTGAAAGTATGTGTGTGTGTGTGTGTGTGTGTCAGTGAGTCTGTGGAGACGATAACTGACGAACGAATGGACCGATTCGAAACAAATTTGGTACAAAAATCACAATCCGTAAACACTGGAAGCTTATTGTTTTCATACGTAATCGAATGTTCAGAACCCCCCCCCCCCTAAATTTTCGAATGAAATTTTGAAAAAATCGTAAAAAAATCAAAACCGCTAATAAAGTTACGCAAATAGACATTTCTTATGTAATTTTTCATTAGAAAACGATTGGCATAAATTTTAGAACGCTAACATGAACCGTTCTCGAGATATTGTACATTTTTCAAAAAAATTATGAAAAAGTCACATAAAAAAAATTCCTATTGAGAAACATGTTCACTTTTCATATGTAATACCATGCGATAAATTGAGTGGCATCATTCTCGTGGATCTCGCTCGTTCCATTCATGAAAAAATATACTTTGAATAATACTTTTGTATTTGAACGCCAATAGTCATTTATCTGCTGTAAAAATAACTTTTTTCTTAGTGCATAACGCTTGGCGAGATTTTGGCGACGAATTTGGCGGAATGTCGCCAACTTGGCGACTTTTTTGAAATGTTGCCAAATTAATGAAAATCCCGCCAAATGGATAAAAATGATGCTAAATCAATGAAAATGACGACTAATTGTCGAAAATTCAATATCTTGGAAAGAATATTAGTATCTACTATAAGAAAAACCTATTTTTTTACTGTAAAAGTAGTAAATTCATTACATTATATAAGGAAAGTCATGTGTTGCCCACATCAGATTTTTTTTTAATATAGAAGTATAATATCTACTTTGTAGAGTATTAGACTTCAGTAAAGCCCTAAAGTATCATTCATAACCTGGAATTAGATCTAGACTTCCTGGAATGCGCCCAGGCTGTTTACTTTATTACCCCACTTTGACTTTGCAAAGAATTACTAGAATTACTTCACTTACCCACAAAAAAAACGCGAATTCTAAGAGAAGAATATGTATATCCCTCCATGTTTAATCGATGCCACACTATATTTGTATGAAAGCGTCATTTTAGAGTATTAGACATTAAGAACATTAGAGTGTAAGTCACTGAAAAGAAAATTGGACAGAGTCAGAATCGAACTGACTAAAAATTGGCCAGAAATCGAAATCGAACTGAGACAAAATCAGCCTGAGTCGAACTCGAAGCGAAGCTTCCTGGATGTGTCCAAACGTGCTACCTACGACACTTGTTTAGTGGCTGTGTAATTATAACCTTACAACTTTTTATACTTACCCAATTTGAATATCTACTTAGATTACGAACTTAATAATAATAACAGACATTTTTGGGGATATCTAGAATTGAGATGCAGCATGCAAACGTAACCCTGGACTTGATATATAAATTATACGCTTGATAAGTGTGGTAGAGATAACATTCAAAAGGGCGTTTCCAGATCTAATATTCTCAAAGCAAGGACACATAGCTTTATTTTATTATTTTTGACAGCATTGTGAGCGATAATTTTAGTAATCTAAACATTTCAAATTGAAATGTCAAATTTGTAGTCAGTTTGCTTAAATGAGCATACGCAAATAAGCTTTAAGGGGGTTCACCCCTTAGTTTTTCATTCAATTACAAATTTTTATTTCAACTTAAGGACAACAAGAAATTATAATGAAAAATATTTTTTTTTATTTTTTAAAACGTTTATTGTTATTTTTAAATTAAAATATCTTAAAATTTATACATTTTAAAATTGATGTAATTCACAATTTTTAGTACTAAACGCTGCTCAATATCTTATTTTAAAGCTAATTAATGTCTTAAAAACGTTATTTTTATTTAATCCTAATTCGAATATTTTTTTGCTTTGACTTTTTATTTAATTAATAGAGCTTTTTTATGTCAAAACTTCAATATTTTACATAAAAATGTTTTAATAATTTTTTTAACTAATCCAATACAACGTTATACATTATTAGCAGCAAACGTAAAAAATTTCAAAGCATTTCATAATATTTTCTGAGTTATAAAAATTTGAATTGTTTACAGCAGTGAAAAATGCAAAACTCAGAACACTGTATATAAAGTTTTCACTTTCAGCCTTTTAAATGTAGAAGAATACCCACAAAAATATTATTGACATGCGTTTTAATTATGCTATCGATTCAATATTTACAGGATATATTCATTAATATATACACAACATTTTGGGCCACTATTTGAAAACTAGACTTTTTAAAGATGTTGATCAAAATTTCAGGGATCTACTTTTTAATAAACATCCATACATATGCTTCAATAAGCATTCATATAAGTTTTTACATTATCATTTTAATATTCTAACTTCCATAATTTCTTTTATCTACATATATTAGTTTCTAATTCTAAATAGTTTCATGAATTTTATAATTTTCTTTGTTAAATATGCACTTCCTGGCTTATATGAAATCACATAATTGGAGACGATTCACGTATTTTTACTTTCCTTATATACATAATGTATAAGGAAAGTATTGTGAGGGGGTCGAAAATTCGAATTCGAGTTTTCGACGAGAGAGCATGTTTCAAGCATCCCTGATCACGAATCAAACACTTTTGAGGTGATGTCTGTGTGTGTGTGAAAGCATGTGTGTGTGTGTGTCAGTGAGTCTGTGGAGACGATATCTCACGAACGAATTGAGCGATTCTAATGAAATTTGCTACAAAAGTCACAAGCCGTAAATACTGGAAGCCTATTGTTTTTAGACGCAATCGAATGTTCAGAACCCCCCTAAATTTTCGAGTGAAATTTTGAAAAAATCATCAAAAAATCAAAACCTTTAATAACGTTACGCGAATAGACATTTCTTATGTAATTTTTTCTTAGAAAATGATTGACATAAACTTTAGAACGCTAGCATGAACCGTTCTTGAGATATTGCACATTTTTCAAATAAATTTATCAAATAATCCCATAAATTAAAAAAAATATATATTAACTTTTGAGAAACATGTTCACTTTTCATATGTAATACCATGTGATAAATTTGGTGACATCATTCTCGTGAATCTAGCTCGTTCCATTCATGAGAAAAGACATTTTGAGTAATACTTTTGTATTTGAACGCCAATAGTCATTTATCTGCTATAAGAATAACTTATTTCTCCATCCATAACGCTTGGTGAGATTTTGGCGACGAATTTGGTGGAATGTCGCCAACTTGACGACTTTTTTAAATGTAGCTAAATTAACGAAAATATCGCCAAATGGATAAAAATGAAGCTAAATCAATGAAAATGAAGACTAATTGATGAAAATTCAATATCGTGGAAAGAATATAAGTATCTACTATAAGAATAACCTATTTTTTTTTTGCTATAAAAATAGTAAATTCATTGCATTATATAAGGAAAGTCACGTGCTGCCCACATCAGATTTTTAGAGTAATCTATCGAGTAAGTTGAAATTATTTCCCATATAGAAAACTAGGATGGAAAAAGACGAAATATTTATTATTTTAATTTTTTATTATTTTGGACAACATTTTGAGTGAAAATTTTAAAATTCTAGGCATTACAAATTGAAATTTGAAGTTTTTAGTTTGTTCGTTTTTGTGGTATAAATTTTAATAAGCATCCACAAATAAGCATTTAAACTGACGATTAAAGATAAGTTCTAACTTTCGCAACTTTTCCCTGACGTCTAAATATTAACGCTTTGAATAGGTACAGAGGCTGTTTATACATTTTAGAACAAATTTAAAGCAATGTAATAAAGGTTTGAAGTAATAATATTTATTTCTTAAATATTCTATTTGATGGCCCTTTAGCTTGATTTCTAAGATAATAGTTTTTTTTTAAGTTATGAGTGATACTTTTTTCCACTCCTCTTTTGCAGTTTTCCATAGGCCATCCACTGTTTTAAGTCTGCGTTTATAAAGTTCTATTTTTAACAATCCAAAAGCACAAAAATCCATTGGTAACATATTAGAGAACTTTCAAGGAATATGAGCAAAAGGTATAGATTTAATGCCCATATCTTTTGTCACTCTTTCGAGAAATTTAGCAGTAGACTTTGATGTGTGACTGACAGATTTATCCTGATGGAGTTTTAATCTATTGAGACTCTGTGGATAAAATCATGGTTTTTCTACTTTAAATAAAGGCGTTAAAAATTATCTTGGTAACATATTGAATTGATTTGACTTTTTTTCGATTTTACTTAACTGTTGCACGAGAAGCCAGCCATAATCATGAATCCTATACTGAAACTCTTTCTCTTAATTCTTGGAACCAATATTTTTGGTCTTTTTCTCGTCTTTTGCGATAGTAAATCGATTACAGTCATCTAAGTAGATCCATGCTTCATCCATTGTCACAATATATTTCTATCTGTCACCAGCTAAATGGTTTTAATAGAGAATTCTGCAGCGTACCTGCGCTCAGCAACATGTCTGGGTAAAAATAGATCAATTTTATGCTTTTGAGATTTAAATCTTTATTTGTCATCTTGTTTAAAGTCGCTACAGAAGTATTTCAAGGCACTGCAATTGTTCAGTCAACAGAATTTATTTTTTAAATAGTCGTAAATGTACATACCTTTTATAATATTTTTTTTTTCAGTTAAAAGCAATGCTTGACGCTTTTTCCCTTTATAAATACTAATATTGCTTATCTTGCATTTAGAAATGCGAATTACATGGTGTTCACAACTTTTTTTTATAAATTACAGAATAAGAGTATTTATCTTCGGAAAGAGCAAAAACGTAGCCTTTAATCCAAAGTAAGTATAAAACCGTCCTAAAAATGTGTAAACAGCCTCTGTACTATACTGGGTGCCTAAGAAAGTCTTTAAGTATCCCGATAACTCTGTAAGGAAAGATCTATGAATTTACAAGTTAAGTCTATCTATAGTAAAGTGATCATATCTGATTAAATAAAAGTGATTGTAGCGCTCCTAGCGGATAATTAAAAAGTTAAGATAACGAAATTGGCAATAAAGCTAAATAGACGAAAAATATAAATTATAAATTTGTAGAACATTATATAATTTGTAAAAATCGGCAAAAGAAACTCATATATGGACAACAATAATTACCTATCAAAAATCCGTATCATTAGACACTGTAGCACGGTGGTATCTGCAATACTTGTCAGTGTACGCTATGATATTCCTTCTCGAATTCAAACTTGCATTGTTGCTGGCTGACATGGAGGGCATTTTGATCAGGCTGGACATTAGATTCCCTCTTTATCAATCCTGAATAGGATAGACATTCGCAAACAACCATGTTGAGTCTAGTAAATGCATTCTGTAATAGTTTGATGGTCGATTTCTACTCATTAAACGATGCTCTACTTTGTAATTGTTTTTCATCTATTTTGCTTTGTTTTTGAAGTTTTATATCCTAGCTTTTTAAATTTTTCGTTGAAAGCCCTGTAATTGCTTATATTCAATCGGGCATGGTCACTATTGGGTTGCTGAAAAACTTTTCTAGGTACCCTGTATAAGAAAAGACAATTTATTTCTATTTATCAACAAATTTGGCGACAAATTTTTTTCTACGAATTTGGCAATTTATCAAAAGAATATTCTACAAATTTGGCTGCTTTCCATAATTTATTTCCATCTTCTTATATCAGTTTCGAATTCTAAATAATTTTACGAATTCAATATTTTCCCTTGTTCAATATGTGTTTTCTAGCTCATATGTATGGCGCATAATCGTTTAAATAGAGACAATCATCGTATTTTTCAGGAGCGTTAAATTATCCGAGAAGCTTGAACGCATTTCCTATTCCATCGAGGATCAGAATAAAAAAAGACGAACTGGGCAACAGATTTGGCGAGTTTTCTACAAACTTGGAGAAGTTTTCGACAATTGGGCAATTTCTCGAAAAAAAAGTCGACAAATTTCACGACGTTCCATAATTTATTTTCTATCTTCTTACATCAGTTTCCAATTCAAAATAATCTTATGAATTCAATATTTTCTCTATTTAATATGCATTTCCTGGTTCATAGGCACGCCGCATAATCGTTTGAAGGGAGACGATTCACGTCATTTTCAGGGGCGTTAAATTATCGAGAAAGGATTGAACCCAACTCTCATTTCATAGAGGATCAGAATAAAAAAAGGACGAACTGGGATAACCCGGTCATTCAGGTGGAAAGATTGGATAGAGAAAGGGCATTTCCATTGGATTTCTTTTCTGCAACCCAATCAATAATAGCCGGACAGACGCTACTGCGGCCCCATCTGGCTCTCATTACAAGGGTTGGGTCGGTTTTGTCCTCGCTTCTATTATGCTCGGATATAGAATAATGTTGTTTCTATTATCACTACGTCCTGGCTCATTTGCTTCTTGTGTGGGCGCGCCGGCAACTTTCCTTTACACTACGTCTATTACTCTTATTTTATTTACCCAGATCTTATTCGGCTTCTCTTTAATAGCGGCGACTCATCTTTTTACACGGCAGCTTTTAGCGAATGTTCTTTGAGATAAAAAGATGAGATGGAACGGAGTTGATAATATCATTGTAAATATGTCGTGCTTCTAATCATTAAATGGAAAACCATTATATGAAAGGAGGCTATCTATAGTTAAAGAAAGTTGATTATAAAGGGTTTTAACATGAACTTATATTTAGAATGTTAAAAAAGTATTCCAATTAGCTTGAAAGCTCGTTAAGCACCCTTTTGGAATCAGTTTTTTCTTCCACTTTATGATAGTACTGATATTTAAGCCTGTCAAAGACATGGGAAATAAGCTGCATATTTACTTTCTCCATATGCATAGTATAATGCATAGGGAAAGTATTGTGACGGCGTCGAAAATTCGAATTCGAGTTTTCAACTAAGTTTTCAAGTTTCAAGCATTCCTGAGCAAGAATCGAACGTTTTCGATTGGAGACGATATCTCAGGAACAAAGGGAGCTTTTCGAACGAAATTTGGTACGAGAATTACAATCAATGAATACTGGATGCCTAGTGCGTTTAAATGCATTCGAATGTTTGGAAGACCCTTCCCCTAAATTTTCAAATGAGATTTTGAAAAAATCATCAAAAATTCATAACCTTGAATAATGGTACGTAAATAATCATTTCTTTTTCAATTTTTCATTAGAAAACCATCGACACTAATTTTAGAACCCTAAAGTGAACCATTCTAGAAATATTACTATTTTTCAAATACACTTATATAAAAATTTTCATAAAAATTAAAAAAAGTATTAACTAGTGTGAAATATAAGTTCACTTTTCATATGTTCACTTTTTTCATATGTTCACTTATATGTTCACTTTTCATATGTACCATTGTACCATAAATCTGTTAACATAATTCTCGTGGATCTGGTTCATTCCATTCCCGTGAGAAGAATCTTTGAGTAATAGTTTTGTAGTTCGACGCCTAACAATTCGCCAGCAATCATTTATACCTAAGAAATGCTCTTCACTCCGTTTGTCCTGTAACGCTTGGCGATAAATTTATCGAACTCGTGGACTAAGTTAGCGAAATATGATCTTAGAGAATTAAATCTCATCAAATAGGGTATATTAAAAGTGACTAACAGTTAAAACATTATATTAAATTTTATGTAGACAAAAATGAGCTATTGAAATGTGTAAAACATACCCTCTATAAGTTAGAAAAATTGTAGACTCCTAGCTTTAATAATTTCTGAGAAAAAGGTACATAAAAATGGTGAATTTAATGGTGTTAATTGGGGCTTTCTTGGTCCCTGAAACTAGTAAAAAGTTAAACACAACAACTGCAAAAGAACTAAGTAGCAAAAAGTAAAGCACAACAACCGCAGAAGAACTAAGAGATTGTCCTTCAGACTCTTTAATTTCGGAAGTTTTTTCCTCTTGATTGTTGACCACATTTACAATTTGAGAAACACAATAGTGAAAATTGATTAAACAGAATGATGTTTAAGTAGAATATGTATTATATTATTACTAATAGTTAAGCTTGTAACAAACAGAAAAACTAACACTCTTAAAGAATTTAGCTGCAAATTATTTTTTTAATAAGTTTTATTTTGTTTAACAATGTGTAGTGCTTAGCGTCGAATATAGTTCTCTCAAGTGATTATTGTTCCGAGTAAGGTTCTCCTCTGTAGTTCAGTTTCAGCCTTCTTCGTCCCCGGTGAGGTCTTGGAAGGGTGTTGTCAGACTTTACTCTTTATCACTATCCCTATTTTGTCCACTCAGAGAGAAAAATCGAAAATCCAGATCCTTTAAAATCTGTATAAGGGTCGATACTAAAAGTTTGAAAATATTCAGCCTTCTAAGTCATCAGATGGCAGCTTGAGCGTCTGGTAAAACAAAGAAACCCCATAACCTCCGTTTTGAATAGGGGAGAGCGGGTCGAAGATCTATCTGACTACGTTAAATTCTGTCTGATGATTGATACTATAATTACGTAAATATTCAGCCTTCTGGGTTATGAAGTAAGTTTTAAAGAGTCTGAACACGAGGCACCCCTATTTTCTTTTCGTGACACCCCTAATTTCTCCCCCCCCCCCGGGGAGATTGAAAATCCGACTACATTAGTTCTTTACCATAGTCAATACCATAAGTATGCAAAGATTGAGCATTCTGTGTCAATGGATGGTGTTCTGGAGGGTATGTAAATATTTTTCGAAAGTCCATTTTCTCCGTCCCTGGGGAGTAAATCGAAAATAAGTCTTCCCTAGATTCTGCACTGTCGTTGATACTATAAGTGTGCAAAGATTCAGCCTTTGAGACAATTATATATAGTGATTCTTACATCTACAGTCTTTTAATCAATGTTTGTTTTTTAATTTGGTTGATGAAGTCCGGTTCTTTCATGCATTGCTGATATACTCTTTTTATTTCACGGTTTTTTAGTCACTGGCATTTCTAAAATAATTAAGGTTTATTTTATTTGAATTCATGGAGGGGGGAAATTATCCAGCTTTACCAAACAGGTTGTGTTTCTTTTTGGTTGGTTTGCCTTTTATTATTCTCTTAATTTTCATAATTTTATAAACCGATACATTTATAGTAATTTTACCGAATGTTTTTGAAGCTTTTGGATGCAAAATAGCTTTCCAAAACAGCTTATTTCCTTCATTTTATTATTGCATGATTTCGTAATCTTTTATTCACCACTATTTTTACAGTAATATTTGACCCCATTTTTAAAGTAATTTGATGATGTTGCTCAAGTAGCTTTCAAAATCTATTCATTTTATTATGGAGAACTTAAGATATTTTTATTATTATAATGTTTTTATCTGATTTGATTGCCAAGGAACTTGAACTTATATAGAAATAACTTTATAGAGTACAGAAAGTTAAGTTTTGGCGGTTCAAGTCAGAGATCGCTAATTCAATTTACCGCTCAGATACAGGTGGTGCATTATGCCAGCTAAATTAAACAACACATTATTCCATTTCCTTAAAAAAAAAAAGGGTTTCATAAGAACGACTGTTGTAAGCGAAGTCCTGTTCATAATTATCGGTTTGTCTTTTGCTTGAATTTTTACAGATGACAACGGTTAAAATCATTGATTGTGTATTTCGTTCTTATTCATATGTATTAATTGGTCCTAAAAATATGCACAAACCGTTTAAATATATAATGTGCAAATCGTCAGTTTATAATAAACTGGAAAATGTACTCTGAGAGAGATGTAATGAGAGCTCTTATAGATACTCTATACAGTGTCCTCTTAATCAAAGTTTCTTTGCGCTAATCTAACTTTAGTTACTCCGAAAGTAACACAATGAAAGCGATGTTGCATATTTTTATACAACATTGGCCTTTGAGTTACATAGGAATAAAGAACGCTCGACTTGAAAGACCTCGCGAAATGAACATTTATTGTATTTGTATTACAATGACAATACTAATTTTGAATTTCCAGTTAAGCAATACGAGTCTGTAAAGAAGACACATGGTCATAATAACGGAAACGTTTCTTTGTTTCATATTAATTAGGCTAAAATACGACTAATGATTCCTCACTATTACACTCTTGCAAAAATATATACATCCGTAAAAAATTGAGCTACAGCCGTGAAACTCGGCCTGCAAATGTCGTTTCAAGAGTTATGCAAATGATCAAACTGTCAGTGCTAATGATGTTATAGAAATCATGTAACGCACATGAGAACGACGCATCATACATCATAAAAATTGCCGTGTTCTCACTTACGCGCAAATGGAACTGGATTTTCTGCTTTGATTCTTCAAGTTGTGTACAAAGATGCCTTTTAGACGTACTCGAAGATGCTACGAACAATTATCGGATTTATAGAAAGGTCGCATCATGGGCCTTAAGGAAGCTGGTTGATCCAACAGACGTATCAGTCGCCATCTTAGTCGGAGCGATATGGCAGTTGCTCGTGTTGACAACGGTGGATCAGAGAAGGTAAATGTAATCATCGCAGAGACTCAGGACGCCCCAGACAGATAAGTACTCGAGAGGATCTTACAGTCAGGAGAGGAACCACGTCCACACGAATGGCGTTAATATCAGCTATTTGATGGCATTTGCCATGCTCCAATTATAAAATTGTATTCATCACGAATTCACAAATAATTTTTTTTAATATTTCATATACTTATACGTATGACAACACATTTGAAAACATTGACAAAATTTATTACTACTATAGCATATGATGTCACAAGCCTGAGTGGAAAAGTATTTTTCCCTTTTGGGAAAATAAACAAATCTGCTAAAATATGTTGCTCACGAAAACGTTGTATTTCACAACAAATTTCTGCTCGTCTAAATCCCCACTAGTAAAGTTCACCGCTATAAAACATCCATTCTAAAATTATTTCAAGATCAGGTCAATTTAAAAGCGGTAAAGCTACTGTAAGGTACAGTCAAGAACCAACCTGGATCACTGCGATCTTCTGCAGCACTGACGAAAACAATTCTGGATCAGACCGATCCTTGATATGGATGATATGATTCTTTCCACAAATTCAACATTAGAAACAGATATCTACTTATAAAGATTGTGGGGATTCAAGAAAAATTGATGCAGGATAAGCTTCAATACGAAATATCATGATCTGGTGCCTTTTTTTACTACGGATTATGGCGATCCAAGCAAAACTACATCAGAGTGATCTTTAGTAAGAAATATCAAGATTTGGTGTCATTTTAGGGGTCATATATCAATCACTATTATCCATCACTTTCACTTGAAAATCATACACACATCAAAATCTCATCAAAGAATAGTAATGTAATGAAGACTTCGCAGGTCCATGGGACATGCTGAGTTTTTTCACACTGAGGCCCTTGGATCGTGATTAGTCAGATAACTTGTCACTGGCTTGTCTGACGCAAAATTGCTTCTTATAGGTTCCTTCTTGCACCTCCGCTATATTCCGGGACAAAGCGAGGGCGAGTTATCCGCCATCAAAGCTCTTTGACCTGTCGTGAAATGTTACATAAATATGTTCTATTTTGAAACTTCAATATATATTTTTCCAGACTAGCTATGCATTATTTTATACACTGTCAATTCCTTTTAATTTGTCTCTTTATGATTCATCTTTTAAAATAGTTTAATTCGATATCACACGGAGTGATCTTCGGTACTAAATATCAGAAATTGGTGTCCTTTTTTGCTACGGATTATGGTGATCCAAGTACAATGATATCAGTGATCAGTACGAAATATCAGAAACATGTCCTTTTTTACTACAAAATGTGGAAATCCAAGCATAATAAAATTTGGATGATCTTCTTTACGCTCCGGTTAAGATTATCCGTTGGCCAGCCACTTCAACGGACCACAGAATCAACAAAGGTAAACGCGTTTCCGCCTTTGTTGGTTCTGGTTCTCTGCTCTTTTAATCTGACGAAGGGGGCTATTCTTTTTCTCCCAAATTACTTGATAGAAGACATATTTATAATTGCAGATTTCAGTGATATATTATATAAAGTATGTTACAGCAGAATTGTATTGAAAAACTAGATATGAATCTAAGATATAAAAATCAAACAAAGAATGATTTCTTGAATTGCCAAGCTTCACAGCATTCGATACGCTAGTTTACTAACGACATATTTATAATTGCAGACTTCAGTGACATATTATTTAAAGTATATTACAGTAGAATTGTATTGAAAAATCTAGATATGAATCTAAGATATAAAAAAAAAAAACCAAGAATGATTTCTTGAATTACCAAGCTTCACAGCATCCGATACGCTAGCTATCACTACTTACAATCAATGTCTAAGTATTGCAAATCTTTTATTTATGTCGAGCTCGAAAACTGCTTTTTCTTTAGAATTTATGTTCCCGAACGGCAATCAGTGAAATAGGAAAGTATGCTTTCAGTCTGCCGACAACCCTCGCTGTGAGATTAGTTGCCGCTGTTTTTTCTTTTTTCTGAGGGGGATGTCTTTTAAGTGCAGTAAAGTATAGATTAAAGATATGTTAATGTCAAGTTTGAGTGAGAAAATCGCATAATGGATTGCGACTGTTGTTTGTTAATAGATTAGTGTCCTATAAGTCATCGGAAAATTTTCTATTTTGTATTTCTACGAGCATTAATTGATAGTTTTCAATATCTACAGGCCATAATGTCAGAGAAAGCACAACTGCATATACATTTTTAATAGTCCAATATGACTAACAATTTAATATAACTAATAGTGCAATATGACCGGGGTGACTACCAGTTGAAGACCCAGACCGGTCTGGGTTATTAAATTAATCCAATTCAATCTATTCAGTGAGCTGCAAGTATTGATGGCAGAAAGTTTTATTGTAAAATTCTTCCTGTATTAAGAGTACTTTCTTTTTCGTAACGGACAGCTGAATTTCTGCTTCCTAGGAAGCAGCTGGGTGTATATATGTTTTTACAGCGAAAGTCAATTTTCGCTTATATTTATTCAGTGTATAAAAAGTCTAAGTGTTTCTAGATTAATAATATCTGAATCTCCTGACTAGAATTTTAGAATAATGCATGTTTGGTAATTCCAATATTCTAATAATCTTGATAAAATTGCTTTAAGAGTCAGACGTCATCTTTAGGAAAAGTTCTGTAATGTAGTTGTACTGATTCTTTCAAGTTCCCAAAGTAAATTTATTTTGCTTCACCACAACTCGCTCTTGGCAGTATGAGGACGAGTTGAACCCAGAAACACAGTTTGGGCGGTGAATCCTTCATTGACCTTGACAGGTTCAAAACAAAGGCTTCTGCGACAGTTACAGCATTCATGATCGACGGTGCAAACCCCTTTTCTTCCCGGGTTGTGAACCTTTTTGCTTTTGCAAACTTATTTTGGTTGAACAAGTATATTTTCCTTGAAGTATATTTGAGGGATAGTAAAAAATAGATGCATTTCAAATTATCGCATCAAACACTTTTCATTTTCTCTGAAAATCGTGATATTGCGATAACAAATTGATTTTTGGTGTTCGAGTTAGACTGGACAAAACTTTCAAACACTAGTTTTTTTTTAATAAATATCTGATGTGAGCAGCACATGACTTTCTCTATATAATGCAACGAATTTATTTCTTCACGGTTAAAAAATGATGTATAAATTTCACGGCAAAATATTTTTAACATTGAATTGTCCATTGGGCGCTTTTCTGGAGGACAACGTGTAAAACTATTCTGCGGTGCCGAATTAACTGATATTTCGCGCAACTCTACATTGATAACTATCAATATCGATAGCATCCGCAGTAAGCAATACAGTCCACATATTGAAATGTTTTAATAATTAATTTATATATTTGGCATCAGTTTCGTGAATTTAGCATCATTTTTTAATTTTGACAGTATTTTCCCACAAATCTGGGGCGAAATATCGTCAAATTGGCTATATTTCGCTAATGTAGTTGCTAAATTCGACAAATTTATCGCCAAACGTTTCAAATAGACGGAGAGAGAAGCTTTTCTTATATATAAATGATTAGTGGCAAATTGTTGGTCGTCAATATACAAAATTATCACCCAAAATATATTTTCTCGTTAATGGAACGAACTAGATCCACGAGAATATTATTAAACTATTTTTCACATAATACTATATATAGGGGGGGGGGGGGCGCCCTTGGATTCCCATTCGTTGGTTTGGAGGACAGAAGTCGGGGCCAAGAGTATGGTAAACCTGTGCTATAGCGTTTTGTCCAAAATATATCTTCGGGTCTTATCGAATAACCGGGGATATGATTCGTAGCAGAGAGTGACGCAAGAGCCGGCCCAAATACATATAAAACGTGAACATATTTCACAATAGTTAATACTTTTTTATGTAAATTTTTGATGCATTTATTTGAAAAACGTGTAAACCAAAATTCTTGTAAAACGAACTTACATTTTCAGTCTAATTTATCCGTTTAAAAGACATAATAACTAAAATAAGATACTTTATTTCCGACAAAGCAAGTATTTACAATTTTCGTACTAATAAAGATTTTACTTTATTTTATATATATTTAAAAGTTTATAACCTTGAGCAAAAACTCCCTATTCTGAAGCGCCGAAGTCTGATAGAAGCACCCGCATCCATTTAAACGATAAAATGTAGGTGTGTAGGATAGTTCCTGAATACTTTGCAGTTCAGACATTCCATGTGTGAAACGAAATCCCTCTGCTTTAGTACATCTTAACTTCATTTTTCGTTCGTTGTTAAACTTGGCTCAGAGATGGACTGACATCACCAGACTCATACGCGTAGGTGGAGAGAACTGAAGCCAATTTGGCTTCAGGCGAGTATTTGGGTTCATTTAAATGTTTGTTTTGGTTTTTGCAGTTCTCCTCTCAACAGAATGTAAAAAATGTGTTTGTTTTTACTTGACGTATTTTTGTCATAAACATGTCAATAAAAATTTCTGGCAAGGATTCGCGAGTAAGACTAGGAGCAAAGTAAAAAGATACATTTGGCACATAATCATTATTAGTAACCTTTTGAAATGGGTTTCAACAAAATATCGCTCGGAGAAAAGGATAAAGTTTAAAGAGACTTTTATTTCTATTTTTAAAGCGAAAGGATTTGGAATTCAGGGATTTCGGAAAAATGGTTTTTAAAATTAAAGCTTTGCAATAACATTTAGACTTCAATGATGAAATGTTCGATAATACTGTTTTAAAGGTTACGTAAGGCAGCAGTTTTATAAATGAAAGAAATATTGTTAGTGGCGGGCGAGTTTTCGATGCGATTTATTCTTTTAAAATAAATCGCCAAATGTATATTGTAATTTTAACCATACATTTAAAAGAATTTGATGTGGACAACACATAACTTTTCCAAATTAATACGATAAATTTACTGCTTTCACAGTGAAAAATGATGTGTAATATTTACGGCACAAAGTTTTTAATATTGAATTGTACATTTGGCGCTTTTCCGGATGACAGCATGTAAAATTATTTCCAAGTACCATTTTAACTTATATTTTGCGCAACTCTAAATTGACAATTATCAAAAGTGATAGCATCTACAATAAACAATATAGCATATTTATTAAAATATTTTTATAATTAATTCATCAATCAATTTGGCGTTATTCCGTTGTTGAGCCCCCCAGACCGTCCGACCTACCAGAAAGGTGTAAGGTAACTGTTTGGACGGCCGGGAATTGCCACCCAATTTAGACCGGAACCCAGTGGGGCAGGCATCCTCCTTTACCTACCACCAACCTCTCGGAAGGACTTACAGACCCACATGTTTAACGTGATCGTACTCCGCATGAACACGGCGGCAGTTGTGGCAGCGTGCAAATTCAGCGCGCAAACCACCGGGCTACCGAGTCCGAAATCTGCCAACAGCACGCGGTGTTCCCAGGTGGTCACCCACCCAAGTACTAACCGCGCCCGATGCTGCTTGACTTCGGTGATCTAACGAGAACCGGTGTTTTCAGCATGGTAGGGCCGTTGGCCTGGCGTTATTCCGTGAATTTATCGTCATTTTTGCAATTGTGACTATGTTTCCGTCAATCTGGGGCAATGTTACCATCACAATAAGCAATATAGTCTATATTTATTAAAATATTTTAATAATTAATTCATCGATCAATTGGGCGACATTCCGTTAATTTAGCGTCATTTTTGCAATTATGGCCATGTTTCCACCACTCTGGGACCATGTTTCCGTCAATTGAAGACATATCTATTCGCCGATGTTTCGATATCAAAATAAAACGTTGCTTTTTGTAACTTTCATCTGCTGGTGTAAGTTGTTGCATTTAATATGCAATACAAACAAAAGCGGACAGGGCTTTGAGTGTTCGAGGGCAGGGTCGGGATCGGGTGAATTATTTTGAAAAATTATTAGGCTAGGATTGTGTCAAATCTTAATATTTTCCGGCCGGGTAGGGTAAAAATTCCAAAATTAGATCCATGCAGACCTCTAATATACTGGGCTTTAAAATCCAATATTCTAATTTCTTGAATTTTACACTGATCGTTTAGCTTTTTTAAACTTGCAATCAATGTGTCATTATTGTGAATATCGCGCTAAAAGTTCAAAATGGCACGATGTAAACTTACATTTTTTAGCATTTAAACTTTTTAAATTTTGCTTCTCTGGGTAGAACTATTTTTTTATCATCTCCGAGCGGTGAACTTTTAAACAAAAACTGTCTGAAACCAAAGTATAAACTAAGGGGGGGGGGGGATGTAACTTTTCTACTTAAAATAAACTTTTTTTTTGTGGATTTTTGTATTTTCAACGCGCTTTGTTAGGGTGTCTCAAAGGAGCTTCTTCAGGGCTTACCATGTCTACGTTGTACAATGAGCATGATTGCGCATGGAAAACACGAAGCGCTGGAATGAATTTAGTTAAAAATAGAAGATTTTAACTTGAGTGGTTTTATCTGTATTGCATTGACGCTAATCTGACGCTAATTGCCGCTATCTAGAACCGGACAAATCCGAGCAAACTATTCTAGTAAATAAGAAGCTTAACTTAAATTAAATAATGAAATTTAATATAATGGTTCATATAGATAATAACCTGCCTACTAAAATGACTCACTTAGAATCGGCCAATATAAACTAATTGACGTAAACATTGTTATACATTGATTTTTTTATGAACATGAGTTGAAGAGACACTTTCATCAGTTTACAAATCAATCAGTTACAAATCAATCAGTTTACAAGTATATATAACGTGATAGTTCAATTTATCCTATGATATTGCTAAGATTTTAACATTATAGTACCATTCAAATCATGTTTTTCTATTTTTTTTAATGACCAGGCACTTGATAATTAAATCATTTGCCTGATTAGTGACCGAAGCGTAAACCATTCTGCCGTCAGAACACGTTGCTCCGGCTCACCACTAAGGTCGGATAACATTGCGTCCTTCGGCGATCCAATTTTGACCAGAACTCAATGGGGGTGGCAACCAAAGAACCGTACCCTTCTTCCTCTGATATGTCACCTCTCGGAAGGACTTTTTCACTTATAGATTTATCGTGTCCATACTCTGTAGACACGGGGATAGTTTTAGGTGGCGGTGGGGATTAAACTCAGATCATTCTCGTGCGAGCATTTCTCTATATCCACTGGGCTATCCCGGATCCCATTCAAATCATAACATCAGACTCGAATTATGATCGTGCTACTGAAATTATACTATTGTGACAATAACCAAAATATCTGGAAATCGACAATAACCAAAATATCTGGAAATCGGCAATAACCAAAATATCTGGAAATCGGCAATAACCAAAATATCTGGAAATCGACAATAATCAAAATATCCGGAAATCGACAATAACCAAAATATCTGGAAATCGACAATAACCAAAATATCTGGAAATCGACAATAACCAAAATATCTGGAAATCAACAATAACCAAAATATCTGGAAATCGACAATAACCAAAATATCTGGGACATAGCTGGTCGAATGAGTGCAGAGAACGGCGCATTGGCTACGCGGGCCACAGTTATCGCAAACGATGTATTACGAGTTCAGAGCTTTTTCAAAAAGTGACCAAATTAGTCGCTGAAAGGGAATAGTATATAAATAATAGTAGTGCTGGCATTGTTATTCGAAATAGCGCTAGGTAACTTATCATATCTACAACTACAACTTGCTGTAACGTCAAGTTACTTCCATTTTTTAACGATAACAGTGGTACTAGTTACTTGCTAACGGAGTAATAGGAAATTAATTACACTTTCAAAGCAACATTATCCAACTGTGGAACTATTCTTTCAACTAATATGAAACAAGGTATTGCATTAGCAATTTTAGAATTAACAATACCATTTTCAATTATGAAATTGTATATACTACTATTTACTGTGATTGAATAAAATCAAAATATAAAGCTGCCACTATATAATGCTTGATAATTCCAATATAACAAACGAAGAACATTTTATCACTAGTAAGTCAATAGTAATTTAATAGAGCTAGAAATGATGAAGAGCTAGCTAATTGATTATTTGGTCACAGCAGTAAGCCTTAATTGAAACAAACCTAGTATTAAACATTAAATTTATCTGAAGAGCAATATATATAGACTGAAATAATAATTTCAAATGTAATTTAAAAAAATAATCACAATTTAACAATAATATAAGTTTTTAGAATTTTAACTCCTGGTTTAAATAACAAAATGATAAATAAAAAAAAATCTTGGATATATGTTTTTTCGATTACCTCTGGACGGTAGCAATAGAAGTTATTTAGTCCAAACTTGGTGCTTCTGATGCGATGAAAAGATTGAAATACAGAAACAGAGTTTATCCTTTTTCAAAGACACCCGTTGTTTTGAAGCGCACTTTCTATTTCCGCGTCTCGAATGCGATACTCTGTCTGAAGGTAAATCGTTGTTTTTGCCCCAAACAGCCGCCTCCTGCTATTTTAAACACCGTGACATACCTTGTACCCTTTCATTAGACTACAGTGCAGACAGTTTGCATCCAAGTGAAGTAACTGAATATGCATACAAAAATGAAAGAGGGACTCTTACGTGCCAACGTATGGCCACTTATCATTTCAAGTTTATTTTTCAAATTTATCTTTAAAATTCTGACTCTAGAACTTGAAACTATCAATTTTCAATTATTTCATTTTTCTATAATTCACAAATAGTATTTTATAATAAGTATTTTATTATGAATTTTTACTATAAAATATTTACTATAAAATACTACTATAAAATATTTAATATAAATCAGTTGGTCAATTTATTTGAATAAGTGAGGTGACGTTTCTTATTTGTCCTTAAGATCAAGCTGTTTTCTGCTTTCAAAACTAGTTGAATAGTATTTATTTGTATTTATGCTGTATTTACAAAGTTTTTACATTATTAAGTTTTTATTACAGCATTTTTTTTTTAGCATTCATTGATTTTTACATGTTCCATATATATGGAATTTAATATGTGGAAATTTAATTTATTAGAATCTATTAAAAATGCTATTAGTAGTATTAAATTGTCTAGATCTATATATAATATTGATAATATTAAACACTCCATAAATGATTTGCAAAGATCTTTTATTATCACCTATGTTGATAAAGCCTCTAATAATTATGCTATTATTTGTAAAAAATTTTATATACAATTTCTGTTAGATTATTTAAAGAATAATAGTCTTTTTAAACTTGATTTACATTCCAGTAATAGTATCAAATTGAAAATTATCAATATGTATAGTGATTTAAATATTAAATATAAATTTCTTAAATTTCCATATATAGTGCTTATTCCTAAATTTCATAAAAATCCTATTAAATTTAGAACAGTAACTAGTGGTCATAATACTTACTCTACTACTGCGAGTAAATTACTACTAAATTCTTTAAATCTAATAAATGATAGTTTACGTCAGTCTAGCAATAATTACCGTATTCTAAATAATAGTAAATAATTAAAGAATAAATTAACATCTCTTAGTAAACTAATACGATTTCAAATTTTTAATTTTAAAGATTTTTTTAATAATTTTAAGATCTCAGATCTATATGATGTAATTTTAGCTCTATATAATGCTTATATTACTAATCTATCAACTCAAACAAATTTTATAAATTTTCCTAAACTTCTTCACTTTGTTATTTTCAATAATTATACTTTTCAAGGAAATAAATTATACTTACAAGTCTCAAGAGTTCCACAGGGTGGCTGCAGTAGCAGTATGTTAACTAATTTATACCTTTATCATTATGAACAGTCTTTTACTTCAATGGATTATACATTTTACAGATATGTTAATGATCTGATTTGCTTAGTATATACTGAAAATTATCTCATATAGATTTCTATCCAGACAATTTGGAATTAATCTCTAATGAAGCTACGATTAGTAATAATATTAATTTTTTGGATTTAAATCTTTTTATTGCACCTTTTAATAAAATTGTTTCTAATTTATATGATATATATATATATATAAAACTATTTTAATTTTAACATTAATAAACTCTTACCATTTAATTCCTGCAACTCGATTCAATTGTTTAGAAATATTATACAGCTTTTAAGAATTTATAGATTATTTGATAAAAAATTTCATGCAATGCATATAAATAATCTAAAACTTACCAGCAATTTATATAAATATTCCTCTTATTTAGTAAATGGTATAGTTAAAAAGTTTAGATTAGCTGGATTTTCATGAATTCTATTCATAGTAACTTATATTAGCCAGACATCACCATTCTCTTGTATTAATAATACTTTTACTTTTACATCCACTTAAAGATAAGCCTTACTATTATAAGCCCCACTTTTTTGTAGCTCTTATTGTATATTATTACTTTTTCTTGACTTTTCGCATTACTGTTTTTTATTTCTTACGAATAGCAGCAGTAGATCATTTCTTTTTCCTTTGCGAATGGCAGCACTGATCTCTTCATTCTGTGTTCAAGGGCTCGACTGGTTCGGGCATATGCAGTGTTTTCTCCCAGGTATTCTTGTTTTCTTTTATTTTTTTTTCTTTATGTATGTTGCCCAAGTAGAAATAGTTTATAGATATAATCTATCTATTTCTTCAGAAACATACATATTTTGTGTTTGCTTCGACAAAATACTTGGACCCGATGAAGAGTTTTGGCTAAGTGAATAATTTCGTTTTTTAGGCCTAGTCCTTGTCCACGTATATAGCATTAATGCTTGGATTTTTTGTTTTTCTATTATCGTTTCCATACCATTGAAATCTGTTGATTTTCTTTAACTTGATGACTCGAAATTTGTATATTTTTTTCCATTTGATTGAAGATTTGCTGTTTTATACTTTTATTTTGTGGGTTTGTTAGAAAGTTAGGTTTTTCGAGTTGCAGCTTCTCGTTTTCCTATCATTGGACTTTCAAACTATTATTATTACATACATACATATATATATATATATATATATATACATATATATATATATATATATATATATATATATATATATATATATATATGTATGTATTTATGTACATATGTAATGTAAGTTATATGATTGATGGTTCTTTTTTTAATACTTCTTTTTAATTTGTAAGCATAATTTATGTTAGGGTATTTTGAGTTACATCTTTTCTCTATTCTTCATTTTCTTTTTCCACTTTTTGCATTCTTTTGCCAAATTACACTGTGCGTTCTGCCGTCAAGTGAAGGAGCTTTGAATATTTAATTTTTAGATAAAAAAATGTCTATTATACATCACTAAGTTATATACTCTCTCCTTTCAGTATCGTACAGTTTAGTATGCTGATCTGAAAAGTCAAGACATTGCATTAAAATATAGGTGACCATAGACCATTTAGGATAGGATTAAACTCAACTCATTTTTAGTGCAAATGCTGTAAATACAGATATAATTTGTTGACTAATATAAAGCAAAATTCTCAATGTTAACTATTTCAGATGATAAATTTATTATCTAGATATATACATTGAATCTTTCACAGTTGTCGAATCTGGAAATTTTGTCAAATCGAATATCCTTTTTCTAGCAACTAGACGAAATATACGAAACAAAAAATGACACTGATTCAACAGCTAAAGATAGAAACCATATTTGTATTGGCAGAGACCCAAGTCTCTGAAATGAGAGAGGTATTAAAACTTTGAAGGCGTGTTTATCATTTTTATGTATATTATATATCATTTGTCATTTATTTTTTTTTTAAATATGCAGAAATTATCTATATGAAGCAAAGCAAAGCTTTCATTTAGATGACTTACCGATTTGTGTATGTTATCTAAGTGTAAGTGTAAAAATTGAAGATTTTTAAATTTATTTAAGATTAGAAAATGCATATATTTTAGGACTTTCTACAATCATTTAATTTTTTTGCACATCTCATGCATAGTAATTAGTATTATTATCTATGTGTTAATGCTGTTTACGCCTTTTAGAACATGTACTGTATCAGAATAAATATAATTATAATGTAATCCGTTTAAGATTTATAAAAAGGCTAAGAATGCTTAAAAATGTGTGCTTTTCAAGCACCAAACGATTTGTGTAAACATAATATGCATCGAGACAAACTTTTTTATTTATAAATCAAGTAATAGTGGCTGATTCTGTTTTATTAAAAAAAAATTATAAAGATTGGACAGATATTTTTTAACTTTAGAAGCCGGTTTGAGACTGGAAGGCATGTTTTAAGGTTCCTAATCAAGATAGAATGCTTTATGGATAAAATGTAAAAAATCATGAGAAATAATTAATAATGAATATAGACGAAAATTAAATATCAATGGCACTATAAAAAATGAATATATTTTCTATAAGCTGAATCTCTATCTCAATATTTCATAAATAACTTCTAAACAATTGTTTAATTCAATTCAAACTAAAATAGACCCAGAACTTCTCACTAACCGTTTCTGTTTCTCGTTACCATTGCTTGGGAATAGATTCGATTGTAGCATATACGATATGTTTGCTCGATATCGGGCATGATATTTTCAATATCTTATAAATATCTTCAAAATAACTGCTTAATTTAATTCAAACTAAAATGTGTCCCAGAACTTCTCACTAACTATTATTTTTACGTTACCATAATTTGGAATGGTTTCGGTAGCATATTCGATATACAATATTCGATTGTAGCATATAATGCTACAATCGAATATGGTTAAAAAAAACTTTAAAGCATTTTTAACACTTTATATATTGTCACGAAAACAAGCAACACCAAAAATATTTTAATTATCCTTAAACCTTTATAAATATGCTCTTAATGGGTCAAGATAGTTGGTAAAGTTTTCCGATGATATGATTTTTTTATTTTACTATAGTTTTATAAGAAAGAAACCATTGCTACTAAAATGTGTATTACCTATTCCATTTAGTTCGAGATGAAACGTAGAGTTAGTAGATTTCTGGGCAGTTTTGCGATTAAAAGAGAAGGGGGGGGGGGAGCTAAAATCATTTAATCGCCAAACTACATTGTTTAATCGACCTGTGGTGAGAGTGTATATTTTCAGGTTTACTTCTAACTTTATCCAAAGGACGACAAAAGTTTTCGTTAAATTGAAAATTAACATAATTGGGATACATAAAAAATGTTCTTACATCTGGTAGTACAAAAACTACAACTAACCCAGAACATGAGATCTGGATACTTTCTCATCGTTTGGATATATCTTACAAGACAATGTCTGTCTATCTGCGTCTCTTTTAGCGGAAAATCGAAACTTCAGACAGCCGCGAAATTTGTTGCACGTGTACCTAAGATCTACGGAAGTTACGTGCTCGGCTGGGATGTTTTTAAAATTCGAATTAGCTTCATAGTTATGAACTTTTAAAACGAAAATTGATTTGTTCCGCCATTCCGTCAAATAAATTAATTCGGGGTCGAGATTGCCCAGTGATTAAGAAGTTGGGATCGAACACTGTCCAAAACTATCTACGCGGAGTATGGGCACGTTAAGTTCCTGTAGACCCAAAAGTATATTCGAGTGGTGGTCAGGGGAAGGTGGTTGCAGGCTCTGTAATTGCCACCCATACTGCGTTGCGGTATAAATAGGGTGCCACCGTCCAAACAGTTGCATTACACCTTTAGTTTATATAGGTCGGATGGTATGGGTTGAAAAAAAAAATCAATATATTCATTACGGCTATGCAGAAGATTTCTTTGTACACGTTGCATGAACGTTTCAGAAATCTGTCACGACGGGAACTGGGGTTTAAAATTCAAAATTCTAAATTTGCAAATTTAAAAGATATCATTCTATTTTTTGTTCTTGTATTATCTATAAGTATTGTGCTAAATAAAAATGGCAAAATTCGGAAGGAAACTCACTGAGATAGCATTTAATTGTTTTTTAATTATACTGTTTTATTTTCCCTACTGTACATGGTATAAGATATATAATGACGGGGTCAAAATTTTTGACTGATGAGCACGTTTCAAGCATCTCGAATCAAACGCTTTGAACTGATATCTGTGTGTGTGTGTGTAGTGTATATATTTGTATATGTATGTTAATATGTATGTCGTGTGTGTGCGACTGTGGTTGCGTTATGTTACGAACGAATAGAGCTTTTCTTATAAAATTTGGTACAAACATAACAATCGGTTAAAGCATGAAACCTATTGATTTTAAACGTAATCGAATGCTCGAAAGACCTCCGATTTTTGAATGAAATAAAAAAAAATCATTAAAAAATCAGAACCTTCAATATTGTAAAGTAACTAATCATTTATTATGTAATTTGTCGTTAGAAAACTAATAGTACTAACTTTCTTGAGATTATGCACGTTTTTCAAAAGAAATATAAAAACATTGCATAAAATTAAAAACATAGAATTAACGTTCGTGAAATTTATTCATTTTTCACATACAACATTGTGCGACAAATTTGTTAATATCAATCTAGTGGATCTAGTTCGTTCCATTCACGAATACTTTCTGTAATTGTTTTGTATTTTGATGCCAAACAATTCGCCAATAGTCATTTATATAATATAAGGTCTTCTCTTTTTATCGTCTGTGTCACTTGGAGATGAATTTGATGACTCATTTAGCGAAATATCGCTAAAAATATAAAAATAATCCTGAAGTAACGAGAACGACACTAAATTGATGCAATAATTATCAAAATCTTTTAATATAGAATATTTTGATTATTGCTGATGCTATAAATATTAATAATTGTCAGGTAGATTTGCGCAAAATATAAATTAAATAGTTTTGTTTTACATGTTGTCATCTAGAAAAGCTCCAAATATACAATTTAACGTTACAAACAATCTGCCGTGAATCTTGTACATTTTTTTGATGCAAAAAAAGTAGATGTGCATTGTGTAGGAAGAGTTATGCGCTACTCACATCAGATTTTTTCATCTGCTGTTTGATATATCATAGCCCTTGATTAACATGCTATTTTCACTGGCATGCACTGGCTCTTCTTTCATTACCTTTCAATGGCGTCTGTTCGATAACTACTTTTTCTTCCTGCTTTATTTTGTTCCTTTCTGAATCCTCACGCTTATTTTAAGGGCGTAGGTGGTTCTTTTTTATTTTTTGCTATGTCACGTATTTTCAAGTATTTTAGGACCCAGGCATTGCTATGAAATTAATTCTAGTAAGTAATATAAAGGAAATATCTTAAATTTATAAACATGTGTTTGGCGGGAAAAATCTTTATGTAGTAAAATTTGTTAAAGTAACCACCTTGTTATTATAGTGACTTGAGTCCACTTCGACATTAAGAACTTACCATTTCGTTCCAATAGCTCAACGGTAGATCATCGGCTGGCCAGTTCAAAGCTCCAGAGTTTGATTCCCGGTTGTAGCAGCAAGGTTCTTTACAGACTACCTGAATAAAGTGCTAACTGAGTCTATATATCATGATATATCAGTACGCAAAATGTTTATTATGGTTTTTCCGGAATATTAACTTTTAATTTCTAATTTTCTCAGTCCCTTAGGGTGTCATTTTAACCATGTTTCACCAAATTTGTTCTAGAAAATATACAACTTGAACAGTAGAAAGATGATTTAATCCGGAACTCCCTTCGTTGACTTAAAGCAATTACTTTTCTTTGAAAAGGAAGTAACACCTACCCACTTTATCGCACACTATCTTGATGCATATTACCAACCTACCATCATGATGAAAAGTGCGAGAATCCAATCAAGTAGATGTCAATATTGCGAAATAATGCATGACTTTCTCTAAGAAATGTGATATCATTACTTTAAAAGACGACACAGAGAAGTTGGAAGCCTCCAGGAATTTTTATTGTGTTACACTGACAAAACCACCCATAATCCGACTTCTAGGTTAAGAGAGGTACAATAGGGAAAACGAGTCTTGTCCCGTTATAACAATTCACATCACGTACAGCGTTATAGACCTTGAACTTTTGCAGATGGGAAGAAGTAGTATATCAAGATGTTCTACTTATTCCTCCTCATACCATGACACACAAATGCAAAGTTAAAAAAAAGTTTCTGATATATAGGGACTTAACTATTTCATGTCGGCTGAGATAAAAGCTCTGTAAGGTTGGATCATTTGAAATTATCTGGCAATAAATTACTCACTATCAAATCACGTAGGTAGATATTATTTCTAACATGACTTAGCTATATAAGTAACGACTTTTCTCTCAGTTAAGTGAGGGGAGAAATTTGCTTTTGTGTGGAATATATTACTGAAAGTCAAGGTTCTGTCTTGGAGAAGTAATATATTTGGTGATTTAATATCTAAAATCTAACGTAAGTTCCGAACCTCAATTTTGAGAAATGTCTGATTTGATAAGTTGACATGGCCTATAACATCGAAGTGGAAGAAATCAATAATCATTTTTCTTCTGAAAATACTCAAGAAAGCTTTCAAATTCCCTATGTGTATGTTTTACTACTAGTATGTAGAATATTTTTTAATTAAAAAGATTTTTAATTATTTTTAAAGTATTCTGAAATTGCGATTTATAGTTTATTTAATGATTTTATTTATTTAGTCATTTATAATTACCTTTATTCATAGATAAGTAGAAAATCTACCCTGGCTTCCAGGGATTGATAGAATTCATTTATTCAATTTTTTAAAAAGGGCAATTACTGCCCTTCCATTGTTTAGCAATCACTTATTTAAGCAAATGAACAAAATACACGTTCAATTTGCATAAGAGCCTTTGGACCAAATTAACAAATTAATCCTCTTAGAGAGCGCATAGGTCACTTAATTCGCTTATGCAATCTCGGTATACTCGCGGAGGGAGCGTAATACTCTCTAAAACGCTGAGATTCCGAAGTAAACAGGTTCCTTCTTTGATACAAGGTTGAGTCCGCAGCACGCGAAAAGGCTCCATTTAAGGGCCTAAATACATCTAAATTTAAACTACAGTTTTATAAGGGAAAGCTATATGCATTGAAAATTTAGTTTAAAAATATTCTAATATAGAAATACGAAAAACTAGGCTGCAAAGTACTCCATTCTCTGATCGCACTTCCCTAAGAAAATATTCCTTAAAAATAAAAGGAAATTCTGCGAGGTCTATATAACCTTTGGTTATTATTTCCCTCAATTAATTTATGTTAGACTTTATATTAACAACTTCTCACTGGTTCGGTTTTATAGACCTATCGAACCAAGTGACATTCTACTATTCTGCATGAGTTTCGGATCGCGAGTGAGGAAGTCATTTGGGAATGCATTCTGATGAAAGGCTGGTGAAAATTGGGAGTTTTCGAAGGAAGTTGAAAGTGCTGGGAGTCGAGACAATGTGCGGGCGAAAAAGGTGGAAAGTGCACGGCCGTGGAGCAGGCACCATCATTGATTCAACTATGATTGAGAGGATCTAGTATTACTAGTTGACCAAGACGATGTTTAAATGTCCTAGGAAGACGTTGGGTAAGCATCGACGCTTTATAGCAATTCCAATGATTTCGTAAAGATAGTATATCACCAGGCCCGGTCAAAATTCATTAAAGTTCTATTTTTGTTGAAATAACCGGGATCTGCAATACTGTCTGTTTTAGTATCTCTCTATATTTATTTACGCAGCCAGCTGCTGTATTATTATTGAGTGCACAATAAATGTGTGAAGTTAACTCCCTGCATCAGTGTGTTATTCCCTGGCCAATGTGTTATTGGCCTTTCCATAATCGAGAAATGACAGAATGGTCCACAGAAAAGAAATCAACTACTGTCTTAATATAGTATCCTGCTTCAAGCCTACTAACAGTACGCCAGCATGGAAAATTTTCTAAACGTATCCTTTGTGTCATAAAAGCTAATCTAATCCAAAATCAACCCTAACGCTCTTCAAAAAAGTTTCTTTAAGCATTTATACTCCTAGGTACAAATGAGTCGTTTTTCCCTCATGCCTAATTTTCATATTGTTGTTGTAGGAGAAAATCGCTATTGAAATAATCGTTTAGTATTTGTATATACCGATCAACAACAACAGTAAGTTTTACCCAATAAAATCCAGGAATTCTTTCGCTGTTTGAAAATTATCTTCTTTGAAGGCAGTGTACACGACTCAATTTCATTCTACGGATTTTACTTGTTTCCACATGAAGAGAAGCACGTACAAGATATAGCATACGCAAGATTTATTTTTATTATTTACGCATAAGATTTAGTTTCCTAAACTAAATATCATATCACTGACTATAGAAGTCCACATATCCCAAATAATATTCTGCTCTCTCAATGTTGTCTTCTTTATTCTTCGGTACATTCAAAATGAACCTAAACAATGGTTCCCCATTGAAATCAACTTCGTGAAGTTACAGCAGGAAACAACAATCAACACACAACTGAAGTCCTGAATCTGCAACTGTACTGGCGTCACAATTATTAAAGTGTAGTTCAACATGGAATTGGATGTGCCAGTTGCCAGCCGAAATTCCGTACGAAATTGATAAGGTAATTTATTTTAAATTACTTGCGGCGTTTGGAGGTGCGAGTTCAGTTGTCAGGTGATAAATGAGGTTGTGGATTGTCTCATTGATCGAAGTTGACAACTCTCAACTCTAGAAAAAGTGACTTTCGTTTCAAATTTACAAAGGTATAAGTTCTAATTTATCCAGTTCTATTGAAGATCTATTTTTAGAATACTGAAGGGGCAAATCTGTTTACTTGCTAATTTGGAGAATGCTTGATTACTTTCCCCTATCTAGATTAAGTGACATAATAGAAATTTTGGAATTAGTGCGCTTTCCTGTTCGGTTTTAAGAAACCTTTTGGATTGTTTGTAGAAATCAAAGTAGCGCGACGTTTTCGAATAAAAGGAGGAATCAAACTAGGAGAATGATTGAAATTACTTTTCGAGTCAATAAATAGATTCGTTTATTGGGTAATTGAAATGTCTTGCGTTAAATTTAAAAATGAGGTTGGAATTCTATTCAGCAGTAAAAAATAATTCAAAATTTCTCTAAATTGAAAGTAAAATATATTCTTTGCTTAATAAAAGATGAGATATTATTTTATAAATGACGAAAAACCAATTTCTTATTTATAATTATCTTTCCCATGGCAATTTTTCAGAATTTAAATAATGTATAGACCAGAGTCGTTCAAAGGGGAAGGGGGTAGCATCACTCGAGTGGATGGCCCGGGCGTTTGGGGGTCCGGTTACTCAATTTTTTTAGAGAAGGAAGACATGAAATATTCACAAGTGGGGAATCAAATGCAGATAAATGTTTTTAGGGCCCACAATATGATCAGCAATGCATAGATGTTATTTATGGAGTTTACGAGTACATTTTGTTCAAGCCTATCCTTCGGTTACACTCTAATACAGTGGCTTAGCCATAAGCGAGATTTCAATATTTTTATGAGAAGGGGCAAATCAGATATCGGACTTTAAGAACTTTCTTGATATTATGCCACAAAAGTAAACTTTGTATGCCAGTTTATTTTAAAATTGTGACTTTTATATAGCATTATTTAAAACAAGAAAGATCAATCATGCTTAAAGCATTGATTATGAAACACTTTCCAACTTCAATGCAATTTTATTTAAAAAAGTCGAAAATGCAATACATTCCTCGGTAATATTTTAAAACTTATCACAATAGTACATTGATTTATTATATTTGAAAACTTAAACCTTCATTGAAAAAAATGAACTTCATTCAAATGACGGCATTGAAATATAAATTGCGTGGTTTAAATATCTCTAAAATGCAATACATTCCACGGTAATATTTTTAAATCTATCATAATACTACGATAATTTATTATATTTAAAAACTTCATCGAAAACAACTGAAATTAATTCAAATGACGTCATAGAAAAAATAACACGCCTGGATCTCTCTATAAAAGCAGGATTTCATTCATAACTTTCTCCATTTCATTCATCCCAATACTATAATAATTTATTTTATTTAAAAATTAAGACCATGGAGCTACAATTCATAAACTTTATGCTTAAAACTTCATCGAAAAAAATCGTCCTTCTGTTTATAAAATCAATTAATATTTCATTCATATCAGCCATGCAGACTCCATGGACTGAATTATTTTGTATTAAAGAAATACAGTAATTCTAATACAACTCATTCTACATATTTTGCTGTTTACATTTTACATAGGTGAAAAATAGGCTTAGTTGTAGAAATAATCAAATTTGAATGAGAATTTAAGCTCAAATATATTGTCATTGTGTTGTTTTAGTATGTAGATGCACAGAATTTAAGCAGAAATAAAGTAGTTTTAGGATGGATACAACACTCAATATGAATTAAAAAGAACTTTAAAAAATCACGAATTTGAAACAAGATGGATGCCATATATCATTTTGAAGTGGGTCTTGTGATCGTTTCATATCATGGTCACGTGATCGTTTCATATAAGATGTGTAATTACTATTTTAATTTTTATTTAAAAAACTACTGAATATATTTAGCTGAATTTTTTTTATATATTTTATGGAACAATTTGACTATTACCTAAAATTTTCGAAGCAATTTGTGAATTTTAAATCCGCTTAAAAAATGTTAGAAAAATTAGGTCCGATAGGGCTCAATGTATTTCATTTTTTCAACCCGGGTTCAATCCAAAACTAATTGTGTGATATTATTCATTTATATTCCCATAGGTCCTACAGACCGTCTGAACAACATACTAAAATTTCATTTTGATTAAGTCATTTTTACGGCAGTTATCGTGCTAACGGACAGACAGACTGACAGACAGACAGACAGAATGAACAAAGTCATAAAGACTTTTCAACTTTGTTGTAAAGTGTTAATTACATTTTTCCTGGAATTAAAAAATAATTACTATCATAAATAGAGGCCCGATTTAGCTATGCTGCCATAAACGAATGGACTTCATATTGAGATTTTTAGGGGAAATTAATTAGGAGACGGATTGTATTTATCCTGTGTAATAAATGAAGTACACATTTTTCACACACCATTTAAAAGTGCAAAAAATATAATAACCGCATTTGAAATACACTATTTTTATGATATTGTAAGATTAATTAACCTGCGTGCATACCTATATTAACGTTAGGAAATTGTCAACGTGTCCAGTAGATGAAGCTATGCGTCATTTCCACTATTTTATTACTTGAATGAAATTAAGTTATGATTTGATGATGCAGCATGTGGACGTAGTGTATTCGAAGTGTGAGTTATTCTGTGTATGTTTCATTATGGAATGTCCAAATTATTTCAATCTTACATAATAAAGGAATATGTCAATATCTATATGTGTACAGTCTGTTTGGGGAAATCTAAGCATCACACTGTCATGAGAGTTAGTACACGGGTACTTCAAGTCGTTCCCGGCCACCCAAACTGCTATTGTAAGCCCTCGGGTCAGTCAAGTAGTCTGGGTTTTCGACAGATACTTCAGGTCTCGAATAGGTGCACCTCGGTGTTATTTTTTTAAAATTCCGAATTACCTTTTTAGTTATTTTATGCTTTTCCTTTACTTAGGCTGATATTTAATCGTTTTTGTTATTCTGTATAATGAGCATATTCGTCACTTCTGTATGCATCTGCATTGCATCTACGAATTTGTATTGCGTCTATACAATCTTTGTACCTAGTTAATCGCATTTTAAAGAAATTTATAAATAAATTAAATAACTAATCATGCATTAAAAGCTTACATAGGTATATAGTTAAAGAGAGACTTCAAGCAAGAACCAACATTAAAAATACGAAGTCTTGAATAGATCTGTATGACAAGCCTGCATTCCCAGTATGAAATTTAGGTAGCACCACTGGCGAATGTAATTGCAAAAATGGAGAAATCACATCTTTAACTCACTTCCACGCAGACATACATTTGTATACACAAATTTAGCTTGATTACGGACATTACGCACTGTAAAACATTTGAAAGCATGTTACTGAAAGTTTCAGGAGAATCAGCTGTCCTTAATGGGGAGTAAGGTTCCTGATAGTTATGATAATATACGTGTATATATATATATATATATATATATATATATATATATATATATATATATATATATATAATGCTTCGGCAGACGATAATTAGCTGAATATTTCAGAAATGAAGCTGGGATTTTCATGAACTCCTGTACTTTTGGCATTTCTTATCAGTTTGCCGAAATTATCCACAAAGTAGATGGAAAAAAAATGAGCAAAGGTTGCAGAATGTTTTACAGTGTGAGTCCACACTTTTAAAACTAAATGACTAGTGTCCCTGTTCCAAACATCCTGTGATTAATTACTACCTGCCTATAACATCAGCTTTATCATTTTGGTTGACCTAGGCACTACATTTTTTCTGGGAATCATTCAATGTCAGTAATATACATTTTATTTAACATAATTCCGACTAAAACGGACAATTTAGGGTCACTAAAAGTTCTGGTAATTTGATAAAATTGTCGAAGACGGAGATTTCTACCGTGATCTCAGATGTTAACTTAATTTGATGTTTACTATATAGAGGATAAAATTAATAACTCTCACGCAGACGAAGATATAACTGGAGTTGAGTCAAATGCTATATAAATTAATTAAATTACTGTGTACACCAAATATTCTTTCTTAACTTTTACAATAAATTTTCTTACTTTTAAAGTTTTAACTTTAAAAAATAGCTCTAATAGAAAAATCTCATAATATTTTAGATATTTCTGATTTTGAAACTGGGTTAAATAATAAATATGTTCAGTATAATATTTATGTATTGTCTATGCTCACTGCCATCTTTCTTTTATTTTAGGTAAGCTACTCATTTTGGACATTTCTGTTGAACCTTTAGTTGTTTACTTTGAATAAGAGGTACTTTTATCATTCCTGTTTTCATTTTTGTTAATAGGCTATATTATATGTATATATGGAAGGTGATTTTGCTTACAAATATTAAATTAAAAGATCAGAACTTAAAATACACTTATTAATTTTCTTGCCAATATGAGCTATCGTGTATAAAACAAACTAAACGTGCTTTTACAGCATCGTTTGAGAGACTATCAAAATTATATTAAAAATCAAAATATTAATAAAAATTCTGATGTGGGCAGATCATGGTTTTCCTTATATAATGCAATGAATTTGCCCCTTTTACAGTCAAAAAGTAATGTATAAGATCCACGGTACTGTATTTTTAACGTTGAATTGTACATTTGGCGATTTTACGGATGATAACATGTAAAACTATTTCAAAGTACCCAATTAACTTACATTTCGCGCAACTCTAAATAAACAATTAGCAATGTTGATAGCATCCTCAATAAGCGACATAGTTCGTATATTTAAATATTTTAATAATTAATTTATCAATTAGGCGTCATTTTCATTAATTTACGCCATTTTTGCAATTTTGACGATATTTTCGTCAATCTGGGGTGAAATATCCCCAAATTGGCGATACTGTGCTAGATTATTCACCAAGTTCGCTAATGCATCAGCAAGTGTTACAGACAAACGGAAGGAAAAGCATTTCTTATTTACTAGAAGGTATGCCCGTCATATGACGGAAATCAGATTTTGCTGAACATTGCTTCCCATTTAGGGTAATTTTTTATCAATTTGGCGACATTTATGTTACTTTGGCAACATTTAAAATAGTCGCCAAGTTGGCGAAATCCTGCTATATTTCTCGCCAACCGTTACGGACGGACGAAAATGGGTTATTCTATAGTCTACTCTTATGTTCTTTCCATGATAATGAACTCAATTAGTCGTAATTTCATTGATTTAGCGTCGGTTTCACAAATTGGCGATTTTTTATCAATTGGGTGACGTTTTCGTCAATTTTGCAACATTTAAAAAGTCAGCAAGTTGGAGATATTCCAGTAAATTCGTCACCAAAATGTTGCCAAACGTTACGGACGGTAAAATAGCTTATTCTTATAGTAGATACTTACTATATTACCGAAGTTGTTCCTTAAAAGCAATACCAAGCTGAAATTATGTTTAGAAATCATATACTACTTAATATTACCAGATCCTAAGTTGAAATAAATTTGAAAATCTGATGTGGGCAGCACATGACTTTTCCCTTACAGACTCATATTCATTCTCTTTTTCTATTTTTAGTAATTCATTAAATCGAGTTTTATTGAACAAAATAAAACAGACTTGAAATTACACTGAATTTGCAGCTTTACTTTAAGTGTCGTTTTCGTTAAAGATTTTCAAAGGCGAAATTGCAAAAATGCAAATAAACTAAAGCATCGCAAGACCAAGTAGTCCATTAGTAATGGAATTAGTATTATTATTTTTATCACCAAAAATCCCGTATAAAACAAGCATTTAATTGATACATTTGAGCATATGTAATCTTATAATTTCAGATTTTGTCTATTTTAGAGGGCCATTTTGCATAAAAAGTCAGATTACTTTTTCCGAATAGTACAATAAGCACCAGGATAACCTATAAGTGATATGTACACTAAATTTTATGAATTTTTGTCGAATAGTTTTTGAGCTAGAGTGGACACATACATTGCACAAACACACAAACAAGCATAAAGACACATATACAGACGTTACGTTAGAAATAGTTTTTCGTGTTTTAGAGTGCCCGAAACGTATATATTCGTCGAAAACTCTAGTTGTGATTTTTGACACACCCGATTCCTCTATATGACCATGTATTATATCCTATACATTATTTCCCTATTCATGACCATGTATTGTAAGGAAAGTAAAACTCCTTGATTTGATGATTATTTAGCATCAATTGGATTACTTTTATTTGCTTTGCATTCAGAATTATTTTTTATATTATAATTTATATTATAATCACAAATAAGTTATTTCACAAGTGTAATACTGCAATTTATATTAATACACAGATATTCGTCAGCTTAAATGGTATCTATAAAAAGTATCTTCTAATTAAAAGTTGCCTTTAAAGTTTCAAGGCTGTAAACAAGCTACTCCAAATTGAATGCGATTTATTAGATACTCATATAAACGATCCATCTGGCTCTAGTGATACTTAAACTAAATACCCAACAATATTCATACTTAATAATTACCTGTCGCTTTTCAAATTTGTCTTTACATTTTGTAGCCGCCTATTATTGGCAAAAGGAATTCCTCGCGATATAAACTCAAATCGTTGGCACATGAAACTCAATTAAGTAAGACTTTTATTTATGACTAGTAGCATACCCGTTCTTCGTACGGAGTATATAATATAAAGAAACTTGTAATTCGAAATCATGTGCGAATTCTGTTAAAATATTAAATTTATTGCTCCTAAAGAGAAATTTAAGAATATCTGTTCTCACTATGCAAAAGTATCTTCACGGGCAGATCTCAAGAATAAAACATCCTGGCCCCTTTTGTAAGCAAATTTACAAAAAAAAAAGGAATTGAATCAATATATGCAACCCCGTACTACTTATATTGTCGCAGATTAGAAAATATGCCCGTGTTAGTAGAAGATTACCCTTATTACAATATGAGTCTCAAAAATATTTGTCAAAATAAAAGAAATGACGTAATAAATTGAAAATATCAATAATTCCCGTAATCTTTATACTAGAAGGTCGTGATTGATTCCAATATATGCCAATATATATCAAAACATATGCCAATATACCTGTACTACTTATATTCTCGTAGATTAAAAGATATACCCGTGTATTTGTAGAAGATTACTCGTACAACGTACAATATATAAGTTTAAACACTTTTTGTCATAATAAAACAATTGCATAATAACTTGAAAACATCAATAATCCCCGAAAATATCAATAATAATAATGTTTAAACCTGAAGACCGTAATTGATATTATCCAGTCAAAAATGCTATAAGAAAAATCCAATCGTTCTTTTCTAAAATATGTTTTTATATCCATTTATTTATTATTCAAATCGAAAAAATAATTATTAAAATTAACAGACAGATTTAATTTAATTGCGTTTCTGAGTAACATGATATAAGATAGAATCGTTCTCATAAACTGCGAAATTAAATAACCATTTTGATTTCTTTATACTTTTCATTGTTCAGTAAAAGCTTGTTTAAAATAAACCATGCAGATAGATTTCCCATTTAAATCATATTTCAAACAATTCATGTTTTCAGAAAGTGACTAATTAGCGCAAAAAATCTCCCATCAAACTTAGAGATTAAATTTTAATTCACTTTCAAACGATTTTCAAGCTTTTCGATCGTTTGGATAAACCACGGAGTTAGAGAGTAGAACTCCTAGGAAAAAGTTTCGTTTTCCATTAATATCTCGACAACCCCTGATCTTAGATACTCGAAACTTGGGCTAAATTTAGGGGGGGGGGGCTATTTCAAGGCTATCCACAAAATTTCATCAAATTCGGTTCAGCCGTTCTCCCGTAATGATGAGACAAACGAAAATTTCGTTTTTTACTATTATCTCGAGAACTACAGATCGTAGAAACTCCATGGACTAAATTTTAAATGGGACTATTTCCAGGCTACCCACAAAATTTCATCAAATTCGGTTCAGCCGTTCTCCCGTGATGACGGGACAGACAGACAGATTTTCAATTTTATATATATAGATAGATTATTAGAATTATTTGTGAAAGTACTTTATGATATATTTAAAGTGTCGAATTTCAAACAGCAATTACAGAGCTTTTATTTCTCCGGATGCAAGATGCTAATATCACACCCAGTTGGGAAACATAAGGTAAGCGTTACATAGTATACTAAGCATTGCCAATATTGCTCCCGATTTGTTGTAAAATTTGTCGCCAAATGTGACAGTTAGATACACAGACAGAGATCGTGGGCTTTTATTATGTAACTAGTATTTAAGTCTGCCAAAAACAGGGAAACTCTTAAAAAGCTTAGCTCCAACGTTTTCTTCTTAAAAAGTTTTTTTTTTTTTTTGTTTATGAATTTTTCAAACAGCAGTCTGCCATTGAACTTATCAGTAATTTCATGCTGACAAGTCATTCAAAGTTCGAAACCGGACCATATGCTGTTATCTCGAGAGACGCGAATCTTACCTTTGACAGAAAGTTCAAAATAATATTTTTTGTATGGGGCTTGTCAAGATAGGGTCAGATGTCAGTGCATGTAAAATGCCGATTTTCTCTTACTATTATTTTCAAAGTGGTATACAACACTTACAAACCTGATTATTTTAACTGCTGGAGGAGTAGGTTTTATATAATAAACTCTAAACTAACGATGCGTATTAAATAGAACGGCATACAAAATCAACGGCTGGTTGGGCACACTATTCTATACTGAATTAGACTTATCTTCAGTTCAATATCAAATGATGGTTATTACGAGTCACGATTATTGAATGCGAGAGATTGTTGAATTAGGATAAGTGATATGATAGATTTTTACCAAAACATGCATGGTAATTTCATTAGTTAATATATTTGCTTGTTATATAAAATTCTTTTGAGCTTTTTATAGCTAAACTTCAGACTAGAAAAAGAGTAAAATAGTTTAAAAGCGGTCAAAAACTGCTGTAATAAAATTTCATAAGTACACCATAAACACAAACAAAACTGATGTGGGCAACACCTGACTTTTCTTACATAGTGCATGTACTGTGCATTTTTCAATGCAAAATATAGATGGACAAAATCCACGGTACAATGTTTATAACCTTCAAAAATACACATTGGTCATTTTTCTGGATGACGACATGTAAAATTATTTTGAAATGCCAAATTAACTTATATTTCATGCAAATTTAACTTGACGATTGGAAATATTGCTAGAATCTGATAAGCAATATGCTCCATTATATTAAAATATGGCAATTATTCACCCATTTGGCGTCATTTTCATAATAACCTCATTTTTGCAAATTTGGTGACACTTTCGTCAATTTAGCACCATATTAAAAAGGTCTTCAATTTGGCGACATTTCGCCAAATTAGTAACTAAAGTCGTTAAATTGATCGCCAAGTGTTACATATTAGATGATACTAACTACTGTTCATTTTTCAGAAATATTTATTTGAAAATGTGCAATATCTTGAGGACGGTTCAAGCTAGCATTTTAAAGTTTGAGTCATTCATTTTATAATTAAAAATTATGCATAAAATGATTATTTATTTAACATTATTGAATATCCCAATTTTGATGATTTTCTCAAAAATTCATTCGAAAATTTGGGGGGTATGTTCGATCGCATATAAAATCAATAGAGTTCAAGTATCCACGATTATAGTAATCATAGCAAATTACGTTCAAAACGCTCCATTCGTTCGGAAAATATCACACAAGCACACTCATCATCTCATAAACGTTGAGGAGTACTTGAATAGCAAACAGGAGTGCTTAAAACAAGAGTGCTTAAAACAGGAGTGCTTGAATCGTGTTCTTTCGTCGAAATCGATTTCGACCCCGTCACAGGACTTTCCTCACACATTATAATGTGTATGTAGGGATGTCAACCGGTTTCAAAGGTAGAAGAAAAAAGGCTGATTCTTCAGGACAAACAAGTAACGCAACCTCACTTATTTCAGTAAATTTGGCTAGAATGGCCACGCGGCTGAACGTAAGATGAAAGTTTCCATCGCCGTGGGGAGATATGAATGAGTAAAAACCAATGAGGCAGGAAAGCGAGAGGCAGGATACTATGAATAAACGGTAAAAATCACGGAGTAAAGCAGAGTATAGCACGGTAAGAAAGTATAGCAGAAAATAAAAATGTTTCCTATTTCTTTAAATTTTACTCTAAGGGCGATACAATTTCTTTTATTCGATCAGACATGGTCAATTTACAATAGATAGACCTAAAACATGCAATTGTGGACTTTTCCTTTCAAAGTTATTGTGGTGCTTAAGGAGTATTCTAGAAATGTTGTCTAATATCTATTTTATTACTGTGTAATTATTACGAATATTTCCCTAACCGGCATGTACTTACTCAATGTCGGAATCCTATCTGTGATGTTGGATTCTGAGAAAAGTAACACTGGTGCTGACATTGAGAAACAACCAAAGCCGTTCCGTATCGCCTCTCGTCATGCATAAGCTGCTTCTTTCCTTTTAATTCTTCTATTCTTCTATTATAAGGTTATATGTCTTAAATATTTGAACTGAGGAAGTATCTTTATTGATTACCATTCATTTAGCGGATGCGTCACTCACAAATAAATGGCCATTGTTACAGGTTAATTTTTTTTTCAGAATGATATAGTCTAGAATTTAAGTTTTGTTATATTTGCACCGGAATATGAGTTAAATACGATGCATCTCTGACGTAAAATATGATAAACTAGAACGAATTACGCGCCGTTTCTCGGGGCCTAAATGAGTGCCTACTACACAAACAATACAGATACAGATAACACCACTCAATGTCCTAATCGCCTGTTTTGAAGAAAACTCAATCCTGCGCTCCGTGTTCTCCTTTGATTTGACCTAAAAAGCGAGCAGAAAATATTTAAAATCCCCAAAAAGAAAAGGAGTTCCTTTTAGTTAGAAAAATTAAATTTTCATTTTTAGAAAGTGTTAGATTTTTGTATTTTATCCTCCAGTTTGTGTACCGCCATTTTCTGCAAAAAAATGAAAATGTTATTTTCGTCCTCTGAAATAAATTGATTTTAAAGCCGGTGGTAAAATATTAAATTTATATTCAATTAATTAAATGTTTACGCCCGTTTTAAGTCGCATTTTCAGATGGCAATATTCAAATAAGTCTATAATATTTCAAAATCTGAAAATTGTATCTTTCAAATCCACAAAAAAAGAAAATCGCAAATATTATAGGAACGCGTACACGGGAGGTAATAAATATCTGTAATACTTTGGTTGCCATATGACGCTGACACTTGCAATGCCTGTCAAAGTACGCAATAATATTACTTTCCTTATATACAATAATGTATAAGGAAAGTATTGTGACGGGGTCGAAAATTCGAATTCGAGTTTTCGACGGGAGAGTACGTTTCAAGCATCCCTGATCACGAATCGCACATTTTTGAGGTGATGTCTCTCTGTGTGTGTGTGTGTGTGTGTGTGTCAGTGAGTCTGTGGAGACGATAACTGACGAACGAATGGACCGATTCGAACGAAATTTGGTACAAAAATTACAATCCGTGAATACTGGAAGCCTATTGTTTTCATGTGCAATCGAATGTTCAGAACCCCCCTAAATTTTCGAGTGAAATTTTGAAAAAATCATCAAAAAATCAAAACCTTTAATAACGTTACGCGAATAGACATTTCTTATGTAATTTTTTCTTAGAAAATGATTGACATAAACTTTAGAACGCTAGCATGAACCGTTCTTGAGATATTGCACATTTTTCAAATAAATTTATCAAATAATCCCATAAATTAAAAAAAAATATATTAACTTTTGAGAAACATGTTCACTTTTCATATGTAATACCATGTGATAAATTTGGTGACATCATTCTCGTGAATCTAGCTCGTTCCATTCATGAGAAAAGATATTTTGAGTAGAATCTAGCTCGTTCCATTCATGAGAAAAGATATTTTGAGTAATCCTTTTGTATTTGAACGCCAATAGTCATTTATCTGCTATAAGAATAACTTATTTCTCCGTCCATAACGCTTGGTGAAATTTTGTCGACGAATTTGGCAGAATGTCGGCAACTTGACGATTTTTTTAATGTTGCCAAATTAACAAGAATCTCACCAAATAGATAAAAATGAAGCTATATCAATGAAAATGAAGACTCATTGATGAAAATTCAATATCTTGGAAAGAATATAGTATCAACTATAAGAATAACCTATTTTTTTTACTGTCCATAACGCTTTTTTACGTCCATAACGCTTGGCGAGATTTTAGTGACGAATTTGGCGGAATGTCGCCAACTTGGCAACTTTTTAAATGTTACCAAATCAAAGAAAATCTCGCCAAATGGATAAAAATGACGCTAAATCAATGAAAATAACGACTATTTGTCGAAAATTCAATATTTTGGGAAAATTATAAATATCTACTGTAAGAATAACCTATTTTGTTTTTATGGTAAAAGTAGTAAATACATTGCATTATATAAGGAAAGTCATGTGCTGCCCACAACAGATTTTTTTTTCTTAAATTCGATTATTTATTGTCTTTGAGGGAGGGAATTTTAGACAGAATCTGCAGTAAATACATGTGCATGTAAGTGTTGTTTATAGTATTGCTCCTGAATATGACAACCTATAACCCTATTGTCTTACATAATAAAGAGAAATATGTGTATGCACAGTCTATAGCGGGAAATCTAAGCGTCGTACGGCCATGAAATTTGGTACACAGATACTTCAGACCCGAATAGGTGCACCTCAGCGTTATTTTTTCTTTAAATTTCGAATTAGTTTTTTAGCTATCTTATGTTTTACCCCGATTTACAACAATTTTGGACAATATTCACAGAAATTGATTCCTTAACGACATAAAATATTTTCATAAATTTTCCATCTTGACGCCCTCGGAACGATCTAAGAACGTTATTACCAACAAGGTTTGAACTAAATCGGTGGGACAATTCCTTCATATTTATTTATTTAATTAAAAATACTTCGAAATTTGCATTTTCTACGTGTATATATATCGTCGCATACGAACAACTGAGATTAGCACAATTCCATGATTTGAGTAAGTAAGATTGATTTCATAAGTAATTTTAATTTTTGTAATTTTTTAAGTGATCACATTTATTCATCACAATGGAGAGTCTTACACTTCAACGGAAATTCCGTGTTCCACCTCTCTGGATCATATACATTTTGAAAATGCGTATAATAGGTAGATTCTTAGCATTTAATAAGAATCTATCGGAGTGACGTTTCGAATTTTTTTTTTTTTTTTTTGCAGAAAGCGCATTTTTATTTATTTATTATTTATTATTTTATTTTATTTCATTATTCTTTGTGGATAGCGTGTTTGGTGAATTGAGTAACAACGGGAGTCATCAACGCCAGGCAATAGTGTGAAATAAATATGTTCTGTGATCGATTTCTATGTAGGTGGTTCATAAAGTAAGGTAACAAGAGCTCTCAAGGGTGCACAAATTCGGTGTGCGAATTAAATTCCATGTCCAGATAAGGTGTCGTGTTGTTTCACGATAAGGACCGATCGCATACGGTCTCGGTTACACGTGATTTGGTACAGCGTTTTCGATGGAACATCCACCCTACAGCCCGGATTTCGCATCAAGCGATTTTCATCTCTTCGGACCGTTGAAGAAGGACCTGGCAGGTCGCCATTTCACAACCGATGCCGAAGTTCAGGAAGCTGTCGTTGAGTGGCTTCTTGGACCCTGATTTCTTCTATGCCGGTTTCTATAGATTGGTTTACCGATGAATCAAATGTTTCTATAACCATGGTGACTATGTGGAAAAATAATATGTACCAGTGCCTTGCTAACTTTGTGTATCTCTTTGATTACGTGAATAAACCTTTTCCCTCACAGGACTTGTTACCTTACTTTTTGAACCACCCTCGTACTTTTTAGATAGTGCTCTACAACTCTGAAATTAAAATTTTTCTTTTATCTCGTTCGTTGGAGAGTTCGTGTTTCTAACTTCTTCAATTCTCCGCTAGGGAGCTTCAATCACTTTTATTAGGTTGGCCATACTCACTTTACTATAGATCCTAACTTGTATATTCAGGGACCCGGCAACCATGTTATACTGAAATTATTCATACTATAACATTAGTATTTTGCTTACATGCATAGTATAATGTATAAGGAAAGTATTGTGTGGGGTCGAACATTTGATTCGACTTTTCAACGGCAGAGCGCGTTTCAAGCATCTCTGAACTCAAATCGAACATTTTTCAAGTGATGTCTGTGTGTGTACATATATGTTAGTTTGTGTGTTCGTGAGTCTGCGAATGGAACGTTTCGAACGAAATTTGGTACGATTATTGCAATCAGTGAATACTGGAAACCTATTGATTCCAAACGCGATCGAACGTTCGGAAGACTACTAAAATTTCGAATGGATGTTTGAAAAAAATCATAAAAAAATAAGAAAATCCAATAATGGTTAATGATTAATGATTCTGTACTTCATTTTTTATTCTAAAATGAATGAAGCAAACTTTAGAACACTAGCTGTAACTGTTCTCGAAATATTTCAATTTTTTTTTTAAATGTATGTAAAAATTGCGCAAAGATGAACAGTAGTAAGTATCATTCAATATGTAACACCTGGCGATAAGTGTAGCAACCTTGGTTACTCATTTTTCGAAATATCGCCAACATGGCAACTTTTTAATGTCAATTTAACGAAAATGTCGCCAAATTAGCAAAAATGACTCTAAAGTTACAAAAATGACGCCAAATTGATGAATTAATAATTAAAATATTTTAATACATGTAATGGAGTATATTTCCCAGCAGATGTCAACAATATTTCCAATTGTCCTGTTATATTTGCGGGAAATATAACTCAATTGGGCATTTAAAAATAATGTTACATGTTATCATCCAGAAGAGTGCCCAATGCGCCCAATGTGAGTGTACTTTTTCATTGAGCCGTGGACGATTATTTCGCATTGAAAGAAGTACTTGCTTTGTGTAGAGAAATTCATGTGCTGCCCACCTCAGATTTTTTCTTTCTTTATTTATATCAGCCCATTGTGAAGGCGATTCGGTCTAATATCAAAACGATGAATTAAAACTCCAGAAAGCAAATGACGACTGTCAGAAAAGATCACCCGAGGTGGTTTTTGTCCCCTTCTTCGAGACTGACTTCGAGACTGACTTCGCTCATTTCGGGTCATCATTAATTGGGTGAGTCACCCATTTATGAGCACTTTACAGCAATTGGGTGATTTATGGATACTTAACATCGAGTACGTGTAGCGCAGTGATGAATCGGGCCGTTAAGGGCAATGAAAAATGCTCTGTGGGATCTCACATTTTATTTAACATGCCCGGTGGTATGATTAATGAATTCTAAATGCGGGGATTAATCTTTAATAAAAGCCAATCATAGTTTGAAAGGAAATTGAAAGGGGTTCTCGCGTTTTATTGATTAAATATTCATGCCTTTTCGACGTCATTCGCATCTTCGTTTGCACTTTTTATTTCTTCTCTTCCATCTATCGATTAATCTAACGATGTTTGATTTATAATCGCTTATTTTGTAATAAATTAATTATTCATTTACTTTTTAGAATTTGAGTGCCATTGGCATTAAAACAATTATCGGGTCCTTTAGAAATGGCTTTCAAAGCAGCGAATAACATGATTTTCTCTTTAGTTAAAACAAATTATGAAAATTATTTTGTAAGGTTTCTTTATTTCAAAAAGCGGAGTTCTTAGAGCCTTTACTTTATTTCCGTTCAGTTATCGCCAAAAGTGAGCCGGTTAAGATATCGTTTAAATTAAAAAAAAAAATTGATGTAATGAAACATATTAAATATTTTGCGTTCTAAAGTAAAACATCTGATGTGGACAGCACATGACTTTCACTACAGTATGCAATTCCTTTACTTCTTGCAAAATAAAATAATGTTGTACAATATACACGGCATAATGTTTATGACATTGAAATAACATCACGTAAATTGGAATTTAGCGCTTTTAAAGAATTATTAGTTTAAACTGAATAACTTCTTTACAACTCAATTACAAAATACTTATAAAAATACAATAGACATTTATTTAGTATTTCGTGAAATAAATGACATTTGTCGAATTTTTTGGCGTCAAATCGAAAACTATTATAAAATGTTTTTTCCCTAACTTCCTTCTCTAACTTTATTCTTCATGAAACGAACTAGATCGACGTGAATGATGTTAACAGATTTGTTGCATAATATAGTATTTGGAAAGTGAATCTATATGATGATACCTACTACTTTTTTAAATTTGTTATTTTTATGATAAATATATTTGAAAACTTGCAATATATCGAGAACGGTTCATACTAGTGATCTCAAGTTTCCGTCATTTATTGTGTAATAAAAATATGAAATGATAATTTATTTAATATTGTAGAATGTTCTAATTTTTGAATGATTTATTTAAAAAAATCATTCAATAATTAGGGAAGGAGTGTCTTTCGGGCATTCGATAGTGTTAAAATCCACAAGGTTCCAGTGTTCACTGATTGAAATAATCGTACAAAATTATTTTCAAAACGCTTTATTTGTTCCTGAGATATCACGTCCAAAGACTCACGCACATACACACACGATCTCAAAAACGGTCGATTCGAGTTCAGTGATGTTTAGAACTTGCTCGTCCATGGAAAACTTGAATTCGAATTTTCAACTCCCGTCAAAATATTCCCCGAATGTATTATCAGTGCGTTTATTATATAATTTAAAACAAAAAAAAAAATAATAATTTTTCTAATTTACACATTAAACTGTAAAAGAAATCAAAAGCTTTTTAAAATGCCTATTATTTAAATGGAAACAAAAGAGTTATACTATATTTGAAATGTAGATAATTTTTTTTTAAATTTAAATTATTAAAAAGTAGACAAAATATTTTCAATATTTAAATTATTGAAATATAGATAGACTATTTTAAAATGAATTTAATGCAAAAATAAATAAAAGAAATTTACATCAAATGTAAAACCAGAATAAAACTTTAGAAAGGAAATGCAACCCTTGTAACTGCGTAACAGATAAGCCAATGAAAAGTGTCCTGCATTTGAAAGTTTATTCGCTCATTCCGAATTGAAACCATGCATGCTAATTAGGGATAGCAATCTCGGACATTTTTCACAAACCAGGTATTTCGGGGTAAAGAATTTCTGGGCCAAGAACCCGCGCAATTCGGATTTTCATTTTACTTCATTTCGTAGAAGCCATATTTTAAATGTTCCGTTTTGATATATTTATCTATAAATATTACATGCATTTAAATAACTATATCACTATAAAATCTCCCTATAACAATCTTTGGGCACAAAGAAGTCACTGCCCATCTAAAAACACCCCCGGGTACAGACTTTTATGCAGATTGCCGTTCGTATCTTGGAAAATCGTCTGCTGGAATAAATAATTTTTAAAATGTCGAAATCCCGGCTGAATTTTGACTTTTAAATTCATAACTTTCGAATTTTAAGAAAATCTCACCAAGGTACAATATCTCCGAGAGTTCTGAATTTCGCGGCTATCCGATGTTTCAGTTTTTCGTTACAGATTGCACATACACATAGGTAGACATAAACGCATACAGAAATATTTTATTATATAAGATTCAACATTTTTAAATTGCAAATTAGTCATGAAAGGGCTTAAGTTTCGATTGTTTTCACACAAATTCTGACCTTCACATATATTTGAGGATGCTGGTCCAGAAAACTTTCAAATGGTTTATATCCATTTGAAAGGTTCCTGAAAAGTTTTTATTGAAATATATAATTCAAATATTGAAATATATAATCCATATATTGAAATATATCATTCATATATTGAAATATATAAACCATATATTGAAATATATAATCCATCCATTGAAATATATGGATTTTATATTTCAATGGATCCTCATAGCTTATTATAGAAATCATCTTGGAACAGACAGACGCGGTTTCGATTCCTGTTGAAAGGAACAGAAAATCGTTAATATGATCTCTAATTACAATTATGAACAAGGTTAATGCAAATACTGTCATAAAGAACAAAACAAATAGGTTTTCTCAGCAGTACTTTTTCGTATTTCAAATATAATCGATATTTAAATACATAAATATAAATAATGAGTACTGAAATGTACACTTGAAAATAACATGTGCTTCTGTTTCTGTCAGCTACATTTCTAAGCAGTAATGCACTCTGCTATTTACATTTTCCGCATCAACTTTATGTAGCAATGCATGATGCATTGCAAGGGGATATTTAATCTCTCTGCCTTTTCCGCGCCACACATTAACAAGCTGTCTTGTCTTCAATGATGCGGGTCCAATTGTTTGATGGCTGCTCCGTCTTTCCCTTCTCTCTTTGCGTAGGCTGCTCGGAAGTATTTGAGGCGGAATTTATTATTCCGCTTTAAAGTGTTTCAAACGTTACACCCATAAACCTCATAATGTCTCTCTTGTGAATTAGTGCTACGAGAAGTTAAAAGATAATGGAATAAGTGAAAATACTGAGATTCAGCAAATGTGCAATGTTGGCTTTAAAACTAAAAATTATTTTACTGGAGAAATACTAAATGTCAGAACTGGAAAGAATCAGAAATGCGCGCACTTTAGTAAGCTTAATCTATATATTTAAAACACAAGCCTTTTTGTCATTTAAATTCTGAGAAGCTGTCAACCAATTTTCATTTTTCTAAGCTCATGCTCTTTATACTGATACCTGTGCAAAAAATGTTTTTGAAACATCTATGTCTCATGATTGGCTATATATAGAACTTGGATGATTTATATGAATTGGGCATTGAATTCCAGGCTGGTGGTTCATTAAAAATTTCCACGTCTGGTACAGGAGTTGTCACATCTAATTTTTCTATAAATTCTTATGATTATACCAAAACAATATGAAAAAGAGAATAAAACTGCTTAATCGTTCCGTCAAAAATTAAGTCTACATTTGCCATCACACGAAAGCTCCTTTATAAATGTCTTGTATATTATTGTATTTTCGATATATTAGAGAATACTTGACACTATGTATAAATGAAAGAAATCTTTCCAGAGTAAGTGTCGAAATACTTGGTTGAATTATTTTATACCAACCTCGCAAGGATTTAAACAAATTCATTAATAATAGTTTAAGTCCATGAACATGATTATAAAAATAACGTTTTTGAGAACTAAAATAAATTTATACCACCATATGCCATTATGGTAACATTCATTTAGCCACCACATATATACATATTTCAACTTCGAAAATATATCTTGCAAATAATTACTGTGGTGTATTTACTATATTTCTAGAAGTGATGATGCACAAAACTATTTAAATGTTCAACTCCCTGAGCAATTGTATAATAGCGATTAAGAGCACACAGCACACTAGTAAGGAGCAGAAAGTAAATAGTATTGTTCCGCGATTAAGTTTGTTTCTTATTCCTTTGCTCGAAATATTAAAGCGTACTTGGCACATATGTATCAAAGAGGGAAATATTTCCAGAGTAGGCCGAAATACTTGGTTGAATTATTTTATACTAATGCACCAACCTTGCAAGGATTTATACAAGTTCATTATTAATAGTTTAAGTCCATGAACATGATAATAAAAATCACGTTTTTGAGAAGTAAAATATATTTACTTCACTATATGCCATTATGGTAACATTCATTTAGCCACTACATATATACATATTTCAACTTCGAAAATATATCTTGCAAATAATTGCTGTGATGTATTCGCTATATTTCTAGAAGTGATGATGCACAGAACTATTTAAATGTTCAATTCCCTGGGCAATTGTATCATAGCGATTAAGAGCACACTAGTAAGGAATAGGAAGTAAATAGTATTGTTCCGCCATTAAGTTTGTTTCTTATTCTTTTGCTCGAAATATTAAAGCGTACTTGACATATATGTATCAAGGAGAGAAATATTTCCAGAGTAGGCTAAAATACTTGGTTGAATTATTTTATACTAGTGCACCGACCTTGCAAGAATTTAAACATGTTCATTACTAATTGTTGAAGTTCATGAACATGGTCATAAAAATCCCATTCTTGAGAACTAAAATAAGTGTACTCCATTTTATTAGCATTTATTTAACTCACTACATATATACATACTTCTCTTCCGAAGTATATATTGCAAATAAAAAGTACTGAGATGTATTTGCCACATTTCTGGAAGTGGTAATGTATACAAGGTTATTTAAATGTTCTGATGAACTTAAATGTTCTGCATGCATTGCAATGGGGGTTTCATGTCCCTGCGCTTTCCATGCGATACATTAACAAGCATCTTATACTCAGTACAGGATGGTTCAATGGTGTAATGACGATGTTTTAGCTCGCTCTCTTTGCGTCCGTAATGTCGTGGGAGTATTTGAAGCGGAATTTATTATTCTGGCCTGAAGTGCTTTACGATAGACCCCGTAAACCTCATAATATCTTCCTTGATAAATATATGCAACGAATAGGTAAGATAGCCGAAAGTAGTGAAACCACTAACAATGTCCTATATTATTAGATATTTATATGAATCTAACATATGCTAATGGCGACGACACGTCATAGCTTCAAATCGATTTAAATAATAAATGAATGACAAATCATTAGATTTTAAACGTCATTTTATTAAAACATCCATCAGACATACATATAATTTAAAAGCCAGAGCGATTTCGGGTATCATCATACCCTTTCTCAGTGGCGTTGAATAAAAAATCTAAAAATAATCTTTTCTTTTGATCAATTGTAATAATCCTCGGTCTATTTTACTTTAAGAATCCCTTTTTATTTATCTATATCGCACCTATATCTGTAATTTTGACCCTGTCCATGTTTTAAGTTACGCCTGGCGACTTGTTCTCGATTCCATGCGAGACAAACCTTTACAAAGTTACCTCTAAAATATAAAGTATTTAAAATCCTTTACTTGTGTATATTTGTGCTTAAACTGAATTATGGCTTTTTGTCTTTCTTGTATTTATAATTTTGTAATTTTTAAATCTGTTTCCGGTGATTTTGTGTGGATGTATTAAACGTGTTTAGCAGTGATGCCAATTTTGTAATATGCACATTTAACTTGCCGGTAGTGGATAGTATTTCAGCATGTTGGCATGATTTTTTATTTAACGCCACTGAGAAAAGGTATGATGATATCCGAAAACGCTCTGGCTTTTAAATTATATGTACGTCTGATGAATATTTTAATAAAATGATGTTTAAAATCTAATGATTTGTCATTAATTTATTATTTAAATCGAATCTTACATAATATAAAAGATGTGTGTATGTGTTGTGTGACCGTGCAGTCTGTAGCGGGAAATTTAAGTATCGTACGGCCATGAAATTTGTGTAACAGGTATTTTAGGGCCCGAAAGGTGCACTTCGTTGTTATTTTTTAAAACTCGAATCAGCTGTTTTGTTTTTTTATGTTTTATCACGATTTATTCCGAATTTGAGCAATATGCACATAAATCAGTTCCTTAGTGGCGGCACCTATTATCCCAGAATTTTCCTTTTGATACCATCGGAAAAATCGAGAAATTCTCTTTCAAACAAACTTTGAACTGAATCTATACGATTAATAGACGGATGCCGTGCATTTTTATGAAATATAAAATTTTCGTGTGTTTAAAACGTCCCTGATTTTTACATTGCGATATAAAAAACTTAACCGGTAATCCAATGTCTGTAATATAACAGAAGTTCCTTTAAATACTACTGACTTCTACAAAATAAAAAAAATCTGAAATTACCGGTTTTTTAATTACAAATTTTTCCAGAAAGCGAACTGTTAAAGTTTTTCCTTCTTGCTGTTGAATGCCGTATAGACATTTCTACCTTCTGTGGTCTGTTGAATACGACTGCGCATGCGCTTAAAGCCCGCGCGTTTTCACCTATCAAAAAGAAAAGGATTTCCTTGCAAATATTTTCTTTATTTGTCGCCCGGGATTGGGGGACGCCGTTGTATCCCTCCCTTTGCGGGCAATTTTGGCTATTATTTATGTAAATATTTATTTTATTATTTTATAGATTAATACATTCAATATATCACTGCTTTAACTCCCTGACAACTCCGGGTACGTTTTCTAGTGCACATTAAATAAAACTGCCACTTGTAAGAATATATCGTTCTAATCCGTCCGTGAAGAAAATAGGCATAGGTTAAGTGACTACAATAGTTTCGATTATGTTTTTAGCCTTCTTCCTTAAAACAGTGTGCTCTTAACAATCGCTATGATACAATTGCCCAGGGAGTTGAACATGCAAATAGCCATGTACATCATCACTTTTAGAAATGTAGCGAATACATCGCAATATTTATTTGCAAGATATATTTCGATCTTGAAATATCTATACATGTAGTAGTTAAATAAATTAATGTTACAATCATGGTATATAGTGGAGTAAATTTATTTTAATTCTAAAGAACGTGATTTTTATAATCATGTTCATGTTCACTATTATTAATGAACTTGTTTAAATCCTTACAAATTTGGTGCAATAATATAAAATAGTTCAACCAAGTATTTCGGCCTACTCTGGAAGGATTTCCCTCTTTAATACATATGTGCCAAGTACGCTTTAATATTTCGAGTAAGATAATAAGAAACACAAACTTAATTATGGAACCGTACTATTTGTTTCCACTCCTAAGGTTCACGTTGGCATGCAAATCTAAATCATTCATGAAAATATAAAGTATAATAATGTCTAGATAAAAATGTGTTTCTAGAAAAAGCTTTAAGCACCCCAATTACATCCGACTTAAAAGTCCACTTGAATGTGCAAATAAAAATTAGAAAAAAGTAAAAATATACCATGCTAAAATAAATGTACTCCACCATATACAATTATTACTTTCGCTATATGTGTAATGTAGTATAATGTAATAGTATAATATATAGGAGAAATATTGTGGCTGGATGGAAAATTCGAATCCGTGTTTTCGACTAAAGAGAACTATTCAAGTATCCCGGAACTCGATTTGAGCGATTTTGAGGTGATGTCTGTATATGCATGTATATTAGTGTGTGTGTTCGCCAGTTTGTGGATGTGATATCTCACTAATGAATAGAACGTTTCGAATGGAATTTGGTACAAATATTGCAATCGGTGAATACTGGAACCCTATTGATCTTATACGCAATTAAATGTTCGGAAGACAACACATTTTCAAATGAAATTCGGAAAATAATTAAAGAATTAGAACCTTCAATAACGTTACCTAGGAACACTGTATATGGTGCCCGTATAAAAAAATTTGATTAGCTGCATTCATATAAATATCTAATATAAAAAAATATTAGTAGCTTCACTGCGTTCTTCACCTATTCCTGGTATATATTTATCGAGAAAGGCATTATAAGGTTTACGGGTCTATCGTTTGAAACACTTTAGGCCGGAATAATAAATTCCGCTTCATATACCCTACCAAACGTTACGGACACAAAGAGAGAGCGGACTAAGACGCAATCGCCATCAAACCGCTGAACCCCTTGCACTAAAGACAAGAGGCTTGTTAATGTGTGGCATGGAAAGCGCAGGAACTGGGAGCCCATTGCAAAGTATTCATTTGAGCATGAAGTTTATTCAGAACATTTAAATAGCCCTGTATACATTATCCCATCCAGAAATGTAGGGCATACATCGCTGTGCTTCTTATTTGCAAGATATATTTCGAAATTGAAATAGGGATGTATATTGCAAGTTAAATGTTAAAAATGTCTGATATAGGAAGCACATGACTTTATTTACATAATGAATAGATTTGACTTCTTTCGTAGTGAAAACATAATATATATATAAGATCCACGACACAATGCTTTTAACGTTAATTTGTATGTTTGACGCTTTTCTAGCTGACAACAAGTAAAACTATTTCGAAGCGCCCAATTAACTTATATTTCACGCAACGCTAAATTGACAATTATCAATATTGATAGTATTCGCAATAAGCAATATAGTCCATATATTAAAATATTCTATTTTAATAATTAAGTCATCAATTTGGCTTTATTTTCGTTAACTTGTCGTCATTTTTGCAATTTTGACGAAAATTTCGTTAATCTGGTGCGAAATATTGCCAAGTCGGCGATATTTCACTAAATGAGCTCCCAAGTCCAGCGCCATTTTTTTTCTCTTATGACTAAAATCTGAAATATTTATTTAAATCAAAATCCCATGGTTCAGCTGGTATGTAAACCAAAATTGGTTGAGTTTGGCCTAACATATTTTTGACTAAACACATCCTTTTTAATTATGGCTACTCTGTAGTATGCTTGTACGGCATCCATGCTTCTATGTATAAAAATTTAAAAAAATGTGATGTGGACAGCACATGACTTTTCAATAATGCGATGGATTTACTTCTTTCACGGTAGAAAAATGATTCAAAAGATCTACATCAAAATGTTTTTAATGTTGAATTGTACATTTGACGCTTTTCCGGATGGCAACATGTAACACTATAATGAACTTGACAATTATCAATATTGATAGTATCCGAAATGAGCAATATATTTCATATATTAAAATATTTCAATAATTTATTCATCAATATTGGGTCATTTTTGTTAATTGGGCGCCATTTCTTGCAATTTTAACGATATTTTCGTCAATTTGATACCATTAAAGAAACGCTACCAAGTTGACGATATTTCGCTCAATAAGTCAAAAAGTTCGCTAAATTCATTGCCAAGAATTCCGGACAGACGGAGAGAAGGGATTTTTTTATATATAAAAAAGGTGTATTAGGAAATCGTTAGGCGTCAAAATACGAAACAACTACACAAAGTAGTTTCTCTCGCTTATGGAACGAACTAGATCCACGAGAATGATGGTGACGACACATTTATCGCCTAATATTACATACGGAAAGTGAACATATTTCATGATAGTCATACTTTTTAATTTTATGTAATTTTTTTTGATAAATTTATTTTCAAAGGTGAAATATCATGAGAACGGTTCATGCTAGAGTTTCTGTCATTCGTGTTATAATAAAATATTACACAAGAAATAATAATGACCTTATAATGCCTTCCTCGATAAATATATGCCAGGAATAGGTGAAGGGAGAAGAACGCAGTGAAGATCGTATAGATCTGTGGAAAACTGGACACGATTCCAATACTTTCCCTATATGCTATCATGTGTTGTATGGAAACTAAAATTTATCATGTGCATACTAAACTAAATTTTAATAAACACATTCCGGAGATGGAAAGAAATGAACTCTTGAATTTTATAAGAATTTCCATATTTATCCGTTACAATGCACAGCCTGATTTCAATACAGATATCTATCTTGTAAATAATGAATATTGCAATATCAGCTACATGTCTCCAAGCAATAATGTACTGTGTTATTTACATTTTCAACATCAACTTTATGTTGCCGTTCGAAGGATTATTTCGTGTTCCTACGCTTTCTGAGAAGCACATTAACAAGCCTTTTGTCTTCAATGAAACGGAACCAATTGTTTGATGGCGTACAGTCTTGCTTGTTCGCTCTGCGTCCGTTGCTGAGAATTGCTTAAAGCGGATTTTATTATTCCGCTTTTAAGTATTTCAAATGTTACAACCGTAAACCTCATAGTGTTCCTCTTGAGAAATAAATACAGCGGAGAGGTAATGGGGGGAGATGCAGTGAAAATATTAATATTAGTATTTCCTTCAATATGCACTGTTGGTATGCAAAACAAAAATTTTGATGTATAAATATCAAATATCAGTGACGAAATGAACACAAGAGATGAATAAGTATGAATAATCTAACAATAAAAGAGCATATTAAATTTTTCCGAAATATTACAGGGCTAAATGTCTGATGAACGACTGTTCATGGATTCATAGTTTCTATTTAAGAAATACTTTAATTAAGAAAAACTGGCATCGTATACAAATTTTGATCATGTTACACGTTTTAGTGTACAACTTTTTTTGTATGGACCCAAAAATGGAAAAAAAAATATCGAAAAAAATCCGATGGAGCCAAAATGGTATTGCATAAATAACATTTTGTAAAATAAAACTCGAATAAAGTTCAATAAGTTTATTCGATTTTTTTCAAACTCATTTATTTCGTTTACCGACTTTCAACACGCTTCAAATTGCATTTACTAAACAATCATTAAACAGTTTTATAATTCCCAATTTCATTTAACCTCCTAATCTTTTTACAACAAAACAAAATATCCCCTGCTTGTGCACCGATATTTCGTTAAGGAGGAAGTAAAGATTGAGCTGAGAAAACCGTGACATTTTAAATTACAGCTTTCCTACTCATTAGAAAACCCAGTTTCAAATACTAAAATATCGAAATCATAACTATTATACTTCGAAAAATAAGTGTTGGATACTAGAAGAATCCCTTAAGAGCTACAAATTCATACTTATTGTTCAAAACTGGCACTTCTAATCTTAAGTATTAAAAACTTGAAAATTTTCCAATCTTCTTCAAATTGACAACACGATTAATCAAAAAGTATAATAGCTTTTTACCAAAAAAAAATTAAGATCTAGAAACTGTATTTCCCAAATTTCTGTCTCTTACTATTTATATCTATCCTTTATAGTTTCTAAAATATTTCGAGTAAAATAAGATAAATGGAAAAAAAACCTTGTATAGACAGATACTTTTTTGGTAAAAAATATTCAAAATATTAAAATATAGAAATTATTTATATATTCTTAATCTGTATCATGTTACCGAAAAAACTAGTAAAGACTGTTTACATTTATATCTATTAGATTAGTAGATATAAGCTACCAAAGTATTTTCATATCTCGTAACGCTTTGATGTCCGCCACAAACCCAAACATAGATGTTATTCATATTAAAATTTTCAATTATAAAAATATCTGCCATAGACCAATTAGTCAATTAAAAATTGTTTACACTTATGTATTTTAGGTTTCATTTATTAAATAGTATTTTCTCAACTCTTCACTTGTTATAAAATGCCATGTAATGAGCTTAATAGAAAAAACACCACCAGAATAGTATTTAAATTTTCAAGAGCTGATTAATATCAACAATTTTAATTATTTTAATTGTTCTCGTGTATAATTAAAATAAAAAAAGTCTTTCAAAACTATGTATAATATTTCGCCTATTACTTCAATCTAATTTATTGAATGAATGCAATACGTTACACAGTATCGCGACTAAATACCAATAGTTATTACCATCACAATTTTTATGTTATAAAAGCTTGAATATTCAAAGCAATTATTAAAAATTCTATTTTCCAAAAATACCAACTTCATTGTTTAGTTTTTTACTCCAATTCAGAAACTTACTACAGCTCAGCACATGCAAAAAATTTTAAAATAACCAAAAATTGTGCCCTACAGCTTTACACTTTTGTTAGAAATTAGTGGCTGCAATGAATATTTGAGGCAAAATTTATTATGCACTTTGGGAAAAGTTGTAAACGATGCACCAGTAAACCTCTTAATGATCTCCCAGAGGTAAAGGTGCCAAGAACTAGGAAGGGTAAAAGAGTCATGAAAGCTGCATGAATTGTTCGTCGTTGCTGAGTCATGTCTGCCTTGAAAGGAAGCTTTTTACCAATTGACTCTGTATTGTGATTAAGTCTTGTAAAGATAAAACGAGTGAGAAGTTGAAATTGTGAATCATGAGTTGAAATATTTCTCGTCTTTATCATCTCATTAATAAAGAATGGTCTTATTCTTTCTGAAACACTGACACACGATTTTAGTGTTGCCCATTAAATATTTTAAAAGTTTGTTTGACACATGACACTCATAAAACGCACCTTTCTAATACACAGCACATAGTAAAGATATAAATCCGTTTCACATTAACATATTTCAAATGAAAGCTGCAATTAATTTACGAAAGCAAATGGTATGTATACTTTATTTTTGTTATAACTAATAAACACTTTTATTCTCTTTCGCATACTTATTTCGCTCGGTCATGCAAATTTTCAGAAAAACCGAAAGAGAAGCCAGAAATCAAGTCCTTAGTGAATCAATCCCCCAAGCTCCTCTGAATTCAAAGCTGAATCCATATCAGTCATCATCAAAGCTCTGTGTATAACCAATACTGAGAAATGGATATTTTAAGGAACTTTTTTAAAACGGAAGTGAAAAAATAAGTAGTAAAAATTCTTAGTGAGCCCTTTATCTTCTGGATTTTTTTTATACTGGAATCATATCTAAGCTGTATCTATATTCTAAGTTGTATCTATAAGCTGTATCTATATCCTAAGCTGTATCTATATCTAATCTGTATCTGTATTGAAGCTGTATATATGTCCAATCTTGAGGAATATATGTTTTAAGAAAAAATTTTGAACCAAAAGTGGAAATCCTTAGTAAACCACTAAATCTCCTCCAGAATTTATGCTAAATTCATATCAATTATTATCAAAACTCTATAGACAATTTTGAAAAATAAATATTTAAAATAAAATGAAATTTTGTTTAAACGGAAATGGAAAAGAAACGAAAGTAGAAATTCTTAATAACCCCCTCCCCCCAACTCTTTCTCAATTGAATGGTGAATCTATATCAGTCAGCATCTAATATCTATCTATAGCAGATTACAAGAAATCGTTGTGTCATGGAAAACTTTTAAGAAAAACACTAGTACAGAAAAATGTCTGTCACCAAAAATATTGTTTTTAATTTCTCCAACTTGATTATTTAGTTACTCAAATTCAGAGAATTACAAAAGCGGAATGTATGCAGAATATTTTGAAATAAACAAAAATTGTGCCCTACAGCTTCACATCCTCGTTAGAGATTTGTAGCTGCAATGGATATTTGCGGCGAAATTTATTACGCTCTTTGGAGAAAGCTGTAACCGATGCACCAGTGATCTCCCAATCCCTCTTAATGATCTTCCAAAGTTATAGGTGCCAGTCAGAGACCAAAAACACCTCGTTCCTACCGTCACTGTGGGAATGGGGTGTTTCTGGTCCCTGACAAGCCAGAATCCAGAACCGTGAGCATATAAGACCGATACTATAATGTTAGACTAAAAGCTATCTTCTGGTCCGAGCTTAGAATTTAGATACTGATTCCTAATAGAATTGGCTGCCACACCTGTATATGCATTCGTTTCATATTAGCATATGTAAGTTATAGCTATAAATGCGCTTCAAAGCAAAATGTGCCACATGTGCTTTATAGAACATGAGTCTACGCGTGTTTACTGTTTAATGCTGCATTGAAATGAGTTTTAAATGAAAAGGTGTCCTATTTAAGTTTTAGACGATATTGTTTTACATATGCTTATATGTAATGCTGTTAAAATACGTTTCAAATCAAAACGCGTCTTATTTCAATTCCAAATTTGTTTACGAATTGTTGCATTTAATGCTAATGAAATGTGTTTTTAATAAAAACTTGTCATATTTCAGTTTACGTACGTTTAACACAAAAGAAATTAACTTGACTTAAGAAATCTCCTTGAATTACATTTAATATGCCTAAAAATATGATGTGGGAAGTAAACGATTTTCCTTACAGACATGTGATCATGAATGGGTCTTTGGGACTCATTTATTATTATCTTATTATTATCTTATTATTATTATTATTATTATTATATTATATTATTATTATTCTCTTATTATTATTATTATTTTATCTTATTATTTTCTTATTATTATTATATTATTCTCTTTGGACCAATAAGTGCCAAAAGGGCCACATTTCAATTTACGAGGTATTAATTTAATTCAGTACCAAAATCTGATGTGGGCAGCACATGACATTCCCTACAGGCTGAAATTAATTTTCCCCTTTCTTTATTTCATAATTCATTAAACTGGGATCAATTGCATAAAAAAAGAAGATAGTTATTTGAAATTACACTGAAATGTACACTTAATGTAGTTTTACATTTAATGCAGTTTTATTAAATTTTTATTTCATTTAGCGACTGGGCGCATTTTCAAAAACGACGTGGCAAAAATGCAAAAAACTAAAATATCTCGATAACGGTCAGTCCTGGAGTTATGGGATTGATATTATTCTTTTTGCCATCAAAAATTATTTATAAAGCAAGCATTTAATTAATATTTCAGAATATTTACATTACATTTCAGTAGGCTTTATTTTAGATTTTGCTACTTTTGCTGGCAATTTTGCAAAAAAGTAAAATTGATATTATTTTTCAATCATACCAATATCTAATCAGCACCAAAAAAACACAGGTAGCGTATTTACCAAATTTTATGAAATTTGGTTGATTAGTTTTTCAGCTAGATTGTATGCATACGACGTTTGTGGGCCATTTTACGAAAAAAGCAAGTTATATTTTTTCCGAATCGCTCCAAAATTTAATCAGCATCAGGGCATTTCCTTAAGTGACCTACCAAATTTTGTGAAATTTCGTCAATTAGTTTTTCAGCTAGAATGGGTGCATGCATTACACAGACAGACGCACAGATAGAGACACACACACACACATCACTCTAAAAATAGTTTTTTGGAGTACTGGAAAGCTAGCTCGAAACGTGTAGATCCGTTGAAACATTGAGTTGCGATTTTCGACACGACTCCAATATTTTCTCTATACATTACCATATATTGTAGAGAAAGTAAAAATAGACTAATAAATAAACCATTTTTTCTCGAAATTCAGTTAATAAATTTAAATATTTAATGGGATAATCCAAAATATAACAACATCTACTTATTAATACATTTCATCAATTTCATTATTATTTAGATTGGTTAAACTAAATTAAAATCGTCTGCATTATCAACGCATTTGATTGATTAACATTTTTTGTATACAAAATGAAATAATTTACTCACAAACGCTATAATTTTCTTTAAATAGTTTGTGAAAGAAACGTCTACACAATGTTATTTCCTTGGACGTGTTACGATGTGCATTGTTTGACTGAAAACAAACAACATGAACTTGGTTATCCGCTGTAAAATACAGAATAATCCTATCAAATTAAAAAAATTGGCTAAACATTTACGAAACAAACAAACAGACAGACAGAGTATGACACTTTCATATGTATTCCATACAGGAAAAACTAATTTGTTTGTATTTCCATCTATGTATCTGTCAATCTTTTACGCTTGGGGATAAATTTGCCAACCTAGACGACGAATTCGAACCAATAACGTAGACTTGGCGGCTTTGGGGAAATTTCGCCAAATTGACAATAAGTAGGTGCTTTTGAAAATTAAATGTGAATTACTTGATAATTTTCGTCAATTTGCTGTAGTTATTAATTTATAGCATATGTAATATCTTATTTTAGATTTTGGTGAATTTTGAAATCGCGAGATAGTAAATTCTTTATTTCCAAATCGTATCAAAATCTAATAAGCGCCAGAGTAACTCAAAAGTGTACCCACCATTTTTTGTGAAATTTCTTCAAATAGTTTTAAAGCTAAAGTGGATATATACCTTGCACAAACACCCACACATACATACAGAAACATCACAATAATATTTTTGTGTTCTAGAGATCTCGAAACATGTAGATCCGTCGAAAGCTCGAGTTAAGATTTTCGACGCGATTCCAGTACTTTCCACCAGGTGCATGTGATGGCCCTCTTTCCATCATTCAGATTTGCGAATGACTCGGCCCACTTAGCGCGTTAGAAAAGCATGGGGAGACTGGCCTGGCGGGGGCTCTGATCGAACTGGAAGTAATTCGTGAAGTTTTCTATTAGTGGTGACAGCATAGAAAATGTGGGATTGCCTGCTATCGCCGGGTTTTTCATGCTTCTTAAGTACTCACGCTTTGAGGGAGCGACATATTGTATAAAATGGGTCTAAAGTAAACAATTTACATGTTAGTAGTTGCATATTACATGGTAGTAGTTCAGATTCATTTTCTAAAACGTCACCTTTCTTGATTCACAAACATCTAATCAATGCTACAGGAGTATTGAAACCCATTAAAAAACAATCTGGAGATATCCTTGAAGAAACCTTTTCCACTATGGAAATATTGCAGATAAAAAAAACTTGGCAAACATGAAGTAATAGTTTTACCTCATGGCAACTTAAACCATTGTCGGGCTGTCGTTTCAGAGGGTGAATTGTTACACGATTCGGAAGAGCAAATCTTAGCCAAACTAGAAGAACAACATGTTATAACAATTTGCAGAGATGGAAAAATTATATCAACAAAGCATATCATTCTCAAATTTACCACACCATTCTTACCACGGTGAATAAAAACACTTATTTACATTGTCCTGTTTAGACATATATATCCAATCCTTTGGGGGTGCTTTCAGTTCCAAAGATTTGAACACTCAAATATTTCTTATCTTGCATTATCCACTACTTGTGCACGCTGTTCCGAGGTTGGGCATAGCAGTTACTTTTGCTCTAAGGTGCCAAAGTGCGACAATTGCCAGAGCGAGCACCCAGCATATTCAAGAACATGTTCAAAATGTTTTTTGGAAAAGAAATAAAAACAGCGAAGACAAAAACAATTTGTTTTATTCGAAGCAAAATCGCTTCTTCTTGTACTCCTCAAGTAGGTGCAAGTTATGCTTGCTGTTGCTGCTACATCTAAAACTATGAATCCCATCTATGCTCAAACAGATTCTTTACCTTACATGGACTCCTGAAACTTCTAATGCTCCAACAAATTCTCAACTGGCAATAGTTCATAATAGTATCCTTACTTCTAAACATTCTGCACAAGCTCAAATTTTAAACTTTCAGAAATAGATCAGAATTCTAAACTTTCAAAAATATATCAGAATTTTAATTAAACCACTACTCATTAGCTCCAAACTACAACTGCTCAAACTTAAAATACAAAACTCTCAAAACTGGGCAGGATTCTAAATAAGCCAATAATTCTGCATTAGAGATACAAACTACAACTAATCACACTCATGTTGCTACTGCTATGCAAAAGCTATTGAACTACAAAATACTTTATCCGTATCTAATGTTTCTCCTACTACATCTACCAAAACCCTAAAAAATATATCTATTCTTTTAGAATAGAGATGAATTGAACAAGGTAATATTGCCAGCTTCAGTAGAAAACAACATAGTAAGCAGAAATAAATTATTCTGGTAATAAACAAAAAAAAATTGAACTTTATGAAAAAATCGAAATAAGTAAAGAAAAATCCTAAACTGTTGAAGAATCTTATTCAAGAAGAGGAACTTCTTCAAATACAGGAATGATTATCGTGGGGACGCTATTTTGGGAGAAGAAGCAGAAGAAACTTCATCATAATCTGATTAGTTACATATTTGATGACTTCCTTTTGCGTAACATTTTTTCTATTATATTTTGCCATCTTTTCGCATTTTTATATTTCCTTTTTATATCACACATGAATTTACTTTTCACAAATTTAGCCATTTGTCATCTTTGCATTTTTAATTATATTGGCAGTTTTTAATTTTATCTGCATCTTAAACATTCTCACATCTTTCTCGTTATTTGTAATTTTATCCATTTCATTGCTTTTATCTGTATTACTACATTGTATTTATGAATTCGTCTGCTCATCATGTGTTTGTCGAAGAAAGTCCATAACTTGGATTTTGCGCCATTAAATTGCAATCAACCATCCAATATTATTATGTGTATGCTGAATTTTTGAAGTTTTAAGATTAGTGTTACGACGTTGATAACAGTTAACTACTGTATGTATGCTGCATTTATGAAATCTTCATTTAATGTGCTATTATTGCAGCAGTTTTTGAATCAGATTATTATTGTACGTATAATACATTTAAGAAGTTTTAATTTATCGTGTTATTATTGCAGCAGTTTTTGAGCGATTATTAGATAGTAAAACTTATTAAAAAAAAATGTTCAAATTTAATTTTTAAGAGGATTAGTCTCATAGTCTTTGCAGATTCAAATACTAATCTATATATATAGCTTTAGCTTAAAATTTCAAATAAAAAAAGTTCTTTAGAGCATTTAGTTTACAGAAAATTTCTGAATATACAATTTATCCCCGTTTTATACTTTTCAGTTTTATATGTTTAATGTATAATAAATATAGAAAGTGTATCGCTTTCTATATACATATACATTAAACATAAATTTGTGCTTACAAACTTGGAGAATGGGTGGTTTGCCTTCAATCCTATCCCGAGCTGTATTAGAATATATACCTGAACATCCCCTGTAATTGCGCATAAACAGATCTCTCTGCACCCCCATCTTTCGCAACCGCTTTTCTATAGATAATTACAGTCGCACTGTGAATTCCACTGTAGATCTCCGTACCATTGTTAATCTTCTTTTAATTAGTGATTAAAGGGCATCACAACTTTGCAGATCAGGGATTTGTGGCCGCCATAGAAGCATGCTGTGCCGTCGGCATTTTGTCAAACTCTTGGCATTGTATTCATTTTAACGAGAACTGCGGATCCCTGCTTTATTAAAGACTTATTATGACTTCTTATTTTGTACCAGAAAAATACTTTAGCATATTTGCAAAACATTCTTGTAAATTGCTTTGTTTGACTTTATTGTACTTTGTACTTACGAAAGTTTTACAAAAGTTGTAAGTTAAAAGTTAATATGGTTTCTTTACTACTGTCTAAAGTATTCTGAAATAAAAATACTTCGTTAGTAACAGCAGTTGAAGTTGATTAAAAGTATCAAATGTATGACACTTTTAATCAACTGATTATGCTGTTACTAACGAGGTATTTTTATTTTTTGAAATAAAAATACTTCGTTAGTAGCAGCAGTTGATTAAAAGTATCTAAAATATAACATTTTTAATCAGATGATTATGCTATTACTAAAGAAGTGTTTTTATTTTCTGAAATAAAAATACTTCACTAGAAACAGCAATTGATTGCAAATATCTAAAGTATAACTCTTTTAATCAACTCATTAGGCTGTTCCTTAAGAAGTATTTTTATTTTCTGAAATAAAAATACTTCTTAGTAAAAGCATTGACTAATCTAAAATTAAATATCTAAAATGTGATACTTTTATTCTACTCATTATGCTGTTACTAAAGCAATTTTTTTATTTTCTGAAATAAAAGTACTTCGTTAGTAGCAGCAGTTAATTCAAAGCACCTAAAGTAAATCAACCGATTATGCTGTTACTAATGAAGTATTTTTATGTTTTTCTGGCAACTTTAATTTTTAATTGCGAATATTTTATCAATAAATACAACAGATAAATGTAAAATACTTTAATAAATTTATTTTATTTAAAATAAATTAAATTGTCTTGAAACGACTAACCCCTTCGGTGTGTATAATTTAGACATTAAATTCAGATATTTTCTAATATGAGCATTTAATCTCCAATAACACTTTTTGTAATGGTTAGCACATTATTTATTTATATATTTTTGACCTCTGATCATGAAAATAATGTTTAAATTGAAATAATGTCTCTTACTTTTGAAAATATACAATTTTCTATATTCAAATAAGTTATCTGATATCTACATGACATTAAGATATAGACAAATGAACTAACCTGTGTTAAATCTCTTTTTTCTTTTGTTTGTATTCAGTTTCTGGGCATTTTATTTTTCTGCATTTTTGTTTGACTTTTATCGAAATATATATTACATTAGGTGGAACACTCATAAGTCGGGAACATGGGTGCTATATAAAAATGAGAAGCAATAGGTAATTTTTATGTCATTTTCGTATGTTATAAATTGGGTAGTTTTGAGTTCAGAACATGTTTCATGTGATGCTTCGGTACACCCCTCGTGGTACACCGGGATACCACCAGGGTACCAACGCCATATGTCGGCAAAATGGTTCATGATCCGGCTGCTGTATGGACAAGTGATTAGTTAATCAAGTTGCGTATAAACTAACTATTTTCTTTCTTTAATGCCCATATCTATTATTTCTCATAGTAAGCTATTACTAAAATGAAATAATGGTTTATTATGATCAAATTTTGATCGTTTATACAATCCTTTTCCTTCATTTGCAAATGTCGTTATCCATGAATACAGTCGGTAAAGCCGCCCAGGCGGTGAAGTGGATAGCGTCTTCGGCTGCTGTCTTGTGGGCTTGGGTTCGAATCCCGAATAAGGCATGGATGTTTCTCGAAGATAAAGTCAGTCTTCCGCCTTCTGGGTCCTCGTCTAAATGTGAAGATGCACCCCCTCCGACCTTCGTCAGTGATGTGTTCTTGTAATAAACTTTGTTCTCTCGTCTTGTGTCTTTCTTCGTTCTTTCCTTCGTCACTGGTCCTGAATCGGCTTCGCCGAAAACAGGAGGTCATCAGTAACAACAACAGTCGGCAAATGTTTAATATTTCAACAAAATTATTTCATTTAAAATAATTATATCTTAGTAAAACAACAACCCCTTTCAACATACTTTAATTTTAAATGGATATTCAAATATTTCACTATTTTGTACATTTCATTTTCAATAATATCTCTGCTTCTAGTTTAATGCCCATATCTATTATTTCTCGTTCAAAGCAGATGAAATAACGTCGTAAAAGTCACTCCTGTGTAGGCACCAATTGAATACAACAATTTTAATAAAACACTAATTGTCCAACACGAACTCCTGACGGCAAATTTCATATTAAGTTAAGTCGAAAGAGGCGGACTATCCTTGAGGGGTCTTTTCCCTGAAAAACTAATTGCCTCGTCTGGAGCATTCTCTGGAGGGACTAGAGTTTAATTTACTCTGCAGTCTAAAATCTGAATCCATATTTCTCGCATCGTGGGAAATGCGATGCCGAATAACGCGTTTCTAATTCGCATAATCGCAAAGAGATAGCAAGCCTCCAGGCATACATATGGTTTGAATTAGAGTTCTTTATTCAAATGTTGTGGTGCTATTTAATTTGTTTCTATAAATGAGTGGGTTGTGTTTCGGCTCAAGTGTTGTTACGGATTTTATAATGTAAATAAATTATGATAAAATGAAAGTGAAGTTTTCGATGCCCTCCACTACATATCAGTGACGTGTTGAAAGCATAAGATACATTTTATTCACAGACGACATTGAACTAAATTGAGAATGAATGCAAATTCAATTCAAAGCTATACTATATAAAACGTATCATTATCAAAAATTGATATTATGCAAAATTGTCGAAGATAAATGTGGTTGCAGGCAGATAAAATAATTTCAAGAATTTTGCATAATATCAATTTTAGATAATAAGATTTATATAGTATCATTTTGTAATGAATCTGCCTACACCCTCAATTCGGATCAATTTCGTCTGTAATTAAAATTTATTTTCTACCTTTTAACGCCCCACTGTTGTGTAGGGGAACACATTGAAAATCATTTTTTTTTTCAATTTATTTTTTCCGTTTTATTTTTCAATTTTTGAAGTATTTTACTTTCAAAACTTTATAGTATTCAACATGGATCGACGCGTTAGAAGCAGAAAAACATTTCATATTAAGACATCGAAACGCAATCCGTAGGAAAATGCATTAAAACTGCAAAAATATAGTTTTGACTCACGTAAATGACGCAACGACGTGACATAATGAGCTGAAAATATGATAAATGAAAATGTTTCACAAGTTGAAACTCTGTGCCGATTTTGAGCTCGCTACGTGCTCTAAATCCCAAAACGAGTTTGTCAAATATGACGTACGTAAATGACGTAACGTAATAACGTGAAAATTTTATAGAATGAAATATAACGCTAGATGAAACTGTGTGTCGAATTTCAGCTCTCTACGTGCTCTGGGAGCAGAGAACAAAGAGACAAGTGCGTTAACGTGAAGTTAATAAGTAGTATATGGGGAAAAGACAGATACGAACGGCATTTTTCCAAAAGCGACTTTAATTCATTTCCAATAAGAATTTTATTTCTTTTGCTTTTAGTTAATTTCAATTCAAAAAGAAAAAGCTGAAGGTGTAGAATGAATTAGAGCCGAGTTCTCGAAAGTCACAGATGTCTCATCGCTTGTTAATTAACGAACATGTCGAGAGGAGAGAGTGGAAGTTAATGAGATATCACAGAAGAAAAATCTTTTGAAAAGGAAGATAAAATAAATTTACCAATTCCTTAACTCTGGCGTTTGAATTCTTGCTTTTAAATAGATAGAGATAGCTAAGAAAAAACTCTAAAACTACTCATGTAGAGTATTTAAAATGTATTTTATAAGTTTTTCTGTTTAGCAAATGAAAATGGCTCATTGGCTTATCTTGATGAAAGAAAACTTATTATTTTCATGAAGTAAATAGTTGCAAGATTCTAAATCTGCTTAGAATTTTGACCAATCAAAAGTGACTTCACCTTACATTTAATTATTAAACTTGCTGAAAAGCACACAATAAAACATTCTAAATGTCAGGAATGTGCTCAGAAACAATTCAAATAACAAATTTATTAAAGTATAAATAACAAAACTAACAGTTACTATCTATAAACTGTATAACATACACAAAATACACATAAATACAGCAACACTACAGTGGTGTAAAACTGGAAACCTATTCTATCCTCAGCCTAATATAAAAGATCAATATAACCAACAGACTAGCTGCTTGATTCACACATGGATCATGCCGTATTTTCTCACCTTAGAGAATAGCCGACGTGATTTGCAACTGAAACTTTAAATGCTTATAGGATCTTAGTTTACAGTTACAACACAACATAACGGAAATGAAGACAGTAATAACAATAGATTATTGTGACCTCACATAATTTTTGAAAAGTTACACGCAAACGACAGTTCTCAATACTTAATCACTTTATATCCATGTGGAATATTTCTCTCCAATCATATTTACGTTACAAATCGACATACTGATTTTAAAAATAACCAATTTCGTTCATTGAAATTTTAAATTTCCCAGAATAAGGAATGGGTGAAAATTATGTGTTTTGTTTCTAGTAGTGTTCATAATTATTCCTCAAATCAACAGTATTTAATGGTTCATAATTAAACTGTGATTCACATTAAATTAGTCCATATAGCACAAAATAGTCATATATATATATATATATATATATATAAATTACAGACATGTTGATGATCTAATTTGTATAGTATTTACTTATAACTATGTCATATATATAGATTTCTATCCGTATAATTTTGGAATTAATTCCTAATGAAGCTACTACTAGTAATAATATAAATATTTTGGATTTAAATCTAATTATTGAACCTACTTATGGGATAGTTACTAATTTATATGATAAAAAATACTATTTTAAATTTAGCATTAATAAAATATTACCCTTTAATTCTTGCAACTCGATTCAATTGTTTAGAAATATTATACTTAAACAACTTTTTAGAATTTATAGATTATCAGATAAAAAAAATTTCATGCTATGCACATTAATAACCTAAAACTTACCAGTAATTTATATAAATATCCAGCATATTTATTAAATGGTATAGTTAAAAAGTTTGGATTAGCTAAATATTCTTAAAATTCTCTCCTTAGTATCCTATATTAGCCAAACATCAACATTCTCTTGAATAAGCATTACAATGTATTTACATTCCCTTATACTTTAGCCTCTTTGGTTTTTATTATATTGCACGGCCATTTATTTTGCAGCTTTTACAGTATAATATATCACATTTTATTGCCTTTTCGCAATAATGTTATCTATTTCTCACGATTGGCAACAGTAGATCTCTACTTTTATCTTTTGCGATTGGCAACATTAATTTCTTCATTTATTGCGCGAATGGATGGAACATTTGCAGTGTATTTCAGGTATTCTTATTTCCTATGTAATTTTTTAATCTTTATGCTTGTCGTCCAAGTATTAAGAGTTTATATATATAATCTATCTCTCAATTCAGAAACAAGCATATTTTGTTTTAATAATTGTGTTTTAATAAAAGAAAAAATAAGATTGGACGGGTAGTTATTTTTGATAACGGTGTTGATGAATTTATGAAGATGTTCTTTGTAGTAACAAGGTGTGCTAAACATTTTGATTCTTAATAACTGGTTATTAATAATATTTCTATATACAGATTTGGAAAGATTGGAAGAGAAATGTTGAAGTTTATTTACTTTGAAGTTATAAGTTTCTGTTTTGTCATAGATTTTAAATTTTATTGTATTTGCATTTTTAATTGTTAAACTAACGTCTAGAAAATTGATCCAGTTGGATGTATATACAATTTCAATGAGTTGTAGATTAGGTGGATAGAAATCAAAATTTAATTCATTGGCCTCATTAGTAATTCCAATAATAATAAGATCATCAATATATCTGTACATTATATGACTGTTGAAAGGGCTCTGATTTTCGTAAAAATGTAGATAAAGGTTGGCCAGTATGGTGGATGCTTTACCTCCCTGTGGTATTCCTTTATTTAGTTTGTATATGCATTTTCCTTGAACTATATACTGTTTGAACAAAATGAATTTTAATAAAGTTTTGAATTTTGGAAATGATATGTTTTTTGCTTGAGTGAATTGTTCATATAAAAGTAGTATGACTTTATATAAATCATTAATGTCTATATTATTAAATAGGTCTTTGAAATCAAAAGTTTTTACATCATGTATGTAAGGGATTAGTTTTATTTTATTAATACTATTTTTGATTATATGTGTTTTTTGTGCAGTAAAATAATCATGAATTTGATTGAGTATGATTATAAGTTGTTTGTCAACTGCATGGGTATATGAATTAAATCCTATAGTGATTTACAAGCAATTTTCTTTGGTATTTCTGTACAATATATTACAAGTAATCATAAAAATATATTACAAGGTATATTACAAGTAATCATAAAAATCTTCAATTAAATAGTACCTTCAAAATTATCAGCAGCTTAAGCGCGTTATTTTTACAAAGGGAATAATTTATAACCTCCAGTCTTGACATTTGAAACTATAATATTTAAACAACTTATTTATTATATATATATATATACAGTCCGTCCACCATTCATCGTGAAGAGGTACTGAAGTCCTTCAACAGATTTTTAAATAGACTTCTGAAAACAATTTCTATGAATTCAATAATTCGTGTATATCTTTCCCCAAATGCTTACAATAAAATTATTGTAAGTTCTCAAAAACAAATCTCTAAATATTTTGCCGAGGTTAATATCGATTGCCATTTATTAAAATTCGTTAAAAGCATCATATGATGTCTTCTCTTAACTTGTCTAACAATCTTAAATTGAGCTGCAACTTTTTAAATAAATATTATTTTGTGTAACAATGTGCGGCGCTCGGAGTTGAAAATAATCGGCTTAGTCGAAATTTGGATCAGTTAGGTTCAGTTTTGTAGTCGATAAGTGTGAGATGTTTGATCATGTTAGGCCATCAGGGGGGGAGGGTCTAAAAAGCTTTCCCCCCCCCCTCTTCCTATTTTGTCAGTCCCAGAAAGAAATAAAATATCGAGTTCTGTGTTGTGATCGCTACTTTAAGTGCACAAACATTTAGTCTTCAAAGTCGACGGGGACCTCTGATGTGCAGTTCTTGAGATACTACACTTATTATATTTATTTTGAGTATGAAAAGACTTTTCGAAAAAAAAACACCATTTCTCCTCCTTTAAGGCTCCGTTAGGGTCTGTCTTGTGAAATTATGCAAATATTCAACCTTTGAAGTCAGCAGGTGGCTTCTGAAGGAATTGAAAATAATTTTCAACCCCCTTTTTCTCCATCCTGGGATAGGCAGGGGGTCAAAACGCCATTCCCTTTAAATTCTGCTCATGCAAGGTTCAACTTCCTCTGTCATCGTGCAGAATCTACTTCAATGATAAGAGCTTGCAATTCCTTTCCAGTAGCTCAACGGTAAAGCGTCAGCTGGCCAAAACACTGTAAAACATTTGCAAGCATGTTGCTGAAAGTTTCAGAGGTATCAGCTGTACGTAACTGGGAGTAAAGTTTCTGGTAATTATGATAGCATATATATAAAAATTCAAAAGTAACACTTCGGCAGACAATAATTAGCTGAATATTTCAGGAATGAAGCTGTAATTTTCACGAACACCTGTAATTGTGGCTTTTCTTATCAGTTTGCCGAAATTATCAACAAAGTAGCTGAAAAAAAGCAAAGGTTTCAGAATGTTTTACTGTGTACGAAGATCCATAGTTCGATTTCCGGTTGGGGCAGTACAGTTCGATTTCCGGTTGGGCCTTTACAATAGCGTCCGAACGTATCAACCCTGTAAGTTAATGCAAAGATTTCGGAGGTCCGAAAGTGTTCCTAATACGACCATCACAGATTCAGTGGAATCGGGTGTATGGAGCACCAGCACCGGTTTTTCATCGGGAAATCAACAACCAAGCAGAAAGCTAACCTGGAGGATAAACTAGCAGGAGAATAATCCTGAAGCAAAAATAGCAAGAGGTGGTCAGTCAGATTGTCTGTTGTATGCCAATCTGATATTAGAGGCTGGAGAACACAGAGTCCACTTCGACGATAGAAGCTTGCAATTTCCTCCCAGTAGGTCAACGGTAGAATGTTGGCTGGCCAGTACGAAGATCCGTAGTTTGATTCCCGTTTGGGGCAGCAGGGTTCTTTACAACATATGGGTCTTCAGGAGGGTATAGAAATTTTTTCCGAAAATTCATCATTTTTCAGCCCTTTGGAGGAACTGAAAAACCCGGCTCTGTTAGGTTTTGTATCGTGATTAGTACTATACGTGTGCAAATATGCAGTCTTCGGGGTCATCATGGGACTTCTGGGTTCATGGGTCTGCATAGACAAAAATGCTTTATACAATTATTATTTAGATAGCCATTCCTCATTTTTTCATAGTGTTATACACATATATATTATTGATTTCCATTAGCAACGTCATCGTAAATGTAATTTTGTCCCACTACTTGTATTTGTATTTATGAGGTTGAACCTTTCACTCATTGTAATATTCTATCTCTTGCCTCTCCTTATGTTTTGTTTTATTTTCTTTTAGTTTCGGAGGGATATTATTCCACCTTGTTAATTACTGTAAAACTTTAGTTCAGTGTCTATAGGCGATTAATCTGATAGGTCCGGAACATTAGTGGAATATTTTCTATTACCATTTCCATCATATGCTAGCTTAATTACACATTCTGGTAAAACTGTGTAAAAATTAAGGATACTTAGTAGTTCACCGACCACCTTTGGTGAACTTAAATATTTGCCGCGATTTCTTTCTCTACATATGAAAGTACATGACTACCATGAAAACGGGACGAAATAAAATGCATACAATAATGAAACACAAGCCAATGGTGATACAAGTTTAAATACATTAGTTGCATAACAAAATTTACTTATTTCAATAATATGGTGCGGTTTATCTATACTATTAATTTACATTTGTAAACCATCTATTTACTTTCAATAATTAAAATTTAAATATTTTGTTTGCACACATTTCAAACTTTTACTATTAAGAACTAGAAAATGTACCTGTCGTTTCCTGGGATTTAAAATGCAAATTTAAAAAAGGCAAACTAATAAGTAGTACACTGGATCTCACAGCTAATTTTTGTGACTGGAGTTTTCTTACAGCTAATTGAGTGGGAGTGCCCTCAGTAGGTAGAATAGCTCCTTTTCCTGTGCGTAAGGGTGGCTTCAGTAGATCGAACAAGTCCAGAAAAAAGTGATGGGGAAACATTAAAAAAAAATCGAAGACATGGCTGGGTTAAAGAAATTATAATTAATCAACGGGTGGGTTTGTGGAGAACCAGGCCATCCGACTCACCCTAGGGTATGAACAGCTGGTTGAGTGACGGATGGGTTTGTGAAATTCCATTTTCCCTGTTGAAGTCCACGATATATTTAGGAGCAGCTGTTAAATTATAAATCTTGCATAGCACGTCAATTTTTATATCGCAGTATAATAATTAGTCGGATTTAAAACACACGAAAAATATATATACATTTTAAATTCATTAAACTGTGTTGAATAATCTCGTATGGATTCCGTCCATTTAAAGTTAGTATGAAATATAATATTTTGAACTTTTTGATAGTGTCAAGATGGATACTCTATGATATTATTTTAAGTCGCCAAGGAATCAATTTGTGTGAATATCGTCCAAAATCCTTGTAAATCGGGTTAAAACATAAAATAACTAAATTAATTCGAAATTTTAAAAAATAACACCGGGGTACACTTTTTTGGATCTTAAAGTATATGTGTACCAAATTTCATAGTCATACGATGCTCAGATTTTCCGCTAACAAACTGTACAGACACACAGACATCTTCCTTATTATGTTAGAAGTATCATTTTTGAAACTGCACCTCATTCCTTAAAAAAAAAAATACCAGTTTGGAGTCCAAAATCATGCCAAGTAATTGCTGTCTCATTTGACATATCCAACTGTCTTTGGCATCAATTTGTAGTTGTCAACTTCTCACTCCAGAAGTATATGAATCTCAGCGCTGTTATCAATGGTATTTTTGATCCTTCAAAAATGCACATCTAATTTTATTTTGCATGACTTCAATTTGCATTTCCAAGCTACCATATTTCCAAAATATAGTGTTATATTTTGTTTTTATCAATTTACACATTTTACCAATTTACACATTTTATCAATTGGTAGTATTTTAGAATATTGCAAACGGAAACAGTGTTCGTTTCCCTCCGCTTTCCAACATAATTGAAAAGTGTTTATCACTTTGTTCATTCTGTCTGTCTGTCCTTTAGCACGATAACTGCCGTAAAAATGACTTTATCAAAATGAAATTTTAGTATGTTGTTGAGACGGTCTGTGGGACATACGGGAATGTAAATTAATAATATCATCCAATTACTTTTGGATTGAACCCGGGTTGAAATAATGAAATACATTGAACGCCATGGGACCTAATTTTTCAAACATTTTAGGCGAATTTAAGATTCACAAATTGTTTCGAAATTTTAGGAAATATTCAAATTATCCCATGAAATATATAAAAAAAATTTCAGCAAAATACTATGTTCGGTAGAATTTTAACAATTAAGTCTTTCAATATATACTGTACCGTGCAAAATCCTCTTAATGGAATTACATTTTGTAATACTGTGAGTAAATATTACTGTTTAAAAATTCTAAAATTACTAATACACAAACTAAACCAAATAAAAAATTAAAACATTTTACCTTGGTATAAATAACGATACATATTTATGTTTCAAAATGCATCCAAGTAATAAATATACTATAGAGATAAGTTTGATGCAAATGAAAATGTTAATCTTTGACTTAAAAATGTAAATCAAAATCTCACCAATGTATCAAATCAAAAGATAAACAATTGTATCATTAACTAGTATTAAAGCCTGTCAAAGACTAGGAAGCCAACACTCTTATAAAATCAACTTTTTTAACACTTTACAACAAAGTTGAAAAGTGTTTATGACTTTGTTCATTCTGTCTGTCTGTCTGTCTGTCTGTCCGTTAGCACGATAACTGCCGTAAAAATGACTTAATCAAAATGAAATTTTAGTATGTTGTTCAGACGGTCTGTAGGACCTATGGGAATATAAATGAATAATATCACCCAATTAGTTTTGGATTGAACCCGGGTTGAAAAAATGAAATACATTGAGCCCTATGGGACCTAATTTTTCAAACATTTTTTAAGCGGATTTAAAATTCACAAATTGCTTCAAAAATTTTAGATAATAGTCAAATTGTTCCATAAAATATATAAAAAAAAATTCAGCGAAATATATTCAGTAGTTTTTTAAATAAAAATTGAAATAATAATTATACATCTTATATGAAACTATCACGTGACCATGATATGAAACAATCACATGGCCCACTTCAAAATGATATATGGCATCCATCTTGTTTCAAAATCGTGATTTTTTAAAGTTCTTTTTAATTCATATTGAGTGTTGTATCCGTCCTAAAACTACTTTATTTTTGCTTAAATTCTGTGCATCTACATACAAAAACAACACAATGACAATATATTTGAGTTTAAATTCTCATTCAAATTTGATTATTTCTACAACTAAGCCTATTTTTCACCTATGTAAAATGTAAACAGCAAAATATGTAGAATGAGTTGTATTAGAATTACTGTATTTCTTTAACACAAAATAATTCAATACATGGAGTCTGCATGGCTGATATGAATGAAATATTAATTGATTTTATAAACAGAAGGACGATTTTTTCGATGAAGTTTTAAGCATAGAGTTTATGAATTGTAGCTCCATGGTCTTAATTTTTAAATAAAATAAATTATTATAGTATTGTGATGAATGAAATGAATGAAATCCTGCTTTTATAGAAAGATCCAGGCGTGTTATTTTTTCTATGACGTCATTTGAATTTATTTCAGTTGTTTTTGATGAAGTTTTCAAATATAATAAATTATCGTAGTATTATGATAGTCTTAAAAATATTACCGTGGAATGTATCGCATTTTAGAGATATTTAAACCAGGCAATTTATATTTCAATGCCGTCATTTGAATGAAGTTCATTTTTTTCAATGAAGGTTTAAATTTTCAAATATAATAAATCAATGAAGTATTGTGATAAGTTTTAAAATATTACCGAGGAATGTATTGCATTTTCGGCTTTTTTAAATAAAATTGCATTGAAGTTGGAAAGTGTTTCATAATCAATGCTTTAAGCATGATTGATCTTTCTTGTTTCTGAATGGGTTTAATTTTGTTTAACAATGTATGGCACTCAAAATTGAAAATACTCGTATTAATAGAAGTTTGGCTCAGTTAGGTTCTGTTCCGTGTTGATACGATAAGTGTGCAAATAATTGTCTACCAAATATTTGTATATATTCCTTCTATTATCTTGTTAGGAATTAGATATAATTCTTGTTTCAAACTTTGCAATACTACCCCATATTTTCCTTCTTCTTCCACCAAGTTCCAATATCTACAACGTCCATCACACAAAGAACAGAAATTCGTTAATAGTCGAAATTGACGTTTAATCATTTTATTCTCTTTGCTTTATTATTAATCATTTTAATTCTCTTTTCTTTTTTGTATCTCAGAATTGTTGAAGCACTAACGTTGATTCGTTGATTATACTGAAGCAGCTTCTTATTGTCCACAGCCGTAGTTTTCCGTCTTATTGTTATGAACTTCACTATACATTGCATATTAATATTCCCTGAATATTCTAATATATATTTAAAATATACCTGATTTAACTATCATATATAAGGCTTACCAAGATAGAATATTTTGATTTCAAACAAATTGTTTCACTACTTATATCTACTCTGAATGTTTTATCCTGTGGTCAGACTTATATATCTGACTTAACTATCGTACACAAGGTTTTTCACCCCAAGATAGACTGTTACAGATTTTTTAAAAACTGCGTTATTACTTATCTGCGCAGACGTTTTAATTTATGGTTAGAATTTCTAATATATCTGATTTAACTATCATACCCAAGATTTCACGAAGTTTGATTGTAATTAATTTCGAACGAACTGTATCATTGTTTTACTCCGCATACTCCAACATCTAGCATATCTCTAGAGTTTCTAATATGTCTAACTTTCATAGACAAAGTTCTATCATGATAGATTGTTATCGCTTTAGAAAGAACTGTGTCATTATTTATCTATTCCGAATGTTTTAATATATGGTCAGAGTTTCTGATATATCTGACTTAACTATCGTGCATGAAGCTTTGCCAAGATAGATTGTTGTTGACTTCAAACGAACTATATATCATTATTTATCTATTTTGAATGTTCCAACATCTGACATATGGCCATAGTTTCTAATACATCTGACATATGGTCATAGTTTCTAATACATCTGACTTTCATACGCAAGGTTTCATCAAGATAGAGTGTTGCTGTTTTAGAACGGAAATGCATTATTATTTATGTACTCTGCCTATTTTAACATATTGCCAAAGTATTTGAAATATGTATCTTAACTATCGTACTATCGTACATAAAGTTTCGCCAACCTATATCTTTATTGGTTTTGCACATACTGTATCAATGTTTATTTTATCTGCTTGGCTTAACATATGGACATATTTTATAATTTTCAATACGCAAGATATTTTCCGAAGCTCATCTATTTGGGGAGAGATAAAAAGTTGACAAACTTTATAAAGTATTTAGGCGACGCTCTGCTCAAACATCTCCACCAAATTAAAGCCGTACATAATGACAGGGGCGACATTCAGCAGAAAGTACGCTTTTCTTTTTAATATTCCAGACAACTCCATTAGTGGTTGCCTATTCGAGTTCATTAAAAGCTCCCCTTCTCCCGCGTACGATCCAGAAGTAGAGAAAAAATGTTAATATTTAACCGGGATTCCATTATGGATAGCAAAAGGGGGAGAAGGCTTGTCACTTTAAACGTGGGACATGGTTCCCGGAGTATTAATTTGCGCGGGAAATTTTGTTTTAACAAAGTGAAGCTCATTTCATTTCGAGTGTGTCAGCAGTTAAATGGATTTATGCCTAAATTGTTATTAATATGCATAAACCTTAAACACTGAATGTTTGATTCCAAGCATGTGACTTTAAGTATAACTATTCATCCGCATCTGCTCTTCATGCGTTCTCAATGGCTAGTGGCCATAAAGTGTCACACCTACACACTTAGAAAACGATCACGTTACTACAAGTTTTTACTTGTGGCTAGTTGTGCCGCAGCAACCTATTTGACGTCTTGTGTGAAGTAATTTTGACTGAGTCATTTTTTCCTACATGTCTTATGAATGACGCATCTACAGCGAAACAGCGCTTACTGTTAAGGCACTGCTTCGATATGGACACACGCTACTCTTGTGGCACTGATAGTTAGTTTTATGTCTAAATTTGGTATAGAAATAATCAACTTCTCACTCAGCTAGTATCTTAATTGCAGAAATACATAAATTTACATAATTTATTGAAAACATATTCCGATATTTGAAAATAATAAACATATGTTAATTTTCTTCCAAAGCATTGAGTTTTATTCAAAATAATCGCAGAGAAGTATACTGTATTTTAAAGCATGTCATTTATTTAAAACAATAACTATATAATATACTATGGGTCAAAAAACTTATCGGTTAAAAGTTCTAGTCGTTGAAGATGCCCTTTACTTACAATCAAGCTTAACAAAACAAACGAAGAGAATATACCTTAACAAAGTTATCATTTTCTTTAAAATGTTATTCCGTATGTTCCAAAAATACGCCTGCATATGTGTTGGTAGGCGAAGTGTTCGTAATAATCGTATACTAGAAAAAAATTTTACGGCTTCATGTTTGCGTAGATTAAGTTCCGGAAAGAACTGGGGTGTTCAAATGGTGCCCCTAAACGTCGAGAGCGACGAAAAGAGGATCTTTAAAAAAAATATTTCCTTTATTGGAAAAGTGCCGCAGGAATTTTAAGTTGACTTGCTTGCTTTCAAGTGTTCGGTGAGGAGAAGTTCAAGCCTTGATTTTTTTTTCTCAAGTAGACTGTGGATGTATTTCATTTTTTTATTTTTTTCGCAGCTCCCGACATTCAAATTAGTAGCAAAGAAAAGACTACAATTTTTCTCAGATGCAGCGAATTACGACTCTGGAAAATTTCAATGAGGAACAATCCAAGAATTTGCTCATTCGACTTGCTGCCAGCTGTTTTAGATTTTCGCTTTTCACATCAATATTTCAATGCGTAGCTGCATTATTGGGGAAATAAATTTTGAATTTCTAAAAGTTCGGAATTTAAAGTGTTTTCTTTATTAAAAAGTTTTCAGGACCTAATGCTATCGGAATTCCATTGATTGCTGCACTGTAAGCGTGCTATTATAAATAAATATAGTTACTTGAATATTTTTATTATAAGGAATACTCTAGTTTTATATTTCAACTGCAAAGCATATGAGCTTAATCCCCGTTGTTTATTAATATAAAGGTCTAAACTTTCAGTCTCCTTTTAGTTTTAGAGGATTTCTTTTCAATATCTAACCAAACGTATAGATACCCCCTAGAAAAAAAAACCTTAGTAATAATGTGTGAAAAACCCAGACCACACGATAGACCCAAAGGTTTACTGTAGCTAGATGTGTGGCCGGCTAAATAATAATGTAAAAGAGGTTGGTTTGAAAGAGGTTTAATAAAGTGCATACTTCACTTTTGACGAAACTACCAAGCTCTTTTATTCTCCTTTGCATGTTTATTTCGTACACTCATACGAAATTTCAAAACAACCGGAAATGATGTCTCGTGAACTTAAAGTGAAAATCCTTAGTGAACCCCTACCTCCTCTAGAATTTGATTCTGAATCCATTAGTCATTAGAAGCGGAAGTGAAATAATCCATAAGTAGAAATCTTTAATAAACTCCCCCGACCTCCTCCGGACTTTAATGCTGAATTAATATCAGTCATTATTTCATTTATATATATAGCCAGTCTTCTCTACTTATAATAAAACAAAGTGTGTGTTTGACGGGGAATGGTTCCGGGACGATCAACGCGGGAACGGTTCCGGGACAATCCACTCCTTAAACGGATAGATAAACCATGAATGTTTGAAACATGAATTTAAATGGAAAATCTATCACCATGGCTTATTTTTCACAATTTTTTAATCAACAATGAAACGTATTAAGAAATCAAAATGGTTATTTAATTTAAATGCATTTGTTAATGTTTATTATTATTTTTTCGATTTGAATAATAAATAAATGGATATAAAAATATATAAAAATAAAATGGATATGAAAATATAAATGAACGGTTTGATTTTTCTTTTAATTATATTAATTGCGGACTGCGTACATCACTTTCATGTATTTTGGCAAAAACTTTTCAAGCTTATATATTGTGTTTAGCTAATAAAATCATATATTGTGTTTAGCCAATAAATTCATTTAGCCGATTGTTGAAACAGAAAAAGAGTAGAACGGATATATCTTCTAATACAATTTTAGTGATTTCATTTGGTAATATATTCAAACTGGATCAGAATGTTTTATTCAGATCTGCAAATTCAGAGCTACGAATTTGGCGGGATATCGCTAACTTGGAAATTTTTCTTAAACGTTGCCAAATTGACGGAAATGTCGCCAAACTTTTTAAACACGATGTAAATCAATGAAATTTATTTTGTTTTGTTAGAAGAGAGTACTGAAATGATGTTTCGTTTGCATTTGTCTGTCAGTTCAACCGTCCTGCTTAGTAACATATTTAGCAAATTTTTAAAATGTCACCAAATTGATATAAATGTTTATACATCCATAAAAATATCTGAAATTCATAAAATTGATCTAAATAAATTAAATGAATTGTATTTTGTTAGGGGATAGTATTGTGATGTTTCGTCAATTTGTCGCCAAGTGGGACTGTCAATTCTACAGTCCCACTTGGCGATAAATTTGGGGATTTTTTAAAATATCGCTAAACTAACGAAAATGTCGTCAAACCTTTCATATAGATAGCATTATTCAGACGATATTTTTTCCACCAATTTATTTTAAACAAATGATATCGTGTCTCTTAGCAACGGATTTAAATCCAATGTGTTTATGAAGCAGACGATTTTTATTAAACCTTTTCCGATTTGAATAAAGAAGATATGTATATAAAACAAGACAGATCAATCATGCTTAAAGCATTGATTATGAAACACTTTCCAACTTCAATGCAATTTTATTTTAAAAAGTCGAAAATGCAATACATTCCTCGGTAATATTTTAAAACTTATCACAATAATACATTAATTTATTATAATTGAAAACTTAAACCTTCATTGAAAAAAATGAACTTCATTCAAATGACGACATTGAAATATAAATTGCCTGGTTTAAATATCTCTAAAATGCGATACATTCCACGGTAATATTTTTAAGACTATCATAATACTACGATAATTTATTATATTTGAAAACTTCATGGAAAACAACTGAAATTAATTCAAATGACGTCATAGAAAAAAGAACACGCCTGGATCTCTCTATAAAAACAGAATTTCATTCATAACTTTCTCCCATTCATTTATCACAATACTATAATAATTTATTTTATTTAAAAATTAAGACCATGGAGCCACAAGTAATTAAACTCTATGCTTAAAACTTCATCGAAAAAAATCGTCCTTCTTTTTATAAAATCAATTAATATTTCATTCATATCAGCCATGCAGACTCCATGGACTAAATGATTTTGTGTTAAAAAAAAATACAGCAACTCTAATACAACTCATTCTATATATTTTGCTATTTACATTTTACATAAGTGAAAAATAGGCTTAGTTGTAGAAATAATCAAATTTGGATAATCATTTAAACTGAAATATATTGTATTTGCGTTGTTTCGGTATGTATATGCACAGAATTTAAGCGAAAATAAAGTAGTTTTAGGACGGATACAACACTCAATATGAATTAAAAAGAACTTAAAAAATCACGATTTTGAAACAAGACGAATGCCATATATCATTTTGAAGTGAGTCATGTGATCTTTTCATATCATGGTCACATGATCGTTTCATATAAGAGGTGTAATTATTATTTTAATTTTTATTTAAAGAACTACTGAATATATTTCGCTGAATTTTTTTTTTATATATTTTATGGAACAATTTGAATATTACCTAAAATTTTCGAAGCAATTTGTGAATTTTAAATCCGCTTAAAAAATGTTTGAAAAATTAGGTCCCATAGGGCTCAATGTATTTCATTTTTTCAACCCGGGTTCAATCCAAAACTAATTGGGTGATATTATTCATTTATATTCCCATAGGTCCTACAGACTGTCTGAACAACATAGTAAAATTTCATTTTGATTAAGTCATTTTTACGGCAGTTATCGTGCTAACGGACAGACAGACAGACAGAGAGACAGAATGAACAATGCATTTTTGACTGGATAATATCAATTACGGTCTTCAGGTTTAAACATTATTATTATTGATATTTTCGGGGATTATTGATTCGGAGATTGTTGATATTTTCAAGTTATTATGCCATTATTTTATTCGGTCAAAAATTGTTGAAACTCATATATTGTACGTTGTACGAGTAATCTTCTACAAATGCACGGGTATACCTTCTAATCTACGAGAATCTAAGTAGTACAGGTATATTGGCATATATTTTGACAATATATTGACATATATTAGAATCAAGTACGGCCTTCTGGTGTGAAGATTACGGGGATTATTGATATTTTCAATTTATTATGTCATCTGTTTTATTTTGGCAAAGGTTTTTGAGACTCAAGGTTTTTTGAGGCAAAGGTTTTGAGGGTAATCTTCTACTAACACTCGGACATATCTTCTAATCTACGACATTATAAGTAGTACGGGTATATCTTCCCATATAATTTTAGCACTTTCATTTTGGCATATATTGGAATCAATTACTTACTGCCTTCAGGTTTAAAGATTACGGGTTTATTGATATTTTTAATTTATTCATGTAATCTACAAATACAGGTTATATCTTCTAATATTCGCGTATATAAGTAGAACGGATCCCATATAATTTTAACGCTTTTATTTTGCATATATTGATTCAATTCCATATATTTTGTGAATTTGCTTACGAAAGTGGCCAGGATGTTTTATTCTTCAGATCTGCCAGTGAAGATAATTTTTATAGCGAGAACAGAAATTCTTAAACATCTTTTAGGAGTATTAAATTAAATATTTTAACAGAATATTATGATTAAAAATGTCATTTAGTATGCTATAGAAATTTGCAAATGATTGTGTATTTTAAGTTTCTTTATATTATATACTTCGTACGAAGAGCGGTTATGCTGCTAGTGGTAGATAGACGTGTCAAGAATTTTTTGGACTGGAAGTAGAAAAAGAACCGGAAGTGAAAATGTTTAGTAAAACACCCTTCTCCACCTAAATGTGATGCTGAATCCATATCAGTCATCACCTAAGCTATATGTATAGCAGATCCTGAGAAATAGATGTTTCAATGAAAATGTAAATTTTTAAATCCAAAATGGCATAATCAGAATAGGAAGTGGAAATCATTTGTGAGTCCCTTTAAGCCCTCCTGAATTCAGTGCTAAATTTATATCAGTCTTTATCGAAGTTTTATCTATTACCAGTCCTGAGAAATAGATGTTTCAAGAAGAAATTTTGAACCGAAAGTGAAAAAAAGCGGATGTAACCCTACCTTCTCCAGAATTTGCTGCCGAATCCATATCAGTTATTAACTGAGCTCTACTTATAGCCAATCTTGAAAAATTAATTTTTCAAGTAACATGAAAATTTTTGAACGGTAAATGGAAAAGAATCGGAAATGGAAATCCTTAATAACATGTTTCCCCCTCTCCCTCCTCATAACTTTCTAATCATCATCATCTAAGCTTTAATCACCATCTAAGAAGTTATCATTTAAGCTCTATCTATAGCCAATACTGAAAAAAAAAGTGTTTCAAAGAATTTTTGTACCAGGAGGTAAAAAGTGTTAGGATAAATCTTTAGTGAACTTCCTACCTCCTTCAAAATTTGATGCTGAATTCTTATCCAGATTTTCCTATTCCAGAATTTGGTGTTAAATTCTTATCAATTCAAGCTTTGCCTATAATCAATCTTGAAAATAGATATTTCAAGTAAAATGAAAATTTTGTACCGGAAAAAAATCGTCAGTGAGCCCCCTACTTCCTCCGAAATTTGATGCCCCCGAATTTATATCAGCCATCATCTAATCTATCTATAGCAGATCTTGAGAAATAGATGTCTCAAGGAAAATTTGTAAATAAAAACAATAGTATGACAAAATTTTTGCTCCTAAGAATGACAACCGAGAATAAAACTATATATGACGATCAGTAGCAAAACGTAATAAAATAATTTGGAGAGACAGAAAACTGGAGATTAAAATTAGCGAACAAAGTTTCATGCTATGTATTTTTGCACGGTTATACAAATAAAATAAAATATACAGTAAACTTCCGATAATACTGCACTTTGGGAACTTCAGCAGAAAATAGGGTACAAAACGGGAATTAAAATAGGGTACAAAACGGGAAATGTTAATTTAAAACAAGACAATGGACAATAAATGTGATATTTTTCCACAAGCATTGCACAGCATGAGCTACGCTGTACAGTATATGGAAATACTTTTAAATTTCAATGAACATAAACCTGCATATAAAAGCATTTAATCTATTACAGTACCTCAGTATAACCGAAAGGACTTAAAAGCGGTTCTAGAGGTGTGCCGGACTGTCGGGCGTTTCGAAACATCGGATGTCGGATAAGCAAAAGTTTACTTTAATAACTGAATTACAATGAGAATAAATTAATGATATATTGCAATTTTTTTACAGAGGAACCCCAATTTTGCAATTCTCTGTGAAACCTATATTTTCGGGAATCCGGGGCGACATATCGCCAAATTGGCGATATTTCGCTAAATTAGTCACCAAGTTCGCTAAATTTATAGCCAAGCGCTACACACAAATGAAGCAAAGAGCTTTTCTTGGATATAAATGACTACTGCCGGATTGTTAGTCGTAAGAATACAAAAAACTATTACACCAGCATCTTCTCTCATGTATGGAACGAACTTGATCCACGAGATTGATGTTAATAAATTTATCGTATAATATTGCATGAAAAGTGAACATATTTCATGATAGTTAATACATTTTTTAATTTTTTTTTGTAATATTTTTGATAAATTTATTAAAAAACTGGCAATATCCCGTGCATCGAATTTTCGACTCAGTCACAATGCTATTTCCTATACATCACATTATACTATGTATATAGCGAAAGTAATAAACATAAACATTGCCTGGTCTGAATGTATTTATAGTATGATGTATATGAGTAAAAATCTCACCGAAAAACTTCAGATTTCCAGAAAAACTTCCGCATTTTCACCGCCGAAAAGTGATCACAACTAGAATATTAATATTTTCAGTTTCTGCAAAAATTTAGGGTGTGGGGAGGGGAGGAATAAATTTATGTTTATGTGATATTTTTACAGGAAAATACTCTAAAATGCCTTTAAGAAGGAGAAATAGTTAACAATATATATATATATATATCATATATATATCATATATCATATATTATATATATATATATATATATATATATATATATAATCTCCCAAAAATATTTATTGTTATTAATCCATAATTGAGGTTTACTAGCTTACTATAAACAACACGGATCAAGGCTAGCTAGTAGCCAGTTCCTGGGATTTCCAGCTCCGATGCAAGCAGTATTACAGATTGATGTACAGAGCGTTAAGTCCTTGGAATCCTTTCTATAGTGCTCTGTCCATGTTTACGTAAGAAAGAAAAGCTATCAGGTTCTCCGTCTCCCTTTAACTATGGCATTGCGTGATTTGTGTTGCTTATTGGGCCAATAATCCAAAGCTGCAGAGTGCAGCCCGAATTAGTTTCCCTAGAAACAGGGAAGAGCAGCATTTCCTTCGGGTTCGGGATTTATTGGTGATTTCAGAGCTCCATATTTGGGGACGCGATGTCATAAGCCGGATCCCGGAAGGAAGTGGCCTAAGTGAAAACTTACCGAAAATCATTTCTCGGGCCGAACTTTCGAAATAGGAAGGAAACGCTCGCGCAGAGAGTGGAGGGTTGGTTTTTGTAGCTTTTTCATCAAATGACGCTCTCTGTAATAAATTTTCTGTAGACATTTTAAATGTGGAGGGAGTGATTATAGTGTTCAGAAAAATAATGTTAGTAAGCTTGAAAAAATAATGTATCTGCAAGGCCGGATCTGCACAATTAAGGACCTTAAGCGCAAAACTGTAAATAGATCTTAAGTTAATTTAAAATATATATGGCAAAAGGATCAGCGATTATGTGCGTAACACATATATTAAATAGAAGAACAAATTAATAACGTCTAATAATTCTTTTCATAAAGCATTTTATTCTCAATCTTTCATCTCTTTATGTTCTTATTTCTTGATTCAAATTTTTAATTTCCGATATTTTGAAATTGAAATTATTGGTCTCAAAAGTATACCATTGTTTAGAGAAAAAAAAAAGAAGAAAAAAAATGAAGCACCTATCTCCCAGGATATACTTTGATGGTGACTGATATAAATTCAGCATCAAATGTCGGAGGAGATAGGATGTTCAACTAAGTATTTCCACTTTTTTCCATTTTCGGTTGTAAATTTTTCATTTTGTATCTACTTTTCAAGATTGGCTAGAAACAGAGCTTAAATGATAACTAATATAGCTTTAGCATCAAACTCTAGAGGAAGTAGGATAATTCACTAAAAATTTTCACTTCCGATTCAAAAAATGTTCTTGAAACATCTGCTTCTCACAATTCACTCTGGATGATCTTAGACGACGACTAGCAATATATGATCTATGGCGATGATTCAACATAGGATTCCGAAACGAGTAGGAGGAGTCACTAAGGATTTTCACTTCCAGTTCTGGAGATTTCTGTTCTGGAGCATAGATGGTAACTGATATGAATTAAACATTAAATTTCGGAGGGAGTAGAGGCTCACTAAGAACTTTCACTTCGGGAGATGTCATTTCTAATTAAAAAAATTGCATTTTCCTTGCAACATCTATTTTTCAGGATTGATAATAAACAGAGTTTAAGTGATGTTTAATGTGAAATCAATATTGAATTTTGATGAGAGTAGGGGGTTCACTACGAATTTCCGTTTCATATTTTAGAGATCTCCCTTCCTGTTTTTACAAAAATATATTTGACTGTACGAAATAAATGTTCCAAAATATAAAAATGCTCAATACTTTCGTCGTAAATGAAGTATGAATACTACTTGCCACCATATATACACCTTCGTGAATTATTTATTTTTCTAAAACCAAGAATTTGATATGGATGACTAATATTGTTTATGATTAAATTATTGTATAAAAATATTCCCTTCTATATTCTAACGTACAACTCGCCTACCCCCACCTTTCTATAATTTCAAAACGCATTTGAAGAAAGCGAACGTCTCATTTGAACCCAAGTTTTACCAAATTCCCAATGTATGAGTGGATGTCTGCATTTTAGCACTATCCGGTTAACTTCACACATATCCTTACCAACAACCCCCTATCGCTTGTTTTCCACAAACTCTTTTATCTTTTCGCGGAAAGGGAGGCAGAATAAAATAACTAAATTCAGCAGGGATAGAGGGGCGAAAAAAAGCTAGCAAGCAAAGGGAAAAAAACTAATAACAGAGCTTCTTGAGTTGTGATAGAAAAGGTTGATAAAAAATCAAAATAAAAATGATCCAAAGAAACTGTTCATTTATCAATGTCAAAGCGTCCGAGGGATGAACTGTGCTTACGCTTTGGACAAGGGGATGGAAATTCGAGGATTTAAGTGACAGTGGAAAAGGATTTTTCTAAGATAAAACCGTCTGGCTGTGAAGGATCATTAAAACGACGTTCTATCCGAGGTAATATCGCTCTTGGCATTATAAACTCTTTAAGATTGAAAATTTTATCAATTTCTCTTGAAATTTGTCGTGGATTAGTTTCAGGCTATTTGCGTCGGCTCTTTGCTCAACCGCTTGCCGCTCCTGGGAAATGGTTGCCTGTTCCATCAGATGTGCAACCGATACAGTATCGCGCTGAATCTTGACTGTATTACCGATCATAATTTCGCATAAAAAGTCATACATAGAATACTTTAATGAATCCGAAAGTGTTTTAAAAGTCTTGGAGCGGCGTTTGAATGTTAAGCCTTTATCTTGCATATGAAAAGCAAGAATTTAATGTCACATACATCCAGAATCTAGTTCTTTCAAGTGCTGTAAGAATTTAAAGACTATAAGAATATATTAAGTATACATTTAGCTGGGATTTAAAAATTAGGATACAATTAATCAAGCTGTTAAGTTTGGTGTCAATTAGATTACGCTTTCAAAAATTAGAGTCTATAAAATAGCACCAAATAATTGAGATGGATAGTGATACTCGCATGCTTCGCACACTCCAAACAACAAAACTGTACTCTAAAGAAAACTGTACTCTCTTATTTCAACATATATGTTATATTTACGAAGTTTTGATTTATCGTATAAATTGTACTATGTTATTTTTCTGTTACAATATGTAAAATGTCATCCATTTGAGTGATTTGAGAAATAATAACATTGTATATCCAGTCCATTTCAATATATATTTTAAATTATGGTTTTAAATGTAGTTTCAAATATATATCTCGCATATTGTGAATGTTGGTAAAGTGTTTTTATGTTGCGAATCATAAATTGGACCAGGGTCCCTATTGACGCGGCACTACAATCGACAAGCTTGAAAGCTTGTCAATTGTAGTACCGCGTCAATCTTCTTAGGGTACTCCTATAGTCGAGCAATAAACTCTATTCCCAATAACATTTTTAATTTCGCTATAGGAGCAACTTCTATCAATCAATGCAGAACTACGAACGATGGGAATAGGAGCTTGGAACAGGACCCCAATTGCGATCCAAACGGAAATGCTGGTTTTGCCTTTCAGTAACCTGTGACATGAATAAATTATCTTTTACTTTAGACAATCATCCATACGGACAACCCTCTGTTACAAATGAGGACATCTTAATGGTGCTGCTGCTCATGCAGTATTTTGTAGTTGCAACCACTTAACTTTCACGTAGCAATGTGACTTTCTAACATTTCAGTTACGTCACGTTATGTTGGTGATAAACTAATATTCCTATAAAGTAAAAGTTTCAGGAGTAACTTTATGATTTCGCACTGTTACTTAAAAAAAAAATAACCATTTATGTGTAACGTCACAACGCAATATCCCTGTAACATAGCGTTGCAGCCAGCATTATCAACTCGATATTATAGCACAGTTGATTTGACGATGCCTCACCTTTGCATTGCAGTGGCATCCATTTGGTATTTTGGAAATAAATCACTGTAAGACGGTACAAAATCACCCTAAAAACGGACATTTAACTTCATTGAAACGTGGATGTGGCATTGCATATTATGACTTAACTGTAATGTTAAATCATATAATGTCAATTATTTAGTGGTTGTATCTACAAAAGTGCTGTAACTACATAAACACTGTCTTATTAGCCAAGATGCGAATGCAGCAATGAACCTTTGTATCATTTAATTATTATACATTGCATATAATTCCATTTGTGTACCCAGGAGACACAGGAATGCTTGAGCATACGTATCCGCTGTCGCGGTTGTACCCCATTGGTAATTTTGGCATTTATCTACAAAAGAAAATAGCAACACTGTACTAAATTCTTCCACACGGAGCATCAGCAGAATATTAAACTCTTTCAGAGTGTAATTGCATTTTTGTAGATAAGTTATATTCATAGATTTCCACAGCATTAATTAAAATTATTTTGGGACTTTCATAATTTTTATAGTCTTTTACAACAATGGATTTTAATTACGACTGAAAGTTTTATTTTTAAACAAAGTGAACTGAAATACGTAACATTTACTCTAAAACCAAATGTTCTTTATTGTATCTTAAAAAGTTTTGACAAATTATTGAAATTATACTTAGTACATGTTTTATAGTCATAAATAGAACTTAAAAAAAACTGATGTGGGCAACACATGACTTTCCTTATATAATGTAATGAATTTACTAATTTTACAGTAAAAAAAAAGATTTTTCTTATAGTAGATACTAATATTCTTTCCAAGATATTGAATTTTCGACAATTAGTCGTCATTTTCATTGATTTAGCGTCATTTTTATCCATTTGGCGAGATTTTCGTTAATTTGGCAACATTTCAAAAAGTCGCCAAGTTGGCGACACTCCGCCAAATTCGTGGTCAAAATCTCGCCAAGCGTTGTGGACGAAGAAATAAGTTGTTCTTACAGCATATAAATGACTATTGGCGTTCAAATACAAAAGTATTACTCAAAGTATCTTTTTTCATGAGTGGAACGAGCTAGATCCACGAGAATGATGTCACCCAATTTATCGCATAGTATTCCATATGAAATGTGAACATGTTTCTCAATAGGAAATATTTTTTTTCATTTTATATGACTTTTTAATAATTTTTTTGAAAAGGGTGCAATATCTCGAGAACGGTTCGTTTTAGCGTTCTAAAATTTATATCAATCGTTTTCTAATGAAAAATTACATAAGAAATGTCTATTTGCGTAACTTTATTAGTGGTTTTGATTTTTTGACGATTTTTTCAAAATTTTATTCGAAAATTTAGGGGGATTCTGAACATTCGATTACGTATAAAGACAATAGGCTTCCAGTGTTTACGGATTGTGATTTTTGTACCAAATTTGGTTCGAATCGGTCCATTCGTTCGTCAGTTATCGTCTCCACAGACTCTCTGACACACACACACACACACACACACACACACACACACACACACACACACACAGACACACACACACAGATAGACATCACTTCAAAAATGTTTGATTCGTGATCAGGGATGCTTGAAACATGCTCTCCCGTCGAAAACTCGATTTCGAATTTTCGACCCCGTCACAATACTTTCCTTATACATTATGTATATAAGGAAAGTAATACTATTGTTAATATATATTAATAATAAATGTTAGTATATAAGTTTGTCAATGAAAAATGTATTTATATAAAATTAAACATTCGTACAGAAATTAATCTTGTTGAAGAAAAATAAATATTGGGTTGAAAGAAAATGTATAATATGTAGTCAACGGGATTTCTTCTGCACTTATCCCAAGAAAAAAAATGTAAAAGGAACGTTAAAAAGAAATTGGGTGTAAAAATCCAAGACATTTTTAACTTAGTTCCGCTCAAAGTTCCTTTTTACAAAACGGACTGATGTATTTTTCAATGTTTCGAAAAAAGTGAAAACTTTACCCGTTCCAACAAAATAAGGATAAATATTAGTCAACGGGAGACATTTTTATTATTACTTTCCCTATATACATAGGGAAAGTACTGTGACGAGGTCGAAAATTCGAATTCGAGTTTTCGACGGAAGAGCACGTTTCAAACATCCCTGAACTCGCATCAACCATTATTGAGGTGATGTCGGTGTGCACGCGCGCATGTTCGGATGCCCCCCCCCCTTAAAGTTTCGAATAAAAATTTGAAAACTTCATCAAAATCATGACACTTTAATAATGTTACGTAAATAATAATTTCTTGTGCAATTTTTCATTAAAAAACGATTGACACAAATTTTAGACCGCTAGAGTAAACCGTTCTCTAGATATTGCAATTTTTCAAATAAATTTATGAAAAAAATCACAAAATTAAAAAAAGTATTAACTATTGTGAAATACGTTCAATTTTCTTACGTAATGTTATGCTATAAATTTATTAACATCATTCTCGTGGATCTAGTTCGTTCCATTCATGAGAATAGATAATGTGTGTAATAATTTTGTATTTTGACGTCTAGCAATTTGCCAACAGTCACTTATTTATAAAAAATGCTCCGCTCTCCGTTTGTTTGTAACACTTGACAATCAATTTTACAAACTTGGCGACTCATTTAGCGAAATATCGCCAACTTGGCGATATTTCTCTACAGATCGACTAAAATATCGATAAAATTGCAAGAACGCCGCTAAGTTAACGAAAAGGACTACAAATTAATAAATTAATTATTAAAAATATTTTAATGTATGGACTATACTGCTTATTGCGGATGCTATCAATATTGCTAGTTATCAATTTAGAGTTGCGCGAAATAAGATAATTGGGTACTTTAAAATAGTTTTGCGTGTTGCCATCCAGAAATGCTCCAAATATACAGTTCAACATTAAAAATGTTTTTCCGCAGATGTTATACATCATTTATTCCTTGTGTAAGAAGTAAATCCATTGCATTTATATAGACCTGCCTACATCAGATTTTTAGTTTTTATATATGAAAGCATGGATCACAAGCATGCATAACAATACTACATCACAATACTACATTTATTTATTATATTTGAAAACTTAAACTTTCATCGAAATAAATGAACTTCATTCAAAGGACGGCATTGAAATATAAATTGCCTGGTTTAACCATCTCTAAAATGCGATACATTCCTCGGTAATATTTTTAAAATTATCATAATACTACAATAATGTATTATATTTGAAAACTTCATCAAAAACAACTGAAATTTATTCAAATCACGCCATCGAAATATAACACGCCTGGCTCTCACTATAAAAGCAGCATTTCATTCATAACATTTTCCCATTCATTTCATTCATCACAATACTATAATAATTTATTTTATTTAAAAACTTAAGACCATGGAGGAACAAGTAATTAAACTCTATGCTTAAAACTTCATCGAAATAAAATCGTCTTTCTCTCTGTAAAATCAATGAATATTTCCTTCATATCAGCTATGCAGACTCCATGAGCTAAATCATTTTGCGTTAAAGAAATACAGCAATTCTTATACGAATCATTCTACATATTTTGCTGTTTACATTTTACATAAGTGAAAAATGGGCTTCGTTGTAGAAATAATCAAATTTGGATGATCATTTAAACTCAAATATATTGTAATTGCGTTGTTTCAGCATGTAGATGCACAGAATTTAAGCAAAAATAAAGGGGTTTTAGGACGGATACAACACTCAATATGAAATAAAAAGAACTTTAAAAATCACGATTTGGAGACGAGATGGATGCCATATTTCATTTTGAAGTGGGTCACGTGATCTTTTCATATCATGGTCACGTGATCGCTTCATATAAGAGGTGTAATTATTATTTTAATTTTTATTTAAAAACTACTGAATATATTTTGCTGAATTTTTTTTATATATTTTATGGAATAATTTGAATATTACCTAAAATTTTCGAAGCAATTTGTGACTTTTAAATCCGCTTAAAAAATGTTTGAAAAATTAGGTCCCATAGGGCTCAATGTATTTCATTTTTTTAACCCGGGTTCAATCCAAAACTAATTGTGTGATATTATTCATTTATATTCCCATAGGTCCTACAGACCGTTTGAACACTATACTAAAATTTCATTTTGATTAAGTCATTTTTACGGCAGTTATCGTGCTAACGGACAGACAGACAGACAGGCAGAATGAACAAAGTCATAAACACTTTTCAACTTTGTTGTAAAGTGTTAAAAAAAGCTTTCAATTTTTTTTAATGCGTATTATTTCGTGTAACAATCCAAATCACTTAGTGTCATAAGTCGTCGTCTAAATAAAAAATTAGCTTAGTTATATTTTGTCTAGGATCGATGCTATAATTGTGTAACGCTGCGGCTTTTTGGATCACTGAAAGATCTAACAAGAAAGATCAATCATGCTTAAAGCATTGATTATGAAACACTTTCCAACTTAAATGCAATTTTATTTAAACATATCTAAAATTCAATACATTCCTAAGTAATATTTTAAAACTTATCACAATACTACATTAATTTATTATATTTAAAAACTTAAACCTTCATCGAAGAAACTGAAGTTCATTTAAATGACGGCATTGAAATATAAATTGCCTGATTTAAACATCTCTAAAATGCTATACATTCCTCGGTAATATTTTTAAAATTATTATAATACTACGATAAATTATTATATTTGAACACTTCATCGAAAACAACTGAAATTCATTCAGACAGACAGATTGAACAAATTATGAACAAGTTATAAACACTTTTCAACTTTGCTTCAAAGTGTTAAAAAGCCTTTTTCCATCATCCTCTGGAAGTGAAATAGAATATCCAACTTTATTCCGTTCTGCCCAAGCTCCTTTAATATAAGTGTGCAAAGATTCGGCTTTCTATTTAACTAAAGGGGCTTCTGGAAGATCTAGAAAGACTTTTTTTGTTAATTCAGTCTTTTGTAAATTTTGCATTTTAGTCTATTGTGATATATTTTGTTCAAAGATGTAGCAAAGATTATTAATTTTATTTTAAATGTTATATACTGATAATATAAATCTGTTTCTAATAAATATTCTGAGTATTAAACTAAGTACTATATTTGTTAATACTATTATATATTATTATTATAGTTATTAGTACTATTTTTTCCGAAAATATAGACTTTGGGGGGGGGGGCACCAGTTACAGCCATCCGGTGCGGTGGATCCTCTATAATTTTGAAGTGTGAGATAGTGACATCATAAAGTTTATGCACCAGTATGCTATGTCACTTTTTTTGATATTGGAGGGTTTGTAAAGAAAAAAAGTTGGACAATTATAGTATAGATATTGTCCAATTTCATATAGCATCATTTAATAAATTTGATGCATATTAAAATGATTTCAGATTCTGATTAAAATGCAACAGCTAGTTTTTACTGCAGTCTACACGGCAATGCAGGCGGACGTTACATAGTAGATTCCTATATTGAGATATACATCTTTCGTTATTCATCAGTTGATTCTCCCAGCTACATTCCTCATTTGTACAATTTTAATGATGCGGTATAACAGCATGTGTTGAACAATTTGACGGAAATCAGGTGAAACCGTGAAGTCGTGTCTATTAAAGCCTTTGTACGTGTATAATTTGAAAGATCTAAATTAGCTAATTCTGGACTCTGATAAATTCATTGTATTTGCGGTCTATGCGGACTTTCATGTTAAACACGGATGAAGCATAATATATAGTTTTTAACACTTTAAAACATAGTTGGAAAGTGTTTATGACTTCGTTCTTTCTGTCTGTCTGTCCGTTCGCACGATAACTGCCGTAAAAATGACTTTATCAAAATGAAATTTTAGTATGCTGTTGAGACTGTCTGTGGGATATATGGGAATGTAAATGAATAATATCACCCAATTAGTTTTGGATTGAACCCGGGTTGAAAAAATGAAATGCATTGAACCCTATAGGATCTAATTTTTCAAACATTTTGTAAGTGACTTTAAAATTCAGAAATTGCTTCGAAAATTTTAGGAAATATTCAAATTATCCCATAAAATACATTAAAACAAATTCAGCAAAATATGGTCGGTAATTTTTTTAATAAACATTAAAATAATAATTGCACCACATTATATGCCATATTATATGAAAAGATCAAGTGACCCACTTCAAAATAAAAAATATGGCATCCATCTTCTGTCAAAATCGTGATTTTTAAAGTTCTTTTTAATTTATATTTATTGTAGCATCCGTCCTAAAATCGCTTTATTTTTTATTTTTTTCTGTGCATCTATATACTACGCCAGCGCAATTACAATATTTTTTAGTTTAAATGATCATCAAACTTTGATTATTTCTTCAACGAAGTCTAATTTTAACGTATGCAGAATGTAAACATATCATGATGTATGATGGATTGTATAAGAATTGCTGAATTTTTTTAACTCAAAATTATTTAGCTCTGAAGTTTGGAATATAGTTGCTATGAATGAAATATTCATTGATTTGACATAGAGAAGCAAACGCTTTTATGGCATTGTCTTTTTCGATGATTCTGGAGTTAGAAAGTACTTTTACCTCCATGCTTTTGAGATTTTAAGTAAAATAAATTATTGTAGTATTGTGATAATTTTAAAAATAGCACCGCTGAATGAAAGGAAGGGAATAAAAGTGTATGAATGAAATATTCACTGCTTTGATGTAGAGAACCAGGCTATTTATATTTCGATGGCTTCATTTGAATAAAGTTCATTTTTTTCAATGAAGTTTTAAATTTTCAAATATAATAAATGATTGCAGTATTGTGGTAATTTTGAAAATATCACCGCTGAATGTATCGCATTTTAGAGATGTTTAAATAAAATTGCATTGCAGTTTGAAAGTCTTTCATAATCAGTGCTTTATGCATGAGTGATCTTTTTTCTTTTTATCATATTTCATAAATGTCATCGTTGCATTCAGATATTTGAATAAATTCCCCGTATATATATCATATAGCTGACTGAGACGAACTAATGGGTGAATTAACCAGCCCAAACTGCTAAACGTAGAAACTTGAAACTTTGTATACACCTGGGATTTGATCTATAATAATAAGAAATATCTAAAATCTTAGAATTTTGTTAAAAAAATTCACACATCTCGGAATTTTCTGTTACAACATTCTTTCAGCTATTGAGTACTGCAAAAATTCATTTTCGTACCATCATCCGCAGGAAAAGAATATCCAAATTTTTCTTTATTAACTGTATTTATGTAAATAATTATTCTTGAGATATTTTAATGTATAGGTATAGCGGACGATTATATTGTATATTATAGTTCAGTTTTTAACACTTTACAACAAAGTTGAAAAGTGTTTATGACTTTGTTCATTCTGTCTGTCTGTCTGTCTGTCTGTCTGTCTGTCTGTCTGTCTGTCTGTCTGTCCGTTAGCACGATAACTGCCGTAAAAATGACTTAATCAAAATGAAATTTTAGTATGTTGTTCAGACGGTCTGTAGGACCTATGGGAATATAAATGAATAATATCACACAATTAGTTTTGGATTGAACCCGGGTTGAAAAAATGAAATACATTGAGCCCTATGGGACCTAATTTTTCTAACATTTTTTAAGCGGATTAAAAATTCACAAATTGCTTCGAAAATTTTAGGTAATAGTCAAATTGTTCCATAAAATATATAAAAAAAAATTCAGCTAAATATATTCAGTAGTTTTTTAAATAAAAATTAAAATAATAATTACACATCTTATATGAAACGATCACGTGACCATGATATGAAACGATCACATGACCCACTTCAAAATGAGATATGGCATCCATCTTGTTTCAAATTCGTGATTTTTTAAAGTTCTTTTTAATTCATATTGAGTGTTGTATCCATCCTAAAACTACTTTATTTCTGCTTAAATTCTGTGCATCTACATACTAAAAAAACAACACAATGACAATATATTTGAGTTTAAATTCTCATTCAAATTTGATTATTTCTACAATTAAGCCTATTTTTCACCTATGTAAAATGTAAACAGCAAAATATGTAGAATGAGTTGTATTAGAATTACTGTATTTCTTTAACACAAAATAATTCAGTCCATGGAGTCTGCATGGCTGATATGAATGAAATATTAATTGATTTTATAAACAGAAGGACGATATTTTTCGATGAAGTTTTAAGCATAAAATTTATGAATTGTAGCTCCATGGTCTTAATTTTTAAATAAAATAAATTATTATAGTATTGTGATGAATGAAATGGAGAAAGTTATGAATGAAATCCTGCTTTTATAGAGAGATCCAGGCGTGTTATTTTTTCTATGACGTCATTTGAATTAATTTCAGTTGTTTTCGATGAAGTTTTCAAATATAATAAATTATCGTAGTATTATGATAGATTTAAAAATATTACCGTGGAATGTATTGCATTTTAGAGATATTTAAACCACGCAATTTATATTTCAATGCCGTCTTTTGAATGAAGTTCATTTTTTTCAATGAAGGTCTAAGTTTTCAAATATAATAAATCAATGTAGTATCGTGATAAGTTTTAAAATATTACCGAGGAATGTATTGCATTTTCGACTTTTTTAAATAAAATTGCATTGAAGTTGGAAAGTGTTTCATAATCAATGCTTTAAGCATGATTGATCTTTCTTGTTTTATTCTATCTGTAACCATAATAACGGTGTTAAACTTCAAATACCGAAATCGTCTGCTGACTATTCTTCTGATCAAACTATTGAAAATATTTATTTTATTAATGATAGATTTTTAGTTTCCCTACAATACATAGTAATGTATAGAGAAAGTATTGGAATCGTGTCGAAAATCGCAACTCGGGTTTTCGGCGGATCTGCATATTTCGAATACTCTAGAACGCGAAAAAACTACTTTTAGCGTGACATGTGTGTGTGTGTGATTTTTGTCTATACAATGTATGTATCCACTCTATCTGAAAAATTAATTGACAAAATTTCACAAAATTTGGCAGATAAGTCGCATCTGGTGGTGATTCGATTTTGATGCAATTCGGGAAAAAAGTACCTGTCTTTTATTTGCGAAATGGACCTTCAAAAAATAATATATATGCATTCTAACTGAAACACTAATTGACCAAATTTCACAACATTTGATACATAAATCAGATGTGGAATATTTTGGGTCTGATTATTCGGGAGCTTTATATTCACAAGAACCCGCCAGAAAGGTGCGTTTTCAAAAATAAGGAAGATACTTTTATTGCAGATAACAGTATCCATGGACCGGTTTGGCTCCTATTATGCGCTCATTAATTGATTTTTACTTTGAGCTTTGCAGCTTTGTGTAGCCCAGACTATATTTTAATGCCGGCTGCGTGAAAAGGCTGAAATTATCAGTTCCTATAGAAGTTCGTTAAATAGCGGCAAATAGTAAGTTTTCTTACTGCCATTGCAGTTAACTGTTATCCCATTCTGATGAGCACATAATAAGCGTAAAACTGGTCCATGGATGCTGTTATCGTATGCAGATCGCTCGATACATCATTGAGTCGTATGCTCATCAATTTGACATGCGACTAACTGGTGTGCAATATAATCGAATTGAAAATTTTCACCTATCGTGCTTTGTTTCCAAGATAGAAACTCTAATTTCTTCAATTCAAGCTAGAGGTGCTGCAAACTTTCTCAATAAATAATGTATAGCCGCTTTTCTATTAGTAGACCCTGCTTTTGCAGATCTTCAACACTTTAATCGAAAGTTAAATGAATGCATAAGAACTTACAAGGGAACCCTCGATAAAAAAAAAACTTTTAATATTTGATTCAGAAATAAAAAAACCCATAATTTTTCTCTTTGTTTCTTTCCAGTCTGAATCGAAAACATATTTTTCATTTCAACGCTTCGAAAAACCAAAGATAAATTCCACCGCTTGGGGCAACCGATGGCCCGACAAAAAGTTTGCTCTCTCTCCCTCTTCGCATTGAAGAGATTGCAAGAATTTTATTTCCAATGTCTTCTCTCTCGACAAGTGCTGCTGTATTGATTGAATTCAGCTTCGCATTTTTGGAATGCTTAAAATCGGAAAATGTGGTAATGACGAAAGCTTGTTTCGGTATTCACTTCATGCTGCAATAGATTCGTTACTGAAAAAATAGAAAAAAAAGCTAAGTAGTTTTTTGGTATGACTGTCACGGCTCTCTGTTTTCGCACAATTCTTTGCATGGAGAGCAGAGTGCAATGCATTTTTAATCAGTCGACTGGAGGGCATGAAGATGATCGGTCATCAAAAGACGGTTTAAACCGTGGCAGTATATTTCATAATGATTTTTTTCTATTCAAAACAGTGCTGTAAACTTTGATCATTTTATTCCTTTTGACGTAAAGGGTATTTTAAAAAAAATTCTAAAATATAAATATGACTGCAGTGCAAAAAATGATTTTATTTTAAGGCATATATATTATTTTACATTCAATATCTACTGATATGGAAAGCAAGACAGAACCTAGTCATTAAAAATGAATAAAAATATGAAAACGGTCAAAAAACTACGTTTCTGCCTCCTTAGTTTTTCCTCTTTTTATTTCTCATCACAGCAATGGCAGTATTTCGTTTGCCTTAAGCCAAGTGTACTATTACTTCCGATGCCGAACTTGATTGCGGCTGCGCTTTCAGCTTGTCCTGAAGAAGAAGGTTGTTTTTGCCATCGAAACCAGTTGTTCCAAATTTTTATTATATGCTATATATTTATTCAAATATTTTATATCCTTTTTCTTCTTCGACCCAGCCCATCTGACCTATCCGAAAGTGGGAGGTATCTGTTTGGACGGCTGAGAAGTGCCACCCAATTTAGACTGGAACCCAGTGGGAGAGGCATCCACATTGACCGTACCTTCCTTCCCCTACTACCAACCTTTCGGAGGGATTTACCCACATGCTTAACGTGTTCGTACTCCAAGAGAACACGGGGAATATTTTATATTAATGTTGTTTTAACAGCAATTTCTGAGCGTATTTTGATTTAAAATTTTTGTTCAAAAATTCGTCTAGATCACGTGACCAACAACGCCACTGCAAATAAATATTCTCAGTTTTCAAAATCTAGACGAAAGCGAAAACTCCAAAGATCTGAATTCAGCGTATCAAAACCGGCTTCCAACTTAGAGCCACAGAAAACTTTCATTTCACAGGCTTATCCTTCTATTGTGTGTTTTTTTACGTACTAAAGAAGTATTTATATTTTAAATTCTTTATAAAATGGAAGTATTTTCAGTTGTGGACTATGACATACACATTGAAAAAAACTATTAAATTGGTTAATGAGAATCTGTGTATATTTAACGATGGACAATTCTAAAAACACAATTTCTTTATAGTCTTTAGTTGTGGAAATGTATTATGCCATGGATATATTTCGGATAGTGTATCGTATTATATATCATCTAAATGCATAAATTTGATTTTAATACAGTGTTCCTAAGAAAGTATTTAAGCACACTAATAAGTTTGTGTGGAGTCGTATGTGTATACATGTAAGTGGCCAATAAAGTGGCCATGCAGGATCGAATAAAAATGGTTGCAGCTCCCTTAGCGGATAATTTAAAAGTTAGGATAACGAACTCGGTAACATAGTGAAATAAACGGAAAGACCAATTAAAATTTGTAGACTATTGATTCGATGAGTAAGAATCGACAATAAAAATGTCACAGTAGACATTTACTTCCTACAAAATGGTTATTGACGAATCGATGTCTTATTCGGGAATGCTAAAATAAAGAGCACTTGCATGCACAGGAATCTAATATCCAACCTATTCAAAAACCCTCCGTCTACAACAATGCCCATTTGAATCCGAGAAAGAATATTTTTTGACAAACATTGTGTCACCATGTTAGAGTCTCTGATGATAGGATTTTTGACAGGTTTTTATTACCTTCCATATTCCTACCATATTGCCTTCCATATACTTCCATTTCGTACATTCCTGATGTCGATTTCTATTAATCAGATAATTCTCTAAAACTTGGCATTTTTGGCATTAATTGACATTATCTTCTATTTGGTTTTAATTCCAAGTTCGTTATCCTATCGGTAGGGTGCGCTACAATCATTTTATTCGATTGGACATGGTCACTTTACTGTAGATAGACGTAATGTGTACATTGATAACAATTTCATACACAGTTATATTTACTTAAGGAGTTTCTTAGGAACCTTGTATATTATACTCATCTGTTCAAGTTATAAGTTCTGCAAAAAATTTAAAAAATAGGCATAACCTTATAAGTATAGAAATACTGATCTAAAACGTGTATTATATTCTATAAATATAAAAATTAGATCCAACTCTGCTATCTGAAATGTTGTTCTTCATTAGAAACAGCATATAACTACGTATATTTGACGATCAGCTCTTAATAGGATAAATGAAAAGCATCAACTAGTTCGGAGGCCCATACATCAACATAAAAAGGAAAGCAACCTCTTACATTAAGATAAAAAGTAAACGAATCTCCTATACCAAGATAAAAAACAAAGCAAGCTCTTACATCAAGATAAAAAAAACAAGAAAGATCAATCATGCTTAAAGCATTGATTATGAAACACTTTCCAACTTCAATGGAATTTTATTTAAACAAGTCTAAAATGCAATATATTCCTCGGTAATATTTTGAAACTTATCACAATACTGCATTAATTTATTATATTTGAAAACTTAAACCTTCATCGAAAGAAATGAACTTCATTCAAATGACGGCGTTGAAATATAAATTGCCTGGTTTAAACATCTCTAAAATGTTATACATTCCTCGGTAATGGTTTTAGAATTATCATAATACTACGATAATTTATTATATTTGAAAACTTCATCGAAAACAACTGAAATTAATTCAAATGACGTCATAGAAAAAATAACACGCCTGGATCTCCCTATAAAAACAGGATTTCATTCATAACTTTCTCCCATTCATTTCATTCATCACAATACTATAATAATTTATTTTATTTAAACATTTTATTTAAGACCATGGAGCTACAAATAATTAAACTATGCTTAAAACTTCATCGAAAAAAATCGTCCTTCTCTTTATAAAATCAATTAATATTTCATTCATATCAGCCATGCAGACTCCATGGACTAAATTATTTTGGGTTAAAAAAATACAGGAATTCTAATGCAACTCATTCTACATATTTTGCTGTTTACATTTTACATAGGTGAAAAATAGGCTTCGTTGTAGAAATAATCAAATTTAGATGAGCATTTAAACTCAAATATATTGTCATTGCGTTGTTTCAGTATGTAGATGCACAGAATTTAAGCAAAAATAAAGTAGTTTTAGGACGGATACAACACTCAATATGAATTAAAAAGAACTTAAAAAAATCACGATTTTGAAACAAGATGGATGCCATATATCATTTTAAAGTTGGTCATGTGATCGTTTCATATCATGGTCACGTGATCGTTTCATATAAGAGGTGTAATTATTATTTTAATTTTTATTTAAAAAACTACTGAATATATTTCGCTGATTTTTTTTTATATATTTTATGGAACAATTTGAATATTACCTAAAATTTTCGGAGCAATTTGTGAATTTTAAATCCGCTTTAAAAATGTTTGAAAAATTAGTTCCCATAGGGCTCAATGTATTTCATTTTTTCAACCCGGGTTCAATCCAAAACTAATTGGGTGATATTATTCATTTATATTCCCATAGGTCCTACAGACCGTCTGAACAACATACTAAAATTTCATTTTGATTAAGTCATTTTTACGGCAGTTATCGTGCTAACGGACAGACAGATAGACAGACAGACAGACAGACAGACAGAATGAATGAACAAAGTCATAAACACTTTTCAACTTTGTTGTAAAGTGTTAAAAAAAACCACACCACCACAGGCAAGAACAACTACACCATTGTGTAGTTGCCTTCTTACGTTTAAAGCTAAAAGTAACAACTGATTATGAAAAGTAACAACTGATTATGAAAAGTAACAACTGGTTTTTGAGGCAAAAATCAGACTCCTTCTTTGGATAAATTTTTTCTGCTTCAGAACAGAGGTTTTCTTATCTACCATGATGCATTTACTATGTATTCTTATCTTGAAGAAGGGGGTTATAGCATTTTGCCTCCGAAACCAATTGATTCTTTAAAACATCTGTCTTAGGCGTTAGCGAAGAATCCTTATTTGAGAATATTATAATTTATTTTAACATGAATTAAATTTCGTTCAAAGAATACAAAATCTGATGTGGGCAGCACGTGACTTTCCCTACATAATGTAAGTAATTTACTTCTTTTAATGCAAAATAATAATGGATAAGATCCACGGCACAATGTTTTTAACGTTGAATGTACGGTGACATTGTTCACTTCTCTGGATAACAACATGTAAAAGTATTTTGAATAACTGCTATTTCGAGGAAATATAGCTTGACAATTAGAAATATTGCTAACATCTGCTAAGCAATAAACTCTATTATATTACAATATGTTAATTATTCATCTATGTGGCATCATTTTCATAATTTTAACGTCATTTTTGCCGATTGGTGACACTTTCGTCAATTGGGCACCACATTAAAAAATTTGGCAACTTGATGAAATTTCGCCAAATTAGTCACCAAGTCTTCAAATTTATTACCAAGTGTTACATATTTAGTGATATTTAACTGCTGTTCAGTTTCATGTATTTTTTAGATACATTTATTTGGAAAATGTTCAATATCTCGAGAAAGGTTTAAGCCTGTATTCTAAAGTTTATATCGCTCATTTGGGAATAAAAAATTACTTATAAAATGATTAATTATTTAATATTGTTGAGAGTCTTCATATTTTATGATTTTTAAAAAAAAAATATTCGAATATTTGGAATCGTAATAATCGTGTCAATTTACAATTGTAACCCTCCATTCGTTCATAAAATATTTTTTTTCCCAATGACCAGGCATTGACTCTTTCATCTTCGCCTATACATCGGCCAGAACAGTGAACCTCTTAGCCGTCAAAGACGTTGCCCCAGCGCACCAGTGGGGGTGGGAACACATTGCGCCCAACAACACAAACATCCATGTCTTACGTGGGATTCGAACCCACAACGTGGCGGCCGATCAATCGCTGGAAACGCTTGCCTTGACCGTTCGGCCACCACGTCGACTGAAATGAGCCGACAGTACGCGTTGTTCCCACGTGGTCACCCACCCAAGTACTTACCGCGCCCGATGCTGCTTAACTTCGGTGATCTAACGGGAACCGGTGTTTTCAGCACGGTGCAGCCGTTGGCTTTCGTTCATAAAATATCGCATCCACATTCTGTGTGTGTGTCCTCATGGACACATCAACACACACACACAGTCTCTCAAAAATGTTTTATTCGAGTTCAGAGACGCTTGAAACGTTGAAACGTGCTCTTACGTCGAAAACTCGGAATTCCAATTTTCGACCCCATTACAATACTTCCCTATACATTATACTATGTATGTAGAGAAAGTAAAAACTCTCATAGACGTATAGCATTATAGTAAATGGTAGTTCCGTTATGAAGCGCATAATTATATATTTTTTATTAATATCCCATGTACCCATTTTAATATTTCCCTTGGACAATTGATTCGTATGTTCGATGAATGAAAATTGGAGATATCCATCATGTCAGCTCTTTTCCTGAGCGAATATATTAGATTATTTTTTTATTGATCCATAAAAAGAGCTGACAGTGGAAGTGCATCTGCTTAGCCCTCCTAATACAATTGGGGTTACAGGATACCCCAATACATTTTCGTGAACAATTGGCATTATTTTTATTACAAAATATAAAACTGTTGCTTATGATAATAACACAGTTAGTACGTTCTTAAAGAAATCAGGCATATGCAAATTAAGTTCTTGCTTGGCGTTTGCTGAGTAAAGATATTGTTTTGACGTGATGAAGGGCCATAACTCCCTCGTTACAATTTCTGTCACGTACTTTGCATATGTCTGCTTTAAGGAAGTACTGATTGTGTTACTCTTGTTATTGTTAAATAGAACGAATTATCGACTGTACTCAAATAATACATTTACAAATAATACTACTCAGTTACAAAATAATTTCCTCCTTTGGTTTCAATTCAATTCTCCACACATGCAAAATCTTTAGTTTCAGCGCATGCGCAGTCACGTGTACAAAAGCCACCGCTCTGCAATCATGTAAAGCAAAAGATAATTTTAAAAAAAAAGATCATTTCTGAAGAAAGAAAGCGTGGCGCCGTGAGTCGGGCATACATAGTTGACCTACAGAAAAATCCACCGGACTTCATTTACGGTGTGCATGGAATCAAAAATCTCAATTTCCATGCTTTTACTTAGAAAATCACAAATAAAATAACATATTAATTTGAAAACAAGAAAGATCAATCATGCTTAAAGCATTGATTATGAAACACTTTACAACTTCAATGCAATTTTATTTAAAAAAGTCGAAAATGCAATACATTCCTCGGTAATATTTTAAAACTTATCACAATACTACATTGACTTATTATAATTGAAAACTTAAACCTTCATTGAAAAAAATGAACTTCATTCAAATGACGGCATTGAAATATAAATTGCCTGGTTTAAATATTTCTAAAATGCGATACATTCCACGGTAATATTTTTAAAACTACCATAATACTACGATAATTTATTATATTTGAAAACTTTATCGAAAACAACTGAAATTAATTCAAATAACGTCATAGAAAAAATAACACGCCTGGATCTCTCTATAAAAACAGAATTTCATTCATAACTTTCTCCCATTCATTTCATTTATCACAATACTATAATAATTTATTTTATTTAAAAATTAAGACCATGGAGCCACAAGTAATTAAACTCTATGCTTAAAACTTCATCGAAAAAAATCGTCCTTCTTTTTATAAAATCAATTAATATTTCATTCATATCAGCCATGCAGACTCCATGGACTAAATGATGTTGTGTTAAAAAAATACAGCAACTCTATAATACAACTCATTCTATATATTTTGCTGTTTACATTTTACATAAGTGAAAAATAGGCTTAGTTGTAGAAATAATCAAATTTGGATAATCATTTAAACTGAAATATATTGTATTTGCGTTGTTTCGGTATGTAGATGCACAGAATTTAAGCGAAAATAAAGTAGTTTTAGGACGGATACAACAATCAATATGAATTAAAAAGAACTTAAAAAATCACGATTTTGAAACAAGATGGATGCCATATATCATTTTGAAGTGGGTCATGAGATCGTTTCATATCATGGTCACGTGATCGTTTCATATAAGAGGTGTAATTACTATTTTAAGTTTTATTTAAAGAACTACTGAATATATTTCGCTGAATTTTTTTTATATATATTTTATGGAACAATTTGAATATTACCTGAAATTTTCGAAGCAATTTGTGAATTTTAAATCCGCTTAAAAAATGTTTGAAAAATTAGATCCCATAGGGCTCTATTTCATTTTTTCGTCCCGGGTTCAATCCAAAACTAATTGGGTGATATTATTCATTTATATTCCCATAGGTCCTACAGACCGTCTGAACAACATACTAAAATTTCATTTTGATTAAGTCATTTTTACGGCTGTTATCGTGCTAACGGACGGACAGACAGACAGACAGAATGAACAAAGTCATAAACACTTTTCAACTTTGTTGTAAAGTGTTAAAAAGTTTTTGTTAGAATGCAACACACACATTTTTTGCCAAACTATAGAATTGTGCTAATCTTACTTTTTCCGATGTAGTATTAGGGTTTTATAGTACCTACACACGAAGGAGGGAGTTTCCGTGTTTTGTTCACACCGGAAGCAGACTAATCTCTAACCACCTGAAGGAGACCGACCCTTTGAGTTTTTCTGTTACTTGCACTCGGAAATATATTATTTGACATATTCAATGTACTTACTGCGTTTTTTTACTTTTTTTTAAGTAAATTTGTTTAAAAACGTGCAATATCTTGAGAGCGATTAAAACTAGCGTTCTAAAATTTGTTTTATTCATTTTCTAATGAAAAATCACTTATGAGTATTTATTTAACTTTACTGAATCTTTTGATTTTATTTTATGATTTTTTTACAAAAAATTCTTTCAAAAATTAGAGGCGGACTTTCGAAAAATCAATATAGTTTCATTATTGCCGATTGTAATAAAACGCTCTATTCATTCATGTGAACTCACGGACACACAGACATAAACAACATCTCAAAACCATTTTATTTGAGCTTTGAAACGTACTCTTCCTTCGAAAACTCGGATTCCAGTTTTCTATCCCGTTATGTTCAATACAGTCCCTGTACATTATACTATGGATAGTAAAACGTTGGGCTAAAAAATTCGTGAATATATTTGCAACTACTCTCGCAGTGATAAAATAAGTCGTACATTTTGGGTATTTTCCCTTTACCTCATAGGGCGCGGTTCCCGCTTAGAGACGGACATTTCATTCAATTTTCATACAATACCTTATGATTGAATTCGCCTCTTGTGTCACCAAGCACAAGAAAAAGAATCAAAATAATTCGTCAGAAGCCCCCGAAACAGAATTTATTTGCGAACTATTGGGTGGAGTTCCCGCCTCTTTGTTGGCATATGAAAATGCGACAACTAACTCTCCATAGCCATGCATGCTTATTATTTAGATTGAGCAGCGTCAATGAAAAGAGAGTTTTTCCTCTTTCCCTGCATACGATTTATGAGGATGTAGGCTGGAGAGGTGGGTAATGGGAGTTCCTCCGCTAGACGGTATTCTAAGAACAGTGCAGACAAAAAGCTATGCATGGTCGATACCGCTACCAAGCCAAGTGTGCCTCAGAATTTTAAAGCATCACTTAAGGATCCTTAAGCTGGTTTTAACAAGCTTAGCTTGTTCTGTGCAATTGCCGCGAAGTGCCTTCACTCCCTTGAGCGCTTAGAATGTTTAGTCTGGCGCGGACTTTACTTAAGCAGTGTTTTAGGCCATTACGATGCATTCGGTATGTTTTGCAGTATTATATACATCTATATATTTAAGTTCAAATGACGTCTCTGCCCAAAGAGAGATCGACTCGCCGATTTTATTCATTTTTATTTAAACAAAATGTTTCAACCTGCTGATTTGCCTAATATTTTTGACTGATTCGTGAATTTCAAAGTTGAATTATGACCATTTATATAATCCGTCTGTCTTCATAGGTCAGACAGGTGCTTCTGCAGGGTCTGAAAAGTATTGTAGCTACTTCTCCATTTTGCGCGTCCCTGGAGGGTAAAACAAAAATCCGGATCCTTTAGATTCTGCCCCCGTGCTTAATGCTATCAGGGTGCAAATATTCAGCTTTCCAAGTCACCAAAGGGCTTCTGGTGAAAAGATTGTTTGAATTTCCTCCCATTTTCTCTAATCTACCCACACACCCTCTCCCCTCGGAGAGAAGAAACTGAAAATCCGAAAGTGCTTCATAAAGGACTACCCTAATAAAATTATAAAAGTAATCGCTTCCTATGGCCCACCAGGACAACGTCCTTGGCGGTAAAATGGCTTCTACATCTCGGCTGCTGATGTGTAAATGATATTTTATCCATTTTTCTGGCTCTTAGAAAAGGAGGAAGTCTGTTGTGGGCAGAATCTTACTTATCCTGCAGATTAACAAATTTTGATATTGTGAGGAAATGGAAATAAGACAAATTATAGATACTTCTTTAAAAGAATCATGCCAAATTTTAAGAAACATATTTATTTTGTTTATAATTGTTTCCTTTTTATACCAAAAACCTGCAAATCTGGAGGATATCACACTAGAGTATTCTGTAATGGTGTCATTCGCTCTTAGAAAAAAAAATTACTCATAAAATTCCTATTTTCGTAACAAATTATAACATAACATTTTTACTAGTATTTAAGCAGATCAGAAACAGAGAAAATGAAACACTTAAAGTTTGCAGCTTTATTTTTAATTACTTTTATTTTGTTTAATAATGTATGACGCTTAGCTTTGAAATAGTTGTTTTAATCGAAAATTATATTAGTTTTTGCCCTCTGATCGATACTGTAAGTGCGCAAAGTTTCAGCCTTCTGTGTGACCGGAGGTTTTCTGAAGGGTCTGGATTTTTTTTTCTTTCGAAAAAACCCCATTTTCACTCCCTGTGATGGAGATATCGAAAATCTGGTTCCTGTATCTTCTATAACGTTGATAATACTATACGTGTACAAAAGTTTCAATCATCTAGGTTACCAGTAGAGTTCTGGAGGGGCGGGGGTCTAGAAAACCTTTTTAAACTTGCTCCTCTTGAAGGGAATCCCCTCCCGAAAAGAATAAAAAACCCGGCTCCTATAAGTTTTGTCTCGGGGTCAATAACAGTCTGTAAGTCTTAACTTTTTTATGTCACTAAGGGGATATTGAAAGTTCTGAAAAGCAAAAACATGTTAGACAATTAGCAAATAGATTTTTTTTTTCGATTTTTAAAAATAAATGTTCGAGAAATTGAAAGCGTTCCCGTGGTTTGATCTCTTTGAAAATAAATAGAAATTTGATGGTTATCAAATATAGTAATCGCACTAAATTTCATTCGCTTTTCTCGATTTGTTCAAAAGATGTTGTGCTCAAAGTCTTAGAGACATACAGGTATCACTGAAAAATTCGGATGTATCCAACATATGATTTTCACTACATATGGAAAGCATAACAGCAAATTTAAATTTTCCTAAAACTAAATTTCACTAAAGATCAATAGACTTATTGAACTTTCTTTTTACTAGATCATACTAAAAAGTAATACGCTTATTGAACTTTCTTACTACTAAATCTTACTAAAAATTGAAACTTATTGGTCTTTTCAAAGTTTTCCTCCACATGGCATTACTTTTGCTTTACATATACCATGTACTGTAGATAAAGAAAAAGTAGTTCATTTATGACGTAATTCATTACATTTTCATTATTAAATATCTATTAAAGTTTTATGTACCCCCACTTCTTAAACAAGTTTCATATTTCTGTTATGTGATTGGAGTGCAGTATTAATAATTTATTTTATATGAAGATATCTAATCCAAGATTAAACATAAGTCAAAGACTTACCAAAAAGTTAAATTATTTAAGCAATTGCAGTTTTAAAAGTTATTTTCGAAGTAAATCAAAATGCTAATGGTTTACATTAATGTAGGAAGAGAACTCGAAAACTCCACCCAAAAATCTTGTATTTAATTAAAAAGTAACAGATACTTTACTTGAAATCAAGGATAGAAACTAAATGTTCATCCCCCGACGGATTTCTTCAGTAATTGTTGCATTTCCAAGATTAATTTACACTTGGTACATTTTAAAAAAAAGGCACACTCAACAACGTCATTATAGGAACAGAAAAGTGTTGCATTTATTTTGCTTTTATATTTCTTTTTTCTTTTTATTTCTTTTAGTGCTGCGATTTGACGTAATGTATTTCACTTTGGAAATGCTGAGGGTGATATTGATAATATATTTAAATTTAATTAAATTAAAATTCGTTAAGCCTCGAACCAATTTGTATCAATATAACTTTATTACCTTTGAGCGATGTAAGTAATGTGCTTTAAATTCTTTTATTGAAATGCGTCGTTTAATGATATATTATATTCAAGTTGTTGAAAGTTGACGTAATGGATAAAATAAACTTTGTTTTAAAAAGTTTTTCAGGATAAGATTTTAGGATGAAATAAGAGTGCAGTAATTTTTTTATTTATTTATTAAAAGTATTGCTGTTTATACAGATATTATATTTTGTAAAATGAGTTATTAAAATAACAGCACTTGCAGCGTCTTTAGAGAAGAATGTAAAAATTAAAATGACCAACTCGAAACAAAGACTACGAAATAGACAAAAAAAAAGACCAATTACAAAGTCATAGAGCAATGTCTAATTAATAAGAATCGATAATACAACTACTACAGAAAGCATGTTTCTTACATAATATGGTTATTGGCAAATGTCTGTCATATTCAGGAATTTAAAAATAAACAACACCTACATGCACAGGAATATAATGTACAGACTGTTCAAAATGCCTCCCCCCCCCCCCCCGTTATCAACAATTCACAAGCAAATTCGTAAAAGAATATTACAAAGAACTTTTACGAGCATCGTAGGTGTCACCATGTTAATGATCCTGATGCTGCCACTTTTGACAAGCATATATTACGCGTTTCGTTTGTTCCTGATGTCGATTCCTTCTAACTAGACAATGTTTTACATCTTTGGAATTGCCTTTTCAGTTTTGCATTTTTTCGCATTGTTGCCGAGTTTGTTATTCTAACTTTTTAAACTCTTCGTTTGGGGCGCTGCAATCCCTATTACTCACTAGTCACTTTACTATCAATAGACCAAACGTGTGCACTCATAGACCTTTTCTTACAAGTTTATTAGTGTTAGTTTATTAGTGTTCTTAATAACTTTCTTAGGTCCCTTAACCAAACGTGTGTACTCATAGACCTTTTCTGACAAGTTTATTAATGTTCTTAATGACTTTCTTAAGCCTCTTCAATCCCTATTACTCACTAGTCACTTTAATATCAATAGACCAAACATGTGTACTCACAGACCTTTTCTTACAAGTTTATTAGTGTTCTTAATAACTTTCTTAGATCCCTTAACCAAACGTGTGTACTCATAGACCTTTTCTCACAAGTTTATTAGTGTTCTTAATGACTTTCTTAGGTCCCTTGACCAAACGTGTGCACTCATAGACCTTTTGTTACAAGTTTATTAGAATTCTTAATGACTTTCTTAGGTCGCTTGACCAAACCTGTGCACTCATAGACCTTTTCTTACAAGTTTATGAGTGTTCTTAATGACTTTCTTAGGTTCCTTGACCAAACGTGTGCACTCATAGACCTTTTCTTACAAGTTTATTACGTATGTACTCATAGACCTTTTCTCATAAGTTTATTAGTGTTCTTAATGACTTTCTTAGGTCTCTTCAATCCCTATTACTCACTAGTCACTTTACTATAAATAGACCAAACGTGTGTACTCGTAGACCTTTTCTTACAAGTTCATTAGTGTTCTTAATAACTTTCTTAGATCCCTTGACCAAACGTGTGCAGTCAGACCTTTTCTTACATGTTCATTAGTGTGCTTAATGACTTTCTTAGGTCTCTTCAATCCCTATTACTCACTAGTCACTTTAGTATCAATAGACCAAACGTGTGCACTCATCGACCTTTTCTTACAAGTTTCTTAGTGTTCTTAATGACTTTCTTAGGTCCCTTGACCAAACGTGTGTACTCATAGACCTCTTCTCACAAGTTTATTAGTGTTCTTAATGACTTTTTCAGGGTCCCTGTATATACTAATCGTCTTCAGAGACCAGTCCAGTCGCCTTTAGAAACAGTGTTTTCCCTCTCTTTAGACGCCTTTAGAAATAGGTCTTAAGAAAAAGCTCCAAAATTATATATAGGTGCATAGGTTGCAGCGCCCAGGACATACTTGCCAGCATAGCTAACGATATACATAAATATTTTCGAAATTATACCCATAGAACAGAAAATCGATAAATATATATAACACGAAATATCCGTCCAGTGTGTCTTAGCACATGTTATGCGGTCGCTTGATATGGCGTTATTTCACGGCTAATTATATGCTCTGAGATTGTTTGCATCCGACACATAACCTAAAATAGAGAAATATATAACCTAAGCTGCACTGTAAAACATATGCAAGCATGTTACTGAAAAATTCAGGGGAACCAGCTGTCCGTAATGGGGAGTAAGGTCCTTGATAATATATATACAGGATGTCCCAAAAACATTGACCTCGGCTTTTATTTCTTAAATATTGATCTTAGACATATATAATAAATTACAAAGTTGCGTAAAAAAAGATGCAGAATTTTATGAAATCAATTACAATTTTCAAGGGAATAAAATTTTAAGAAATACAAAATTTAAATTTGTATACGGCCCCCGTACAAAAACATTTACAATGCGTAAAATATGTCCCATACACTAATAAGGTGATGTACAAAATTTCAGCATTTTATCAATAAAAGTCCCAAAGATATGAAAAACAAAAAGGCTGACTTAAACCACTTTTCGATGCATTAACATGGGTTCTCAGAGGGGGAAAAATCATGGAAGCATATTTCAGGAAGCATATTTTTGAAAAATTGTAAATGAATCTAAAGATACGAAGCAGATATTATTTGCCTATGATGCATTTCTGCGTTGCGTCATTTGCACTCTTGCTATAAACATTTACATTTTAATTTGTGATTAATCCCTTACAAACTTTGTTTAAACATACCTCTGGGATTTTTTATGATAAAATTCTGAAATTTTGTACATCACCTTATTATTGTTTAGGACACATTTTACTGATTGGAAATGTTTTTGTACGAGGGCCGTAGAAAAATTTAAATTTTGTATTTCTAAAAATTTAATCCCTTGAAAATTTTTATCGATTTCATAAAATTCTGTACCTTTTTTTAAACAACTTTGTAATTTATTATATATGTCTAAGAACAATATTTAAGGAATAAAGGTCGAGGTCAATGTTTTGGGACACCATATATATATATATACAAAAAGAACGCTTCAGAAGACTATAATTAGCTGAATATTTCAGAAATGAAGCTGGAATTTTCTTAAATGCCTGTAATTGTGGCTTTTCTTATCAGTTTGCTCATTTTTCTCAGCTACTTTGTGGATAATTTCGGCACAAGTTGCAGAATGTTTTACAGTGTACTGGCACTCTAGGTCCAAAAGTTATATCCTCAGTGCTTCAGTCTCGGTGCTCGAATTTATACTCTCGGTGCTCAAAGTTATATTTTCGGTGCTCAATTTTGCTAAAATTATTTTTAACACTTTACAACAAAGTTGAAAAGTGTTTATGACTTTGTTCATTCTGTCTGTCTGTGTGTCTGTCCGTTAGCACGATAACTGCCGTAAAAATGACTTAATCAAAATGAAATTTTAGTATGTTGTTCAGACGGTCTGTAGGACCTATGGGAATATAAATGAATAATATCACCCAATTAGTTTTGGATTGAACCCGGGTTGAAAAAATGAAATACATTGAGCCCTATGATACCTAATTTTTCAAACATTTTTTAAGCGTATTTAAAATTCACAAATTGCTTCGAAAATTTTAGGTAATAGTCAAATTGTTCCATAAAATATACAAAAAAAAAAATTCAGCGAAATATATTCAGTAGTTTTTTAAATAAAAATTAAAATAATAATTACACATCTTATATGAAACGATCACATGACCCACTTCAAAATGATATATGGCATCCATCTTGTTTCAAAATCGTGATTTTTTAAAGTTCTTTTTAATTCATATTGAGTGATGTATCCGTCCTAAAACTACTTTATTTTTGCTTAAATTCTGTGCATCTACATACAAAAACAACACAATGACAATATATTTGAGTTTAAATTCTCATTCAAATTTGATTATTTCTACAACTAAGCCTATTTTTCACCTATGTAAAATGTAAACAGCAAAATATGTAGAATGAGTTGTATTAGAATTACTGTATTTCTTTAACTCAAAATAATTCAGTCCATGGAGTCTGCATGGCTGATATGAATGAAATATTAATTGATTTTATAAACAGAAGGACGATTTTTTTCGATGAAGTTTTAAGCATAAAGTTTATGAATTGTAGCTCCATGGTCTTAATTTTTAAATAAAATAAATTATTATGGTATTGTGATGAATGAAATGGAGAAAGTTATGAATGAAATCCTGCTTTTATAGAGAGATCCAGGCGTGTTATTTTTTCTATGACGTCATTTGAATTTATTTCATTTGTTTTCGATGAAGTTTTCAAATATAATAAATGATCGTAGTATTATGATAGTTTTAAAAATATTACCGTGGAATGTATTGCATTTTAGAGATATTTAAACCAGGCAATTTATATTTCAATGCCGTCATTTGAATGAAGTTCATTTTTTTCAATGAAGGTTTAAGTTTTCAAATATAATAAATCAATGTAGTATTGTGATAAATTTTAAAATATTACTGAGGAATGTATTGCATTTTCGACTTTTTTAAATAAAATTGCATTGAAGTTGGAAAGTGTTTCATAATCAATGCTTTAAGCATGATTGATCTTTCTTGTTTTTCATTATATTTAATGTTAATCTCAATATATCCCGGATCATTGCCCGAATAGAGGACAACTGGACCTGTCTCTGTAATGAATTGATTTCAAATGCAAATAAAATAAGTAAAATAGTAGTGGGATATGGGGCTACACATTGAAAGTTTTGTCATCATTTGTACAATAGTGGATATTCATATCCAATGCAATAACGAAACATTCAAATATGAACCAAATACTTTCTTTTGGCATATGGATAACACGGGGTATAAAACCACCCCATAGTGATAAATTTCAGTTTTCAGAATATTTTGGTCAGTTATACTACTCGAGATTTTGTGTACCAAATTGCAGGTTTCATCAAATTTACAATTTTTTTTTAACTAAGGATGGACATTTATTTTCAAATGTAATGGGCACTTAACAATTAAATGTATTAAAAGGTATGTGATGAAATAATGCTAAATTTTCTATATACTATGTATATACATTTATGTATACTATACTCTTTCTAGAAGTGGGATAAGCATTAAGGTTTCACTGAAAGGAATGTAAATTTACCTTTTATATATAGATATAATTGAAAAAGTTGCAGGATAAAATAATTTGGTGATAAAAGTATTTAAAACTATTAGAATTGTAGATGATTAAATTGGGAATTTGTACGATCGTAATTAATATTTTAAACTTATTTTACAAATGTTATTTATTTGCCTATACAGCTAGTGCCAAATACTAATTATTATATGTCTGTTCCATCCATTTTTGCATATGTCTTTTTCATGCATTGTTATGTGTCTTTTCCATACATTGCTCCATATGTCTTTTTTATACATTGTTATATGTATTTCCCATACAATGTAAAATATTTACATTTGTTATTTTTTTAGGTAAGAATGGACATTTATTTTCAAATGTTATGGGCATCTAAATTTATTAAAAGGTATGTGATGAAATAATGCTAATACTTCTATATACTATGTATTTCTATAAAATGTCATTTGTATCAGTTTTATATCAGCGGTACATGCACACACACACACACATATATATAAATATATATATATATATATATATATATATATATATATATATATATATATATATATATATAATTAAAGAATTTTTATTTTACTTGTATTTTATATACCTGAGACAGATCATTAATAAAAAATGTTCTGTATAACATGAGTGAAAGGAATACATATTATACATTTAATGATAGTCCAAAGAAATAATAGGAATATGATGTAGCACATAGAGAAGACTAAAAATTAAACATTTAAGAAGGTATTGAACTGTATTAGATTGATTGAAGCCAAATAAATTACTGTAGAAAAGAATCCTATCCAAGCAGGATGCACCATGAAAAAAAATTAAAATAGAAAAATGCAACAATCAAGATTGAAATTCATAAAGAGGAGTATATATATAAATATATATATATAAAATGAAATGCGTGTCTTTAAGGTGGGAGATGATATACTTTCAGCTCAAAAATCGTTGTTTATGGTGGAATATTCAAAATTGTATGATGCTGTCATTATGTCTAAATAAAATCAATTTTTTAGGGTAAATTGTCCTATACTTTATCTATTAATACAAAAAGAGACCTTACAGAAAGTTGCTACAAAGAATTATCTGAAGTTTGTAGGTAAAGTAAAATATAAATATTTCAAATTTTGTATCCAAGTAATTCTTTTAAAATATATCGGAGAAATACTTTAACAATTAATTTTGTCAAGGTAAGACAGCTTAATGCATCTTTAGTGACGTCTAATGATGCATTTGCCTCATCTGTATTAATAAACATTATATAAATACCATTAACATTCACAACGTAGTTCAAATTATCACTTTCCCCCATATACATTTTAATACCGTCGATTTTTCTGGAATAATAATTGTTTTCCAAAACATGAAAACTAAAAACCTAATCTATCAGATTTTACATAATGCATGGTCAGTTGAGTGGTCTGGATCTTCAACACAAAATTTGTTAATAGTAGGTGCATTTGTTATTAAGTTATTGTGTCCACATCTCACTTATATATACACACACACAGAGATATATTGAGATCTCTTCAAAAGTGTCCGAAGTGGGCTCAAGAGGTCTTGAAACTGCTTATTCGTCAATATCTCGAATTCGAAAGATTTCGAAATAAAAAAATTAATTTTTCTATACAATAGTATAAGAAAACAAAAATACGCGCCATTTAAAAGGAAAATCATTTAAAATAAAAGATTATTTTCATTTTTTTATTATAAAAGGTTAGTAGAGGGAATTTCCAGTCGACTTTTTCATACATTCATATACCGTACTGTTTAAATCTATTTGTCATATAATCAGTATCAGAATTTTAAAAATATAAATTTTTACTTTCCCTGCAATACATGGTAATGTATAGGGAAAGTATTGGAATCATGTCGAAAATCGCAACTTGGCTTTTCGACGGATCTACACGTTTCGAGACCTCTAGAATACGAAAAACTATTTTTAGCGTGACGTCTGTGTGTGTGTCTGTGCAATGTATGTATCCACTCTAACTCAAAAACTAATGGACCGAATTTCATAAAATTTGGTAGATAAGACTCTTGGGTGTGACCCTGGTGGTGATTAGTTTTTGGTACAAATCGGAAAAAAATAACCTGCCTTTTTTTGCGAAATGGCTCGCAAAAATCTCATTTATGCACTCTAGCTGAAATACAAATTGACCAAATTTTACAAAATTTGGTAGATAAATCACATGTGAAATACTCTGGTGCTGATTAGATTTTGGTACAATTCGGAAAAGAACAACCTGCCTTTTCTTACGAAATGGCCTGCAAAAATCGTCAATATCTAAAAAAAGACTACGTATATTCAAATGTATCAATTAAATGCTTGTTTTATACGTAATTTTTGACGAGGAAAAGAATAAGAACAACTCTACTACTCTAAGACTAACCGTTCTCGAGGTATTTGAGATTTTTCGCATTTTTTTACATTTCGCATTTTTTATGCCGCCTTTGGAAAAATGTCCAATTTCCAAATAAAAGCAGAAATTGAATTTAAAATGCAAATTTAGTGTCATTTTGTGCAATTAAACTCAATTTAATGAGTTCGTAAAGAAATAAAGAAAAAATAAATTTGAGTCTGCAGGGAAAGTCATGTGCTGCCCACATCAGATTTTTTTTTTTATATTCTATAAAGTATTGTTTTCTCAAAAATGTTTGACATTGAGTTTTGTGCTTTTAAGAGACGCTGAACAATTAGTGCAATTGTATTCGTACTGTTAGCCAGTGTTAATTAATCAAAATGCTGAAATTAAATGTAGACTGAAAACGATTAAGTTATCCTCTAAACCTAAAAGCTGATTCATAGTAGTAGCTATTTTCTCTCACTTTTATCGTGCTGTTTGTTCTCAGCACACATATGTCTTTTAATATAATCGCTTAAGAGGTTCTGTTTTAATCTCCACCTAAAACTATATTGAAGTTTGCAAAAAAAAAAGTGAATTTTAAAGTAGTTTTTTGATTAAAGGATTTTTTTTAATAAAAAATTATTAAGGGATAGTTATTTAAATTTAGGTAGAGTATATATACATGCACTTAATACAGTAGTATGCAAAGTTTTAAGAGAGATTCTATGTTAATTATTTTCGACTCTACAAAGAGCCGAAAATATAAAATATTTGTTTAAAAACAAAAACTTTCTTAAAGTCAAGGTGCGGCTATCTTGATTTATGCATGTTTTGCTTCCACAATTTTATTATAAAACCAAATTCAAAATGCAATATTTTGATATTTTTTTAATATTCTCAACAATTTATTCAATATATATAGAAAATTAAAAAGAAACGTCTCCACCCCCAACGATTTACTTCTTAAATGTTCGCATATTAGAATGAAAGATAGCTATACAATCGCACATGAACAAATATAAATTCATCATAATTTCAAAGACATCATATTTAATCAAATATATATCTTAATGGAATTTTTTGTAGCAAAATGGTTATTTCACTAAGTGGGTTCGAGCTTGTTATTCGATCAAGCCTCTTAATTAAATATGGAGTTTTGTTGATGGATAGGGTTCCTCGTCCCGGTTTCAAAATTACTTTTCAACTAATCTATGCCTCCAAACGAAGTTAAGTTTTCCCCAAGGGTGTGAAAAGTGAGGGGGGGAATATCTCCCCAAAATACTGCATTTTGAGATTTGCACTGCTGCCCTCTATTATCAAACCACAGAACTAACACAGATCACGATTAAGGGGTGCCGACTAAATGTTTTACGTGTTATTTGGGGTAGACAACCCCTTCGAAAGCCCACTTCTATTTGTAGGCAACTGAAGATAAACCCGCCTCGCTTTGTCCTGGGGGTATTGTTTCTTCTGATTTGCATAATTGCCTAGTACGCCTTCCCCTGCTTCCAGAATCCCGTGCAATAATGTAGAGTTAGATTTTTTTTTTCTAACTGTGTAAGAGAAGAATGACTCTTCTGCTTCCAAGCTACGAGCTGAATGAACATCAGGGGGCACATTTGTTTGGCCTCTCTTTTACTAAGCATTCGCTTTAAGTAACGTGTAATTAATGATAGCGAGCATCAGTGAGGCCTTTAAACACTTTCTTTGTCCTATAGAAACCTGCTTTTGCTTTAGGGTGTTGTTCCATACCATTAAGATGATGCCAGTTGGGAATTGTATGCAATATGCGGGAAAGAAGTTTACAATATTTTGCTAAAATTTAGAATGCATGCTTGTAGCTTTTTATGAAACAAGCGAGGTGATGTAAGAATTCCGGGTAAAGCAAGATTTTTCTCTTCAGATATCAACGAACTAACCACTAGTCAGTAAAATAAAAAATTCCAGAGAAAAGAACCAGTCACGTATGCTGCGCTGTTATCATGCTTGACATCGGTTGCAGTCCATCGTTATTATCGCATTTTCGCTTTGAACTGAGAAAAAGTAGAAAGTTTAATTGATCGGAAGAATTTTTGAAAAGTGCCAAAGTGTTAAAAGAAGAGAGGAACTTTGAATAATTTAATCCTCTCAAAAATGTAGTTTTAACTGAAGCCAAAGGAAAAAGTGAAAGCAATCTCAAAATAATTTTTATACGGCAAGAGTAAGATTGACAAACGCTTAACATTTTCAAAAGATTATTCGGCTTGTAAAGTGAACGGTATTAGAAGATTTAGGAGGAAATAAAAGGGAAAAAAATACGTGCTACGGTTTTAAAATAACTATAGAAGTTAGTAAATGTATCTATTACACAGTATTTGCAAAACAGGGAAAATTCACATAACTATGGAACATAATGCATTTTTCAAAGCTCTATTCAAATGCTGTCCCATTCTTTCGTGTTTTCGTATCCATTTCGTATCCATATTCACGTTAAAAGTTTTATAATTCATTTCACGCTACACCTTATTTTCCAGTTATATACTTTTTCCAAAGCTATGTCCCATTTTCAAGTCACCGCGCATTTCAAAGTTAAATTATATTTCAAAATTTCAAATTATATTTTCAACTTTAATAATAGAGCCATGAAATTGTAACTCTAATAAATGAGTTTGATTTTAATAATAGCTTCGAAAAGAGGTTCTGTAAAAGACATAATTTGTGACAAACATTATTATCTTAATAAACTTCTAATAAACAGGTTTCTTAAAGCATAGTTGTTTTAGCAATTAACATTTCTTTGCAATGGACATTTAAGAAAGGTTTTACTTCATGTTTTCTGAATGATACACAATGTACGATAGTGTAAACTAAGTGGCAACCAGGGATTTTACAGATGTTACATAATTGCAATCGAAGGTTGCACTCACCGATGGGAAAATCTGCGACTTCAACCTACAATATTAGTTTACAATATTTCAAAAGAAAACGAAAATAAACTTTGCGCTACTTCAAACAAATTGTACATATCCATTTCTAGCCACCTTCTCCAACCAGTCCGGTCACTATTTGAAAAATTCTCTGAGCTTCGATTGTTTCGCATTGCGGCTTACGCAAACATGTCACACATAACAATAGAGACCAAGAGTTCTAAGATCATGCCAATATAATATAGCCCAGACTAAACACACTGTAATATACTGTAATATAATATTAGAATACTGTTAAAACTTGGTGTGGCAATTTTGCTCAGCACCCGCTTCACGTTACTCGCATGTGCATCTCGCTTTTTCACTGGAATGGTTCATACTACTATAGTTGAGCTCCATACATGTAATTTAAAAATATTCCTAAAAATATCATATAATGACAAAGAGTTGCTGTGCCTGCACTATATATAGCAACCACAGATTTTATAGCCATCAGTTTTTATAGTGATTTTTTATTTTTCATTACTTTTACAAAACAATGCTTTTACAAAAGTACAAACATTGCTTTTACAAAACAATACTTTTACAAAAATACAAAACATTACTTTTACAAAACAATACTTTTGCAAATATACAAAATCTTATAAAATCTTACAAAATCTTAAAAAATACAAAAACTTATCGCTATAAAATCATAAATAAAAAACAGTAAATTCTGCGCCTACGGCTCTAGCGCAGAAGTCGTCAAACAACAAAATTTAATGGAAGCTCAGCGTGAGCAGGTCGAGTGTCGATTTCAGAATGTAAAGATGATATTTGTTTAAACACGGCCAAAATCATAATTCGCCAGAAATCAAGAAACATGATAATGATCAAACGTTTTTTATTGATTGCCGAGAAACCGCTTAGTGTGACAATAGTGCAAAATTTCTTTTAAACAATGTTTAAAAACTAAATTGATTTTTTTTTTAATTTGCTCCAAATTACCCCTTCACGCGTCCGGAAATATCTATCTACCAAATTTCATAGCTGTATGGCGCTGCAGTGCACATACATATTTATATACATAGAGAAAAAAGATAAAGAGGGAGAGATTGAATTTTATTATTTAAAAAGATAACTCTGATTTGGGGAATTTTCTGAGTCTAGCGCATATGAACATTTAATTAAATAAAAAATAAGAATGACAATTGTTTTAAAATTTGAAGTTAATTTTCCCAGACTGGGATATACTTAAAATGAAGTGTTAAAAATAAAAAAAGTTACCAAAAACAATTATTTACATTTCACAATTTTAATTATTATGGATTTGCAAATATCTTATGCATCGTAAAATTTCTACTAAATACAAAAATTTCTTATCCGCAACTTTACACATCAAAAGAAATTTTAATTTTTCATTAAACTTTAAACTTCAGACTTTCATATTTGCTTTCCGACAGACGAGTGCCCAGAAAGTATGATATCAATTACAGATGAAATATCTCTAACTTTATGGATTAAACGACTTTATTTTGATCGTCAGAGTTTTTCTGCAGCTGATGACCCCCTCGAAGCTAAGGAAATGCTAACTTTCAGAGAAGATAAAACATCCGAAACTAAATCCTGATATGTCACACTTTTTTGTTAACGACAAAAACAACGATAAAATAAATGTTTTGCGTTTTGCTTCGACATTTGGGAAATCCTTTCTGAACAAGTGTTATTTAAAGGTTTTCGTTATGTAGGTCCCGAACAAAATGTTCCTGATGTAAGGGAGGAGGAATTTATTTCTTGGAAATCGGAAAGTAAATCATTTAGTCTAAAATTCTTAGATGTCTTCTAAATTATAGCCGAGCGGTTTGCGGATAAACAATTGGATTTCCATTTCCTTTATTTTGCAGTTGGTATTTCTTTGTTTTTTTTATTGTCTTTACTATTTCTCTTCAGCAATTGGCTGCAGCTTAAATTCATGATATAATTAATATTGTTGCCAGATCAATTTCATTTCTCACGCAATTTGCATATTGGTCTTTAAAATTTTTGGTTTTAGAGCTAGATAATTATGTATTTAAAATAAGTTTTAAAGCAGGTTCGCTCATGGGGGGGGGGGGGGGATACCGCTAGAGCAGTATCGCTCGAATTTTTTCTAAGGCACAAAGTGAACTTTCACGAAAGGTTCCATGTGAGCAGTAAAAGCAGTAACACGTCACAAATTCACAAATTGGTAATCTAAAAAAATCAATTATCCGGCAATTTATTTATGTTCTTTTTACAAGTTCAAAATTAAATACGGATTCAGTATTTCAGTCTTTTCACTTTAGGTTCTAGTATAGATTTTGGAGACTTTTATTTATGATAGAAGAATATTCTCGGGTCCGAAACTATCTTGTCCCAATGTATAATCCGGCCCTGATTATATAACTAAAGTCTACTACCACAAAGGTCCGTGGTTATAGTTCAGGCAGGACTGGAAAATACTGATTATGCAAATTCGTTTAGGCCGAGGTCCATTAAGTTCTCGTGAAATCACAAAATGCAGAAACTCGAAGAGTCCAAAACAAATATGAAATGCTACGGAGACTACATTAAAGCCACTACAAAAAAACTAGAGTAGCTATAATACACTAATAAATCATTAAAAAAATTGAAATATAGATCTAATAAAAATAATGTACAACATTTTGAGGCCCCAAGCAGTCCATTTGACTGCTCTGCCCTCGAAATGCTCCTGCGCTATAGAGTACTTGGACGTCAAGGGGAAATGTCCCCCTTTTTTTTTTTTACTTCTGAGAAGGGGGAATACATAAAAAATTCACAAAGAAAAGAAACTCAAACATAGAGGGAAACCCGTGATAAATGTTTGTAGGGATGCCCACAATTTGTATGGGTGGCTCTATTTAAATGACTTTTAACCCCCAAGCATGTTTTCGTTAATATCCACAATTCTATTAAATACTACCCATTGCAGTATTATTGAAAATTTCAAGAAATTTGATTGTGTTTGTAGTGTATTTACTTTTTTAATACCTGCTAATTAATCAATTGCCAAAAATGTATAGCAAACCAAGTGCTTACATGTTTAAAAAAAATAGTTTCACTATATTTCCGATTAGTTATTTCGGATTTATTGTCTTCATACCAGTTTGACCAATCTATACCGGAAATTTTCTTTCATAGACTGTTCAATTAAATTCAAAAATTGAAATAAGTGAAGTTTTGAAAGTCCAACATAAATACCTTTCATTTAAAAAGTTGCACGTGATTATATTAGGTTTAATCGTATTTTTAAATAACCCATTGAGCAGGAAGGAACCCGTAGCAATTGCTGAAATTTTAAAATAGTGCATTTTCCTCTTTTTAAGTAAACAATACATTAAAAATCGGGGTAAGGTGTTATTTTAAATTTTTAATTTTGTGTTAAACAATAATAAAAAAAATAGATGATACTGAATTATCAAGCTTCATGATATTCTAAAATCTAATAGAAATTGCGTAAACTTGTTGACTGTGAGAAAGCCTAAAAAAACTTGCTGTTAGCTACCATTAAATTTTTTATTATTGCTTGTTATCGACAAGCCATATTTCAATTAACACAACACTAAAGAAAATCCGGAGTTTATCGTAAAAAAACTGTCAGTTGTGGGTACTGCCGGTTTTCAGGCTATAAAATTAGTAGGGGAAAGCCGTTATCGGAAACAACTAAGAAGTGTAAAACTTTAATAGTCTACATAATAGTGCTCTAATAATAGATACATCTTGCATATTTCAACAGTTTGCTTCATAAAAATATAAAACTGTTATGTAAACAGTTTAAAATGTAAAATTGGGGCGAAAACAGTTGCTACATATTTTTTTATTTTAGGGAAAGAACCAGGTGGTAGCCCAGTACTTTAGCGTAGAAATAGCCCATCGATTACATATGGCCTATAGTAGAAAAAGAGCTAACTAAGTGGTTATAATTTGACCTCTCAGTGCAAATATTTATGTAAATTATTTATAACATAGTTAAAACACTTGCCAAGAATAAATTGGCATCTGATTTTTGGCCTTTTATACGTGAATAATATCTTTAAATATTAAGTTAATTGTGGAACGTGACTGTCTATGAAAGAAATAATGATGTCAATTTAAATGGTTAAAACTATTCAAGTTTTACCATATTACAAGTTTTTTCTAATGACTACTTGGCGTCGATGCATTAGAAAAATTAAAGAACAGCTGAACAAGAGTATTGTACACCGATTACTTCTAAGGTTCGACTCGCATATAGCAGACAGTTTGCTATTAACATATAAATTCCTTTGATCCCGCAGTAAAGATTAGCCATGTATGGTCTTTGGCTATTAAAATATTCACCTTACATGCATTGCAATCTATATTTATCAAACCTAATTGACTTTAATATAGACGTTTAGATAGTATCATAAGATAGAAGGGGGGGGGGGGGTAATAGAAAGACTAGGTACTTTCACCGTTTTATAGTTAACTCATTTATCATATTTTCGTATATCGATCCTTTATGTTATAATGAAAACATAATAAAGTATCAGTCATAATCTAAGCTCTATAGCAGATCTTGAAAAATAAGTGTTCAAAGAAAAATGTTTAGTAAAAGTAATAATATGATAAAAATTGTAACACCATTCATATGTAATACATTTTTAGTAACTTTATAGATTCAAAATATATTTTTTTTTTGTTCTTGATTAATTTTAAATAAACTGCGTAGTTTAACATGAGATTAACATTGGAAGAAATACGCCAAATAACACATGAAAAATTCAGTCCAATTTATAGCGGAAAAAGTACCACAGCGACAAGTATTAAAAAAAAGTTGTATTGATTAAAATAAAGTATCCTTGTAGGGAATTATTTTAAATAAAACGTACTAGAAATATTCGGAATAAAACTGAACCTTTAAGTAGGGAATAAAAAAAGCTAAAATAAAGTGAATTCGTCTTCTAAAGGTTCGTTTATAAGCGTCCCCATACAAATAATAATCCACATTTTAAAATAGTTTTTGATGACGACACTCTTTATAAACTGGAGGTTGCAATTTATTGGTAAAAAAGGAAAATATTTCCTGAGTAATGTATTGTGACAGTTTTCTCGACGAATCACCTAAATTTATCACTGTGATATGATTACCTTTTCTTCTTCTTCGTCCGACCTTCCCGAATGGTATGATCACTTAGATGTGTCATGATAAAATAGTGACTACGCACTGGTGCTAGAACGTTAAAGACCAACTCGAAATTTCCGGGGTTTGAGCCTATGTGCAAAGCGTAGTTAACGAACATTATAGTATTGAGTCACAAACGTCTCTAACTCAAAGCTTTTAAACACTACTATATACGCGTTTGCGACTAAGTTGAATATTGCTAAATTTAAGAAAATGTGCTTAAAACATATACCTTGGAAAGATCTTTCATAAATGCAATTAGGCATTATGACATTTCATAGTGGTACGTTTAAATCGTTGTTAAGGGAAAACAAAAATTGATTTATCTCAACTAAATGTATTGAATAATTTTCAAATAAATATAAATAATCCTATTAAAAACAGGAATCGCATAATATTAAAATGCATAAGAATCAATGTTTGAAAAGTCTACTAATGACGATATAATTGTTAAAACATTTATTCTTCTGTTCTATAAACGATCTCTCAAGTTTTCTGAAATGCTTTAAAAATCCAGCCTCGTGTATATCTGTTTTGCGGAGCACTGATTTCCGTTGACTTTCCGATTCTTTTTATCCACAGTGAAAGAATAAGACGCGAAAACTGCCCGCTTGCAACTGAATCCAGCTCTTGTGGCAAACCTTAATTAGGCTTCTACTAAACGAACACTTTTTTTAAATGACCTTAATTAGCTCTGCAAGTCGATCACATTAAACAGAAATTTACTTTTGAGAAGGATACTGTTTTCCTTGTTAAGTGCTTCGGAAGTTCCATTATCTGATTGTTTTCAATGCGACTGCTAACATATATCTTATTTTAGTTTCAAAGTAATACAAAGTAATTGTATTAGTTTTCACTAATTTAAAATAGTTGTTACTTGTGGAAGAAATTTTGCTGCTTTTGAGGGTAATTGTTCTGCAGTTTCCACAATCGTTTGTACAGGGTTTATTCTTAGTATCTTAAAATAAAGCTCTTTAGAACGTAAATAAACAATTAGTTTTAAATATTTGTTTTTCATTTATTACGCCAGGAGTTGTCAAACACCCCTCTCTCCAGAGTTATGTGGGTTCTGTGACACCTCTGAGCTTTTTACATTCTATGTCGAAGTGAAACATTCCAAGGTCGTGAGTGGTTAGCGTTTGATCGTTAAAAACGAATAGTTTGCATCTAAGTCCGCCAGGTTGGGCTTTCGATTAGCCTAAACAGTCCAAGCTTGAAATGCCGAACTGATGTTTGTCGGGCAACTTGTCGGCAAATCGTTTGAACTGGTCTACTGTGGGAATTCCCGCAGTTCTGCTGGCTGGTCATGCAGGCGTTGCGGTCGACCTGGTCGTGGTCTTCCGGCAGAGTCTTTAGTCCACAGATTTGCATGCGTTCAAACAACATCATCTGTGTTTGTATTATTTTCGTTCAGAATTAATTCCTGGGTAGATTGAAGTTGATAAACCAACATTCCGATCTGTGCTTGTGTGGCACTTGGGACGAACAGGCATAACTGTTAAAGTTTGGTTTATCAGTTTTAAGTGAAGACCAAACTGCACGTATATGGCGGGATTAAAATTGTGACAAAAAATTGAGATTTGAAAATTAAAATTAGATTAATTTATTTTGAAATTTCATTGTCAATTTTTAAACGATTTAAACACAAGTTTTATATACGTGTAATAACATTTTTTTAAAAATCATATTTCATCAATCGCTTGTATTAAATTTTAAAGCGTAATTCCTGATTAAACTTTTTCTAACAAATCATAATCATTCAAATTCTATATTAAATATTTTTTCTTACCCATAACTACTCCCGCTGAGCTAGAGGAAAGTATGGTGATAGTGGTTGAAACTTGTACCACTTTTCTTGATAGATATGCTTTTAGCAATATATGAAGTAAAATTTTTATTTTAACAGATGACGAAATCGTTATATGATTTTATGTTATATTCTTTAATTTGTATAGAATAACAGCAAAATTGTAAATTAAAATTTACATCATAAAATTGCAATGCTGAAAAACTAAATATAAATTATAAATTCAGATATTTTAGTGAATATATAAAAAAGAAATAATTGTTCTGTTTAATTTCTAATAGCAAACGATTTGTCAAATCTCTAGGTTGGGGACTTAAATGAATAACAAATATCACTAACTTGGAGAAAAAGTTGACAATCTATTTTTCTAATTGTAGTTTTCCTAGGATATGATTTTTAATTATCGCCCCAGCTGTGCACCTTGAAATCGTATTAAGATCAGCGAGGAATATCATAATTATACTCGCAGATTCTTCTTTCCTTTCTTTTTTGAGATCGTGAAGTGGAAAATTAGAAATTTCTCAATAATAGGATTTGAATAAAAAGCTCTTTTACCAAGGACGTACAGATGCACTGTGATACGGAGATTTAAAAAGGCAACTAAAAATTGGAGCTTCTAATTTCAATTATAAGAAACGTCTCGCTTAAATGTGTCACATAATCCTAAAAATGCTGAGATGATTTCTTTAATTCTAGAGTTAATTTCTTTTTTAAAGAAACCTGCTAGTGAAATCGGGAAAAAAATATAAGTTTTGGAACTGATTCAAAGTTAATCGAAATTTAAGCAAAGCTTAAAGTAAGTCAATACAAGTTACTACAATGAAATCTGAGACTATATCAAGCAAAAATTCAATCTCTTCTCTCGCATATTCCTACAAATAAAATGTACGTAAAAGAATGTAATTATCTCTTTCTGCACGAAAAAAATGTTTTGATTATATAAGCAGATTGGTTTTTATTCGTGGCCAAAGAAAACCACTTTTTACTTTCCCTACATACATAGTATAAAGTATAAAGTACTGTGCATGGTCGAAAATTCGAAATCAAAATTTTGACGAAAAAGCATCCCTGAACTCGGATCGAAAGTTTTTGTGCTGATGCCTGTGAGCGTATGCATGGGTATGTAAGTTAGTATGTATGTATATTTGTGAGTGTCTATGTATGCTAGTGTTTGTGTTCGTGAGTCTGTTTGCGCGATATCTCTCGAACAAATAAATCGTTTCGAAAATAATTTGGTAGCATTACTATAATCGGTGAATACTGCAACCATATTTTAAACGGATTCGAATGTTCGTAAGATAATATGATTTAGAATGCTATTAAATGTTTTAGATATTTAAAATGACGAGCGACGTTCGATATAACTGTTAGGGTTTTTTTATATATATAAAAAGGTACCACAGGTGCAGCTTATATACTTTTATATTTCAATGTGACCAGCATTTTAGTAAATATACTAAAATAATGTTTTGTAAAGTACTATTCTACTACTTCCCAAGATCGTGACTTTTGTATGAACCATTACAATTTACTTCAATCTAAATTAAACTTCCAATAACCTAAAGACTAGAGTTCGAAGAAGAAATCCCGACTTTTAACAAATAAACCACTTTATTTATAGCTAGATTCGCTAGGAACTCAAAACACACACACATATATATTAAAAATTTATATACAAATTATTTACAAAGCTAGCATTATAAATTCTACTCAAGACATACTAATCAACAATGAAGTTTGATCCTATCTCATTACTAAACTGACCTTCAATCTGAACCTATGATCAAACTACGACACAATATATATATATATATATATATATATATATATATATATATATATATATATATATATATATATATATATATATATATATATATATTGTCGAGTTAAACACATTACTCGTTCAAATAACACTATATTCAATTTCATTTTATACACTATTGATACAATCAGTACTAATTTTAGAATTTACAATATATTTACTCTTAAAAAACAACATATACTTTTAGTACTTTTCAAACACAACTTACACATTAAAACTGAACCGTGTCCTTCATTCATTGATATTCTTATTATAAACATCATTCTACATTTACTACATTTATAACTACTTTAACCATGACAAAATAGTATTTTATACATTTTTAATACTTTTAAAACAGTTTATAAAATATAGTTTTATCTCCCTCATCGGTTTTTCTTCTGGTCGTTTTCATGACGCCAAATTTCAAAGTACCTTTTTTTTCCTCCAGAAGAGATTTTAAAAACAATATGCTACCATTTCTGCTCCGCGTTCTTCCATTTGCCCCGTCGGTCCATTTTCGTCCATCTACCCCGTTGGTCCCTTTCTGTCCATCGATGATTTTGATCCATTTGCGGCCATCGAGAATTTTGTCCCTTTCTGTCCATCGAGGATTTTGGTCCTCACTCGTGACATTTCTCTTCTTCCGCCAATTATTCCTCCCTTCCATGGACGATCAGAACACACACACCCTCAAACTCGGCAGAATGGCAAAGCCGTAATTCTAAAGTCGGGCAGATTTATAGATCTGGCCAATCGTGAGTATGCGATTCTTCGGAATGAGAGTTGAGAAGTTTGGGACATAAATTAAAATCAGGAAAAGTAGAATTAGAATAAAACGATAATAAATCCTCACAGTTTTCCATAATAGTAATCAAATGGCTCAGCTTATACACTTTTGTATTTTTATGTCTCCTGTCGACATTAGAAAAATTATTAAAATTATGGTTTATTTAGCAGTTACCATAGAAGCAGCTTATACACTTTTGTATGTACCCGTGTTCAATATTTCTGCAGAAGTATTTTTTTAAATAGATACTATAGGAGCAGCACATACAGGTTTGTATTTGCATAATCGGCATTTTAGAAAAACGAATTAAAAGATTTTTTTTATATTAGTGACCAAAGTCGCAGATCATGCACATATCTATTTATAAGTATCCCGCATTTGAGCAAAAGCTTGAAAAGAAAGTTTTCATAAAAATTACTCATACACTGATTATGTGCATATGTCTGGCAGTTCAGCAAAGGTATATTTTATAGTTACAAATATCTCCGCTCACACGCTTCTATATACATATCCAACATTTTAGCAATTTAGCATCCAGCATTTTAGCAAACGTATTAAAATAATGTTTGTTTTTCATAATAGTTATCACATCCGCAGCTCATACACTTTTCTGTTCAAGTATGTACGTCATTTTAGCTAAAGTAAAAGTATGTTTTTCATAGTAAATACCAAAGGCATAGCTTACACACTTTCATACACTTTTATATTTGAATGTGTCAGGCATTTTATTAAACATATTAAAATAATGTATTTGTTTAATAATAACCAAAGGCTCTACTTATTCACTTTTGTATTTGCATGTGTCTGGCCGGCAGTTGAAAAAGTATTAAAATTATGTTTTCTACAACAGTTAGCATAGGCTCAACTCAAGCACTTTTGAAAAGTGTGAAATTTTAGCAAAAGTGTGAAAATAATGTTTTTGTAAAAATTACCCAAAGTTTTTATAAAAATTACCTCACCTCATACACTTTTATTTGCATTTTTCTGGCATTTTAGCAAAAGTATTTTTTTATATAATGGTTGCAAAAATCGCAGCTCATGCATTTTTGTTATTTACATATGTCCGGCATCTTAGCAAGCGTATTAAAATAATATATATATTTTATAATAACTATCAAAAGCGCAGCTCATACATTTTTCTATTTATATATGCACGCTAATTTAGCAAAAAAAGTTAAAAGAATGTTTTTATTTCTAATAGATTTCAGTGACGCAGCTCATACATTTTTATATTTATATGTGTCCGGAATTTTGGCAAAAGTATAAAAGAATGTTTTTATAATAGTTACCGAAGGCACAACTCATACGAATTTCTATTTGCATGTGCCCGGCATTTTAGCAAAAGTATTAAAAGAATGTAATTGAAAGTACTTTTGTGCTTTTCTTCAATCACATTCTTTAATCATAAATTTGATTACTAGATAATTACTATTTTTCGAATTCTCGCAGTTTTGTGTTTGCTTAAAGAGAGCTTCATTAATCGCGTTCGAAATCTTTGAAGGTAATTACCGACTTCGCAGTCAAGATACGTATTACAGCTTCGTCTGTTTGATAGAATTTCATTCAAGAAATGCCTCGATTTTTAAAAAGTAATCTTGAAAATTCCAGACATTTCGCCTTAAAATATTCAAGTAACGGAAAACGGGAAAAGAAAAGTAATGATTTTAACTCGTCTAGACGAGCATTTGAAATTTCTTAAATTGTTTTCACAGTTGTGCTGTGTATTTCTAACTTTTTACTTGGCATTTCTAAAAAAAGCGGGGGGGGGGGGATGCCAGGAGGAAACGCAGCTTTAAAAGATGACGAGTCGGGATGATGAACTGAATTAATGAAGTTTAAAAGTAACTTGATAACAGAAGTTAGTAATGTCTTCAAAACAGCATTGGCATTTCATTTATAATCCACAATTTGTCCGAGAATCTTATATTAGAATAATATGAATGTAAAATTTAGTATGATTAGAGTAATCTTGTTAAATATAAAAACTTTTTAAACATTTAATTGTTAAGGTGTTTGAAATATATGATGTATTCGGTATTGACAAGTGTAAAGAGATTTTAATGTTTTGTTTCTTGGATATTATAAGAAGTTAAACACAAAGATTCCAAAACATTTTTTTTCTGTATATCGATGTTTCAAACATCAGTTCTTTGTGTAGGTTATTTTCATTCAATGATGAACAATCTAATGAGAGGGTTGCCCTCATATTACAGATAATGGTATGTCTGGACCGATTTCGTATATTTTATGCCTCTTCAGTAGCGGATGCCTGCAAAGGTGGTAGTAAGAAAACTTGCTATGTGCCACAATTTGGCGAATCTCTATAGAGACTGACAAATTCATACCTACCAAGATCCAGGCATTATATTTTATAGTGAGCTTAGGCTACACAATGCTGTGAATCTAATATTGGCCGTGTACAACCTGGCCTCTTTTAATTTTTTCAAGCTTTATTAATTTTAACAACTTATTGTAACAAATTTTATTTTGTTTTGACAAAATTGTCTCCAAATGCTATATATTCAATTTTTTAACAAGTAAGCTGCTGGTTTTTACTATGTTACATGCGAATAGGCAAACAAACAGACGGCCAGATAGACAAACGGGCTAGCAGACGTCAATTCAAAAATATTCCTGTATATAATTTATCCTCTTAACACTACACGTATTACAAAAAGAATAAAAAAATACACATGTATATATGACTGTTATTAGGACCACTCATGACCCGAAAACGGCTTTATTGATTTATAAACATTTATCTTGATTTATTAAGCTTTATTAGAAGCAGATTCCTATGTGTATAAAGGTTAAATCATAACTCATCCCCACCCCCATCGTGAGGGGGGGGGGATTTACTTTAGTTTACAATAGGATCCACATTTGAAAACAAAATCCTGCACTGTAACCCATCGTTCGGTCATAATATTAAATTTCTGAGATCCTGTCTACGTCTATGGTTCCATTTAGAGCCATTATTTTGTATGCCATTAAAAGTTGCAAACATTTTTCCAGTTAATGTTTTTAAAATATATAGATATTAAAACATGAAATTTTAAATTCGAAAGTTGATTAATCTTGATATTTCTTAAATCTTTTTTAATATCAAATATAACTGAACATGTGTTTAAAACAGCAAAAAGAAACTTATCTTTAAAATATCACAATTACTTCCTTAAAACTGTCTGTGCTCGTTTCTTTAAAGAGATTTGAATCTGTTTACTGTAATATAAACACTTCGAAAGATTTCAAAGAAATTGAGAAATCATAGTTATTTATATTGCAACCGACTGATTGATTATGCAAAGATTATTTGTACTTTATGAAACTGTGGCGAAATCAATTCCTTGAATGTTGATACGAGCGCATAAAATAAACGAGGCTGCATCTGTCTCAAATAAATGCATAAGATAATATTCGCCAAAGATATTGAAACAAAACAATTAAGTGTTTGAATCATCAAATCTCATGCGCAGCGTAGCAAATGGGTCATGTTAAATAAATATTCTTAAAAAAGAAAACTTCAAAGCATGATATGTTGAAGATGAACACCTCGTTAAAATATCATCGGTTAAAGGACAGACTTTCTATTGTCTTGTCAAAACATAGGGAAACGAATCAGAAAAGTGCAGAGCTAATCATCTTTCACCACCTGTAAACCATTGGTCACAGTTATTGTCCTTCGTTAGCCGGGCGCAAACAATGAGATGGTCAGTGAGCACAAAACTACTAAAAACTGGTAGAAATATGTACGAGGGCGTTTCATTAAGTAAGGTAACAAAGCCTGAAATTCATTATCGGATGGATACTTTCCAATAGTGGACTACACATGTCTCTGCATCTTTCCTTGCCACTAGAGAGCAACACATGTCAGGAAAATTGTTTAATAAGTATTTAAAATGGTGACACTTGTGAATGCATGGGGAAATGTTGAGATCTAAAGCAGTAATGAATCCTGGTCTAGAAAGGTCATGCGGAAATGCATATTACATCCCCCTCCCCGCGATATCAATCGCATCACACTACTCAAAGGATAATAATAATGATAATTAATAATGATAATTAATAATGATAATGATAATAATAATAATAATTAATAATGTTACTGCTAGGGAAGGGTTTTTACCGATAAATTTGGTATGGCGGCCCTATACCAAATCCTATAGCAGCATTTGCCATTGATCGTAGCGTGATAAGATTTAGGCGAGTTGAGGGCATAAAACTGGCTGAAATTAATTGCCAACTTGTTAAACATGACAACAAGCAGATTTTGTCCGCTATTACTGAAATTGTTTTCAGTGGTTCTGAACTTATCGATAAAATGTGTTGTTTATGTACAGGTAGTCGTTGGCAAAACGACGTGCGAAGTAAGTCTTCGTGCATTTTTGTTCCAGCGAGATCTTGTATTTCGCTAAGTAAATGACTTGGTTTCCTATCTTCTAACTGCAATTCTTGCAAAAGGGTGAGAAGTTTTGTGACTTCTGAATCTGCAAAGTGCGAAATGGTCCTTTTTATCAGCACAGAATAGGGTTCATTTTCAGGAGGTATGCGAATTATATCTGTGACATGAATCAATATATAGCTAGCGCTGCAATTATGCAATGACATTTTGTTTTTTCATTAACGATTCCGGAAATCAGGAAATGAGAATCCAGGTGCAAAAGCCACAAATCTGGGTTTGTTTTCCAAAACGGGGGTGATTTCATAGCAACTTTTGAGAGTTCAGCAGAACTAAAACTTCATTTGAAGCTGAAGCATTTTTTGCGTCTTTGCCTGAGCTCGAGAGACTTTCGGTAGCCTCAGTTGTAGTCATAATTGCGTTAGGAACAACGGCAACGGAACAAGTACCTTTTTCAGAATTTACGTAAATTGAAGTAATATTCACGTAATTTGAAGTACCACGTCTCCGATGAATTGGCGTTTTCACGTCTTAGGCAAATTGGATTGGAGCCATCATGTTTCAGGAAAGTTGGAACCATCGCGACCGGATCACCACTGTTTGGCGAAGGTGCGATGTCATATCTTAACCTTTTGCTTACGGGTGAGACAGCTTCAATCCCAAACGAAGAACCTCCCAAAGAGACAGGTATTTGACATATCCCATACCAAACAATTCGACCCGAACTGTTTGGTGGGACAGCGTCAATCCCAAACGAAGAACCTCCCAAAGAGACAGGCATTTGACATATCCTATACCAAACAGTTCAACCCGAACTGTTTGGTGGGACAGCGTCAATCCCAAACGAAGAACCTCCCAAAGAGACAGGCATTTGACATATCCTATACCAAACAGTTCGACCCGAACTGTTTGGTGGGACAGCGTCAATCCCAAACGAAGAACCTCCCAAAGAGACAGGCATTTGACATATCCTATACCAAACAGTTCGACCCGAACTGTTTGGTGGGACAGCGTCAATCCCAAACGAAGAACCTCCCAAAGAGACAGGCATTTGACATATCCTATACCAAACAGTTCAACCCGAACTGTTTGGTGGGACAGCGTCAATCCCAAACGAAGAACCTCCCAAAGAGACAGGCATTTGACATATCCTATACCAAACAGTTCAACCCGAACTGTTTGGTGGGACAGCGTCAATCCCAAACGAAGAACCTCCCAAAGAGACAGGCATTTGACATATCCTATACCAAACAGTTCAACCCGAACTGTTTGGTGGGACAGCGTCAATCCCAAACGAAGAACCTCCCAAAGAGACAGGCATTTGACATATCCTATACCAAACAGTTCGACCCGAACTGTTTGGTGGGACAGCGTCAATCCCAAACGAAGAACCTCCCAAAAAAACAGGTATTTGACATATCCTATACCAAACAGTTCGACCCGAACTATTTGGTATAGGGTATGTCAAATACCTGTCTCTTTGGGAGGGTCTTCGTGTGGGATTGACGCTGTCCCACCCGTAAGCAAAAGGTTAATTATTACAGAAGCATTTATAAAAGAGAAGTTTATTTACAGGAATTTACTAACTATATTTGCAAAGTATTTTACTTACCATGGCGCTACATCAAAACGCGCGTGAACGTAGTCCTCCGAATACGAATGTCCGTATCGCTGATGAGAACGTTCTGGGGCTGGATTTTATAAGCCAGTTTAGAGGCGTTGCTCAATTCGTCACATGCAAAGCAGAGAGTCTCTGAAGATCAAGAAAAAAAAGTTTTTATTCTAATCGCATTTATGCTAATTACTTGATCTGGAGGCTTTATGCAAATCGCTGGAGGAGTGTCGCCATAAAGTGTATGCTTCCTAATTCTGCCAGGCCCCACACTTTCAACCGTATGAGCGAACATAACTGCCAAACATCTCTGCCATTGGCAGGTGCTTGAACAACCACCTCATAGCCCTGACTTGTCACCTAGAGATTTTCGACTTTTCGGACCTTTGAGGAAGCAGCCGGCTGGAAAGCGATATGCACCTTACAACCAAGTTTAACAAGCTGTAATGTTTCTGATACAGGACCATAATACTTATTTCTTCAGGTCGGAGATCCATGCCTTGGTGTTCGATAGAACAAATGTCTGGACACTTTGGAGATTACGTGTAAAAGTAATGTGTGGCCATGAATGTTATTGGTTATATTTACGTTGATATAATAATAAATGTATTCATACCGCATACAAACGCCTTTATATTTCAAATCCAATAACAACGCAGAACATTATTTTAACCCATCCCATTGTTAACAAAATTATAAGTGCGCTTTTATGCAAACCCTTATTATAATTCCGTGATAATAATTATACCCTGCACTATAATTCTGAGTGCTGATAATTTTGTTGATGAGCAAGGCTTAACCAATCCCCTTCATCAATACTGAGCTCAAAGTAAAAAATTCTAACAGAGAAATTATCGAATACTAAAATATCGAATAATATTTAGAATCCGGAAAGATACTTTTACATTTCTAAACAGATTTTGTTTCATGTTTAGTGAGGATTAAATATCACTTTCTAATTATAATTCCACTTCATCAATAAATATCACTTTTTAATTAATATTTTTCAAATCATAATCCATATTATTATCAACTTTCCTAAACCAATGTATCTTTATATCGAGTAACTAAGAAGCCGTATATATGGCAACAAATCTAATGCACCAAGATTTTCACGATAGTATCCAAACACACACAGAGAATGATTTTTTCTGCTTTCGTTTTCTTAGATTTTTGTAATACTTTTTAGATTGGAGAGGTTGGACATTTTTAAGAATTCAATTCTGTTCTCTTTTCAATTGTTTATTTTAATTACTTTTAGAGTCCTTAAAATATTTTATTAATTCCTTGGAATCAAACTGTTATCAATATTCATTCTAATGTTCATCGAATTCTGGCGTTCTTTCCTTTTGTCCAGTGAGTGAATTTTGATCTTGTTAAGCAGTCGCCCAATGGTTGATCAATAATTTATATTAATCTATATTAATATATTGGTCATTACCAGAAATTGCCTAGGGCTATGTGTATTGAGATTGGAGCTGATAACGGCTCAAAACAAATAGTTATTCTCCTCTTATTCACACACACACACACACACATATATATATATATATATATATGTATATATCATAAATTTAGGATGCAATAAGTTAAAAATATGTATATATCATAAATTTAGGATGCAATAAGTTAAAAATATGTATATATCATAAATTTAGGATGCAATAAGCTAGGTGATGTAGATATAAGGAGGCTGCCCCATTTTACAAGTTTTTCTACATACTAATTTTAACGAGATTAACCATAAAAAAATAAATAACTTACTACGTAAATCGCTGCACAAATAAAATAATAAAATCAAACGATCATTTCAGAAATACCTGTATTTCTTTTTCAATGTGAACAAGCCGAAAGCTGAACGCCAAATAAGAGTTTAACCACTTTGTACCAGCCGAAATATAAACAACAGCTCCTAGAGTAGTGGAGCCAACTAAATTGATGAAAGAGAAGTAAAACGTAAAATAATAATTATTTCTAAAATCAAATGTATTTGGTATTTTCCTAAATTTGCAGAAATATTTTTCAGTTAATAAAGAAAATACAATAAGAACGCTCTAACACAAATTCCTTACTTGATGTTCTTAATTAATATATGTCAAAAGTAAAATGTATTTCTTACATGGGAAATAATGCTTGGTTCCGCAAAAATTGTTAACATTTTCAAAGAATAGCTTTTCTGTGTAATGTTATTAAATTCGAACTATTACACATAATTATTAATCTTAAAGTCATCGATGCAAAATCTATGAATAGCTTTTGGGTGAAATCTCATTTGCTGAAAGACATTTGATTGACATTCCTGTTAACTTTTAAAAAATTATAATGCATTTGGTAGTTTCTTTTTAGGATACCTAAATACTGTATTTTCTATGCGATGGAAGGCGAATATTTTGTATTTAGTATGCTTTGCGATTGTTGATTTTGAAAGCACCTTTTGTATTTTATTTTAAAGTCTTTTTGTATTTCATTTCTTTACTAGCTCTGCCAGCTGTTTGATCCATTAATGATTTTCCACTCAATATTTGAAGATTGCGTTAAACAAACTATAGTAAATCAATTCTTTATGATCTCCGATCTGTCACCATACATTTTCCAGAAAAAATATTACTGTATGGTATATAAATACTCTCAGCTGCATTGTCGCCAAAAGCCTAAAAATGTCTATAAACGATGCTCACATACGTAAGGGGGAGAAATGCTAACCTTCTGGGGTTGTGCCAAGTCTAGACAGAAATCTTTGTTAATTCCTTTGGAAACTTTATTGCTCATGATCAATGGTCAGAGTGAAGGTTGGAGGTGCTTCTGCTTTTTCCCGGGACAACCAAGTGCTCGTAAAACGGTTTCAAGTCCCGGAGACGAATTGCAGCTCTCCGGAATCGTCCTATAACACATCGGAGTAAAGGGATATTATCCAGAGATTGGAAGACAAGGGCAGGCAGACTGTCTGGCTCCGCGCGTTAAACCCGCCCTCGTCAATAGTTTGGCGGCACAGCGGACAACATAAATTCCATAGAAACTGTCTTTACACAATTTAGTATGCACTATGCCTGTTCGCCAGGAATATAAAAGAAGTGAATTCCGCTTTTAATATGAAATGTCAAACGAAACGCAATTTGAATGCTGTCATCTTGGACCGATACCAGGTCGTTTAGAATGGTAAACAAATAAAAGGAAAAGTTTACTTAGCTTAAAAGAGAAAATGGATCTCATTATTTGTATTTTATAGGTGTGCAGAATCAGAGATAATTAAAGCATAGAAAATATATACTTATTGCCAGGACGAAAAAAAATCGCATTTTACTTTTTTTTTCATGTGCCCAACTAGGAACTCCAAATTGTGAGGCCCCCTAAAAAAATGTATCACAGGCTCTCTTGCATATTTGATTCATCCCCTCATTATGAATATATCTTATGTTTTCCTCATTCTATAAAGAATGCTAAATGAATAATAAAATATAAAATCGGAGGGGTTGCCCCTCAGGACGTTCGAGCATTTACTCGTGTGGTGCTCCCCCCCCCCCCACCTCTATGGGCGGTTGCCCTGGCAAACACAGGACTTTCTCACTGATTAATAAATTTCAATATTGAGTGGGAAAATAACACATATTTTAAAGATTATTGGAGCATATAGATGATACACTTATTGCGTGCGCTTCAGAAAAAACAAAATGCATATTACATTTTTTTATCTGATGTGTCCAACCAAGACCGCCCCCTACAGACATGTATCCCGAGCTTGTGAGAATATAATTTCTTAGTACTTCCTTGAAGAAAGTAGACATCAAAAAATTAGGTGACTGCAATTGTTTCAAGGACGTTATATTCCCTCGTCATGAGGTCGGAAGTAATGTGTTTCGATCGATTGTATTTACCTAATTTCCTTGTGCATGCTTTCTTCAATGTGTATTCGTGTTTTTCACTGGATTATTTCGAAAGGTTTCAAAATACTAATTGAAAAGTGAAATTTCTAATATCTCGACAGCAGCTCATAATAACTACAAGACAATGGTGCCCTTTAATTTCCGATTAAATATATTTATAAAACGCCATTTAATCTCAATAGCATATGTATTCGATTTTTTTCATGATTTTTCTTCATAATAGAAAATCACAATATCTCGAGAAAAACATCCATTGTTCTATGAATTATACCATTCGCTTTTAAATAAAAAATTACAGATAAATTAATTATTTTTGCAACATATATTTTCAATATATTTCTTTTCGATTTTCGTAAAAATCTATTCAAACATTTAAAGGCTTTCCGAGCTCTTCAGAAATCTATAGGCCTGTGAAGTTTTTTGATTGAAATAATCGTAGCATATTCTATTCAACTTGTTCAATTTGTTCGCATGATATTCCAGTCCACGCGAAAAAATACATTTTCAAATATCTACTGAAAATTATGTTGGTTTAATTTTTTTTCCGTGTTTAAACAAGTATCTATGCATTAAAAACATTTTGAATCAAGAGAAAAGTATACCAAAACTGTTATATTTATTTTTATGAAACAAACTCATAGAAAAAAAGAAATAGCAAAGCACCCTATGACTGTATATAAGATGTTAATTGAGACGCTTTGAATATTACAGGTGAACTGCATAAATATTCTATTGATATTATATCCTAAATATTCTATTGATATTATATCCTAAATATTCTATTGATATCTATTTAAAAAGCACCTGAATTGAGAATAATTTTGTTTATAAATATTAATGATTTAAAGCTTTGGAACACTTTTTATGAACGTATATTTTGCAATACATTCGACTCCATCTCTAAGCACATCCATGTAAACAACAGATTTCCTTACAATGGGAATCCTAGCGAATTGAGCACATTGAGCGCGAACTGAGTAACATGGGCATAAGATTCTACGCTTACCATCATACCACTGCGAATTAAATCCCATCGAGCATCTGTGGGGGTCAAGGGAAAGGATTTGTAACATCGGAAAATCTTTTGAAGCTAATGAAGGGCTTTTCGATATCTGACAAAAGAGGCTATAGAATATGCGTTACGCCGCAGAGCTGGCAAACATCAACCATGTAACAAAGAAGAAAATAACTCGACACTTGACAATCTTGCTGATAATGCTATCGAAAAGTTGTAGTCTTTTTACATAAACAGCAAGTTGAGTGATTCAAGTGATTTAGAAGTTTTCTAAATTTCAACATAAGTTATGTAAGTTATTTATAATGTTTTGTTACGTTATTTATGTAATACTTTGATGATTTCTTGATTACAATAATTAACGAGTAAAAGAAAAGAAATAAAGATGTTAAAATACCAACTCTTAACATTTGTATGTAACTTAAATGTATGAAAGGCAACTATATACCAAATTTGGACTTTCTAACTGTTGTGGTTCCCAAATTATTCCTCAAAAAACGAAAACATTCTTACATCGGACCCAAGACAGGCTAGCCTGATAAGGTTCAAAATCCAAAAAATTAAAATATACCACAAAAGACAACGATATACTAAATTTGGACGTTATAGCTGCTCTGGTTCTTGAGTTATTCCCCCAAACCGAGTACATTCATATGGCCTGCCTAGGACGGGCTAGTCCGTCAAGTTTCAAAATTTCAAAAAAAAATGTACTGCAAAAGACAATGACATACCTAATTTCACATAACTATGAGTAATGAAACCCGATTAGTTGAGGCTTCAAAGATTTGAACCACACTGACAAAGGAACAAACACCAAATCTAGTTAAATGAAAGGTTGGAAAACAAGGTAGAAATGTTTTTAAATTTAACTATTCTGTATACATTAACTTTTATGATAGTGATATAAAATACATAAATATTGTTAACATGACTTCTTTAAATTCTTGAATTGATAATATGAACCGATTAATGTATGTTAATTTTTTAACTTTTTTTTAATTTTGTATGTATATACATGAATTTATTATCTTATACAAATGTAATTCCATTATAATTGATGTACATATAATCAATCGCACTTCAGAAATACTTCGCGAGTGAAAAATTTCTATTACAATAATTCTCTGTCGCCAAAATTCACAGCAGGTGGTTTACCTGACAACCCAAACACTAACTGAGTTTAAAGTCCCTTGTAGCTTCCACAGTGCTACAGGCTAGGTGTTCACTAACCATAGATGCATACATTCCAGACACACGCACGTCATGGTCGAAATATTTTTTTATTATTATTATTATTGTTATTATTATTATTATTATAGATTACTCGAAACGTCTAAATACGCCAGAAACATGAATTCCAATTTTCGACAAATTTCTTATACATTTCCTTGCATTACTATATGTATTGTACAGAAAGTAATGTTTTTAAAAATTTAAAATAATTCAAATAATATAATTCAAATAATTTAAATTATTTTACTACATTTTTTCTAATATATATATTTTTTCTTTTCTTTTTTTTTAATTTTGCCGTGCATTCATTTATTACCCACCACGTTAATGCTGGTGTGAAGATTTTTTATGAAAGAAAAAAATTATATCGAATTGCTATTTTTTTTAAGTTAATTCCCTTTTAATTAAGAAAATGCTAATATGAACTCCGTTAAATTTAAAAAAGAAAAATGATAAGGGAATTTAAGATAAGAAATGATTTACTGTCATTCATATTGGGTGAAAATTGCTTCCTTACTTAAGTTCATAATGAAAGAATCTGCTGTTTGACAGCACGGGACTTTTGCTACCTATGCTTGCAAATCTGCTTAAAAAGAAAATACTTTAATTAAACAACGGATCATTATAATAGGACCCATTTAAATTAAGACATTCAATACCGGGATAAAATTAAAATAATATACAACCAAGAATACCAAAATGGATACCATTATCTACTCAAGGAAAATTTTACAGAAACTGTAGAGAGAAACATTAAAACTTATACTGTATAATTTGGCAGTAAAAGGGTGTTTTCCTGTGTAATTAAACATGAACAACAGAAAAACAATAAAATGACAAATAATGAATATATAGTTATTAGGATAGTATTGGGGGGGGGGGGGGCGTTATACTCCTGATACGTAAAAAAGGGGTATATAGACCATGGACGACTATCCATCATTAATTAAGATGACGACTTCAAAGTGTAATTAGCCCTGTCTAATACTCAAAATAAACAGTAATTAGTGATTAGGTTTTAAAAAGGAAGACTTATATTCAAAATCAGCAGTAATAAAAACATAATTACAATTAAATTATTTCCAAAAGTTAAGAGGCAATTCAGACAAGATGAGGTGGCCAAAAATGCATTTATTATATATGTATATATATATATATATATATATATATATATATATATATACATATATATATATACACGGGTCTGGGAGTGTAGCTGTGGACGTTCGTACTGCCTCCCTGGTTGTATTTCGACTTGTTCATTCCGGTGCTTCTAGATAATTTAAGTTGTTGAGGTTGATCGCGTATACAGTGGTGAAAGAAGAAGGGTTCATGCCATATGGTAATACAAATATTCTTATATTCATTTTTTCATCTTTTGATACCTGTAGTCTGAGTTTGCGCATTTTTAGTAATGTACTATTGCTCAATCTGAAACACGCATTTGTTTGGGTTAATTAGAATGAAATACTCAGACCTGAAGATGAATTTAATTCTGATTAATCATCGAATTTGGGCCCGTGCTGTTCTTTTCTCTTATCGGCATTATGGCCGTGGTTTTGCTTCTATGGTGATGTTAATATTACTTGAATTTTTTATTATTACATTTTTATAATATATATATATATATTAGCAAAATGTAATAATGAGAAATTCAAGTAATATTAACATCACCATAGAAGCAAAACCACGGCCATTATATATATATATATATACATATATATATATATATATATATATATATATATATATATATATATATATATATATATATATATATATATATATATATATATATATATATATATAAATATTAAAATTTTAAGCCTACAGAATACAATGAAATAAAATGAAATTCAACAATAAAGAAGAAATTATAATACATATTACAGTTCAGAAAGCTAAAGATAATCAACAAATGCTAATGGAGAGGAATCGAAAAAAGGAATACCCAAATAGTCAAGCATTAAAGCGTACACGAGGAAGAGCTCTAGCCTTAAGAATTGTTCAATTCGATAAAATTCTTTATCAAGTCCTAATATTTTAAACGAAATGAACACAAAAATGCTTGTTTCTGAAACACAAGATAGATTTTATCTATAAACATGTGTTATAATATATAAACGAAGCCTAAGTATCCTTATAAATAACTCCTATCTGCTATTAAAGAACTACAACAACATTTTGTCATAACTTATGTAGATAAAGCTTCTAATAATTATGCCATCATTTGTAAAAAATATGTTTCTCTGTTACAGAATTACTTAAAAAATAATCAAATTTTTAAACCCATTAATAATCAGTCTATCAAAATCAAAACTAAAATGCTAAAATTATATACACAATTAAATATTAATTGTAAGTTTTTTAAATTTCCTTATGTTACTTTGGTTCCTAAATTCCATAAATCACCTCTCAGTTTTAGAACAGTCACTTGTGGACATAATACCTTTACCACTACAGCTAGTAAATACTTGCTTAACTGTTTAAATAGAATTAATGAATCTCTTAAATTTAGGAATTCAGGATATTTCATTTTGAACAATAGTTTTGATTTAGTAAATCACCTTAGCAAACTTCCACAAATTCTTGGTTTCCATACCTTTGATTTTAAAGACCTATTTAATAATATTGTCATTAAAGATTTATATAAAGTTATTATCTCTCTTTATCAAGACTATCTATCTGCCAATAATGTTGCATTTAATGTCAAAAACTTTCCTTTGCTCTTACACTTTGTGTTATACAACAATTATATTATCCACGGTGATAACATTTATATACAAACATCTGGTGTACCACAAGGTGGCTGTAGTATTAGTATACTCGCTAACTTATATCTTTATTATTATAAATGTCATTTTAACTCTAATTCATATACTATATATAGATATGTTGACGACTAATTTGTATTATCATTGATGATTCCTATCCAATTAATATTGATTTTTACCCATCTAACCTAGAATTAATTCCTAATGAGCCTAGCGTTAGTCAAACTGTAAATTTTTTAGACCTAAATTTAGATACCCTCAATAATCATGTAATCACCAATCTATATGACAAAAAAGATTCTTACAACTTCACTATCATAAAGCTGCTATCATATCAATCTTGTAATTCTATTCAATTGTTTAGAAACATCATTTTAAACCAGCTATTTCGAATACATCGACTAAACGCATTTGTCAAAATTACCAATATCCGGAAGTATTTGTAAATAATATTATTAATAATTTCAAATATACCACGTAATCATTTTACACATGCATTATTTATCTTTGATTGGATAACTCAATTTTGAGAATTCACCCATTCTTATCACCTAACTTACCACTTGGCCTGAGTCTAATACTGTTTACTATTTTCGAATGACTGTTTTCCACTTTTCCTGAGTCCTATACTGATTACTATTTTTGAAAGTCTCCATACATATTATGTATCGTTCAAATGTATTCATTCCGGTGCCCACTCGCATTGACGAAGTGAGGTGAAATGCTCAGTCGCTTGTTCAACTTACACGCGGTGGCAATGCTTGTGAGTTCATATTTCTGTTCGAGGAAGTATTATTTTTTTTATTTGTAATTCAATTGATTTATTTTTCTCCTTCCACTAGCCAGTAGACAGTTCCAATGGTGTCTATAGTTAAATACTATCGCCATTGTCAGAAACTGGCTATTCTATCGGTTTTAATTCGAATTGTATGGCTGTCCTGATGAGAATGCAATTTCGAACTAACTGCCATTTTTGTGTAGTTTCAATTGATTGTTCTCTGTCTTAATCTTTTATCTTGAGCTAATTATTATTGCCTTTTCTCATTTTTGCCGTGTTTTATTTTTATTTATATTTATATTTATATTTATATTTATATGCTTTTACTTGTGAATTGTGTATCCTAATATTCTTCTCATCCCTCTTTACCATTGTAGTGATATGTTACCTTCTATCTTTATCCTTAGTCTTGGTATATAGTTACTCATTTGTAACAGATATACTAGTGATGGTTTTTTTTTGTACATACAGTAGTTTATGCGTAATTTTCGATTAAAATCTTTCAATTTTTATTTATATATATATATATATATATGTATATATATATATGCAAAGAAATAATTATTATTTTAATCATTAACACTGTTTTACCAACATAATCTGTAGCATAAGCAATTTAACATTACTTAAATACCTTACAGCTGGTATCTCAGTTCTCTTTAATTCATGTTATTTCAACATTTTCATTTAGTAGGCATTATAAAAATTGTTGATATTTTTCCCCTGAGACCGAGGTGGAGATATTATTTATGATTTATAGATCAATAATATAATAAATCATTGTGTAGCAAATGCTATATTGCAATAAACTCAAAATTGTTTGAAATGTTTTTAATAAATATGTTTTTTTTTATGTACCATCCTTAATTTCTATATTTTGCTGTTAATTATTATATATACGGATTCAGTATCTATATTTACTACAAAACAACGAAGTAAAAAGATGATTTACGTTGAAGAACGTTCTGTAAGCCTGATGCCGCAGGCCAGGGCATTATATTTAGCAATGATCGTGAATCTATGCCTCTCAGACGATATGTTAATTTCTCAGTGAGGTAAGGAAACGGTTTTTGTTAGGAAAGTCTTCCTAATTTACACAAGACATTATTGTGTCAGCGACAATCTAAGTGGCAGTGTCGCTGGATTTGTAGTCATCCGGAAACCGTTGAACTCGTTTCGTCGTGTCATAATCATGCCATTGGTGTTCATGTGCCGGTATAGTACGGCTCAAAATAAAATAGGACCCATATCCTGATTATAATTACCTCAAACTTGAGGCCAAATCTCTACTAATGATATTTAGTCTTTAATGATACATTTAAGTAAAACAATGGCTACTGCCTTTAGATGTATTTAAAATAAAAGAAAGTGTGAATTTAAAATTTTGATCTCAAGATAAAATCACAATTACATTTAAAAAATGAGTTAAAAGGTTTTAAAATACATGAATTATCTAAAATTAGGCAAAATGTTATATTCACTATGACAATAGTAAGGACTGAAATGACTGGCTGAGTGAATGAGTGAGGGAACGATGCATCAACATTATCGAGCTCTTCCACTATAGCTGGAATTTTGGTTATGTGTCACTATAGCTGGAATTTTGGTTATGTGTCACTATAGCTGGAATTTTGGTTGGTGTCATTTGATCCATCTCAGCTTCGAAATCAATGGTATGAAATTTCAAAAAAATGCGAATTAGGGGTGACTGTGCAAAGAAATAATCAAAAAATACAAAACGATTTTGCTTAATTATCAAGCACTTCCAATCTAGCTAGAATTCGACTCATGTCAGTTTCCAGGTCAACAAAAAATAAATCTAATATTTCGAAAGCTTGAATTAGGGGTGACAATGCAAAGGGATTTCAAAAAACTTACACCACTTTGTCTCTCAAAAACAACAATAAATACACAATTTGATATATTTTCGTTGCCAACAGTTAAAAGTGATTATTGACAATTTTGATAAAGTGTGCAAGTGTGACATTTGTTGACCACTGGCCCTTGAGAACACGCAAAGCGTAGGTGAAATACCTAATACATAATAAGATGATAATAAAATTTTAGAACCCGTCTTGAACCATAACAAAACACATTTTCGACTAAAAACGTTTAAAAAATGAGTATTACATAAAATCAACAGACTTATTCATTTAATACACTTATTTTAATAGAGTGGTGGTTCCCAAACTTTTTCGCACCACCGCCTCTTGTCTCCGTCACATTTATTCAAAATCCAAATAAAATATTACAGTTTATGAATGATTCGATATAGTTTATAATTGATTCCGTGAAATTTATAACCATGATTTAGCGATACCGGTATTTTAAAGTCTGATAGTCATTTCATAAGAGTTTTTATAAAACACATTTAGTAACTGTAATGCCAGAAATGTAAAGTAATAAATATTTGGAAGGATTAAAAAATAATGGAACCAGGAATGCGGGCGGATTATTCCCACGCTAAGCAGATGGGCGATAGTATACAGGTGGCCCCATATCTTACATACCACGCCCATGTTTACATACCACGCTAAGCCGTTTGGCGGCAACCGAGACGGCGACGCCATGTCTACGGATTAGTCCTCAGCTCTACATTTCAGCACGTGGACCGCCGACCGAAAAAGGGATATAAGTGAGAGTTGCTCGAAGTGAGGGTCAGAATTGGTCAAGGCAGGCTGTTGGAGTGAGACTAGTCAAGAAGAAGCGACGGTAGCAGAGTTAAGAGTGGTGTGTGTGTCTCTGATATAGGAATTCGAAGGAGAGCTCATGTTCATCTGGTATTGCAAGTGTAAAGTGTGACAAAGCATCGGTGTTACCCAAGTTATATGAAAGAAGATCAGGTACCGTACAATTAAACTATATGAGGATAACCTCTTTGTCTAAATTTGTGTTTTTGAGGAAAAGCTAATTAATGCATCCCACCACGTGCTCCAACCAAATATCAATTCATCTGGCATTACACCCCCCGAACTACCATTGAGATGTATTCCACTATTGTGATATTTATTTAATTTGTAAACTAAAGAGTGTAAACTGAGTATGTGATAAATAAAATGTTTGTTCCTTTACTATTAACCTTAATTTCTAGTTTGTTAACTTAGTATCCCGTTAAGCACAGAAATAGGTGGGTTTTGCGGCCACCAACGCAATGTACACAGCAGTAAGTTTTAGAACAGATTACATGTATAATTAATATACTAATAAATAATTAATTTAATGTAAAATGCATTTTTGACAATATTAATTTTAATCAACAAAATTAATAATCGGCACAGTAACTACTTCAATATTCAGTAAATTCTTAATACAATGAGCGGTCTTGATGAAGGGATATCAGATTCCCAATGCTTGGTTTAAAGTCACTTAGCATGAATCTTAAATCACCCTATCAAATAATCTGGAGTCAATTCTTTAGCCTGGAGAGAAGTTGGCTGACCACACTAAAAGTTTAGTGTTGGAAATGCAACAAGGAGCTTCTTAACCAATGTCCATCGTGCAAGATAGAGATCAGACATTTACTTCTGTAGGCAAAATTCGCTGTACGATTTCGTATTCTTTGACTCACTGTCACTTTTTCCTCTGCTATCCCAAATTACTAACAACACTTCACTGATGCCATTGCTTCGTTAATCGTAAGCAATAGATGGAGTCTTCCGATATTTCACATTACTAAAATTCCGGGAGTAACATATCACTATTAACTTTCATTCTGTGCGTGATTTTGATAAGAAAGTATCAAACATATATTTTTGATTGGCTATTTCTGCTTGATATTCTGTTCGTCAACTGTTAATAACTTTATGTCCACGTATTCTCTTACTACGCGGCGCGAATGGGCCCTCGTGTGTTCTTGATCTACAGGAAGTCACCCAACTTGTCACCAACGAAAGGTAATGACTATTAGAAACAATTTGATTCTCGACAACCCATACGGATCATAAGTGCCAATCCACTTCATCCTCCTAATCACTTCGTGGAAGTAAGGGATCATTCACGAAATCCTATTGTTTGGACCTAACCGAATCTAACCGGACTAAAAACATCCTTGGACCGAAAAACGAAATTCTGTTATCTATCTACCTGACTAGGATATCTCCTGTTTTGGTTGTAGCACCCCAATAGAGTATATTTAGGTCTATGAGCATGCCTTCAGGAGGGCTGTACTATCCTCTGCGAATCACTGGTGTAGCATAGTAGACATCTTTTTACTAATTTCATAAATAATTTAGTAACACAAGCACATATTTAATATTTATCACCATTCACTGTAATTCGAAGTAGATTCACTGTACTTCGATGTAGATCCACTGTACTTCGAAGTAAATTCAGTGTACTTTGAAATCGATTCACTGTACTTTGAAATAGATTCACTGTACTTCGAAGTAGATTCACTTTACTTCGAAGTAAATCCAGTGTACTTTGAAATCGATTCACTGTAGTTTGAAGTATATTCACTTTACTTCGAAGTAGATTCACTGTACTTCGAAGTAAATTCAGCGTACTTTGAAATCGATTCACTTTACTTTGAAGTAGATTCATTGTGGTTTGAATTAGATTCACTGTACTTCGAAGTAGATTTATTGTTCTTTAAATGTGGACAGGTCTTTTATGTTTAACTAATCTGGGACCAACTAACAAATACTTTTAAACCAGAGGTAACTATCTCTTAATTTGCTTTATTTACAAAGAAGTATTCGGCATTACATCCAGCACAATCATTAAAACCCTTCTCTTCGCTAATGAGCCATTAACAATGAAAATATTTTTTACTTTCCAAGACCCTTGATATCCCGTAATATAAATACGTTTAAAGCTTACCAGAACTTTTCGTACGTTTAAAAATCTTTATTTAAATAAAACAAAATATTAGTGCTTTTGCTATAAAATAATAAAATTTGACCAGAAATCTTCCAAAATAAATACAATAGAAACAATAGATACGGAAATTTACAAAATGCACTTTCCATTTGAGAATAAAAAAAATAAAATAAAAAGCATTCACAGGGAAAGTTTTCTCTGAAAGAATGAGTAAAGCAATAGAATAGTTTGCATTTTCAGAAACCGTTTGCCTTGGAAACTCGTAGGTTTATCAAAGCTCGTCTTTTTCATACTTGCCTTTTTCTGTAACAATGTAACATGTAACTGTTGCAAACTGTTTGTTTCCTTGAGCAAAAAAGTTTTATAACCAAACATGGCCAATGTTCGGTCCAAATTTGAGATGACACACTTTTTATATGTCCTCTAAGCATTTCTTAATCATACATGCTTATTTAATTAAGAGTAAATATTCTGAGGTAAATAATTTCTTTTTATAATAAATAATAAATAAACAACCAAATCCTTGAACGCATTTTACGCTTTTATAAATGAAACTTCATCTATAAAATCGAATGTATGTTTGTTCTCTAATCTTGGGGTGATGTCTAGAAGGACTAATACCAATAGCTTTCATGGCACCAGGAAACTATCGTTGTGGTTTATAATTCTCAAAAACGGTTTTATTAGCATATTTAGAATATATCTACATGAAACTCTCTGAATATGACAAGTTGAAAGGGGTCTTTAACTTACGGCTTCAGCACTCCCCTTTTCCTGAAAAGAGAGAAGCTCGTAGGCTTTAATCTCACTATCAATACTTACTAGGAAAGGTTTGGCAATACCTTAACGACAAAGAAAGGGTTAGACATAAAAGATAAGGTATTTTACGGGTAGTGGTTGAATTTTATGTCATCACGGCGTTTTGAGAGAAAAAGTCTAAAGGTGAAAATTGTTATGCTGCCTAAGAGGTGAAAACTTTCGTACGTCTGGCCTATGTCCGGTATGTACACTAGTTCTCTGCAAAATTGCAATCCACATTGCTCAGCATAAAATACAAAAACTTTACAGACATACTTTGTACAAGACGTATAAGTTTGATTCATTTATTTTATTCCAGACTGATGCAAGTTCAATGTCGTATTTTTAAAATGTCATCCATGAAAATATAATAAGATCATTTGTTTGCCCGACATAAGTTCCTCTATTTATCAAGTTTCCCACCATATAACTTTATGCTGAATGGACAAATTATTATGAAGAACCATTTAAAGAAAAACAGCTATCCCGCAGATACTGCGAACGTTAAATCGCTGTCTTAATATAAGAAAAGACATCAGAAAACATGTATAAACTATCGAAATCTATTGCTAAAAAAAGAATAGACAAAAAACCCAATCTGACTAACTTATAACGTGGAAGGATTATGGCTGCTCGAAACAGTGATGTAAACCTTAATGAACGGCTGTTGATATTAACAAAACGATATGTGTTATTAGAGAGCAGTAGTTAATTATAGTTTACATTGAATGTTCCACCGGACAAAAGACAGGTCTGAGCGCAAGGCTTACGGTCGTCAACGGTAGTAGATCCTCGAGCTGAGCTGAGAGTTACCAGACATACTCAGTCCAACAAAACATCAATTCATCGAATTACAGATAAAGTGAATCAGGAATAAAATCAGATAGCATCTCTATCTTACACTTTCGGGTAGGTCCGACGGTCTGGGTAGAAAAAATCTCAGCTTACAGTTTGTTGTATATTACATTGCATGTGCTAAAGAAGAAGTACTCAGTCGGTGCTCATGATAATTTGACCTCTCAGTCTTTCCTTCCTTCCCATGTTCTTAAAACATTTTTATGTTATTTTAATTTTTAGAGACATTAAAACGTAATATAACTAGCTATATAATTTCGTGCTCAACATTATAGCCGATCAGTGTCTTCAGATTTAACATTAAAATTAACTGGGGTGTAGCTTAACTTCACTTTCTCATACCATAATTAATTTTTTTTCAAATTTTATAAGAATAAATTTGAACAAGAAAGATCAATCATGCTTAAAGCATTGATTATGAAACACTTTCCAACTTCAATGCAATTTTATTTAAACATGTCTAAAAAGCAATACATTCCTCGGTAATATTTTAAAACTTATCACATTACTACATTAATTTATTATATTTGAAACTGAAACCTTCATCGAAAAAAATGAACTGCATTCAAATGACGGCATTGAAATATAAATTGTTTGGTTTAAACATCTCTAAAATGTGATGCATTCCTCGGTAATAATTTTAGAATTATCATAATACTATGATAATTTATTATATTTGAAAACTTCATCCAAAACAACTGAAATTCATTCAAATGACGTCATAGAGAAAATAACACGCCTGGCTCTCTCTATAAAAGCAGCATTTCATTCATAAATAAATTTCCCATTCATGTCATTCATCACAATACTATAATAATTTATTTTATTTAAAAATTAAGACCGTGGAGCTACAAGTAATTAAACTCTATGCTTAAAACTTCATCGAAATAAATCGCCCTTCTCTTTGTAAAATCAATAATATTTCATTCATATCAGCTATGCAGACTCCATGAACTAAATGATTTTGTATTAAAGAAATACAGCAATTCTAATACAACCCATTCTACATATTTTGCTGTTTACATTTTACATAGGTGAAAAATAGGCTTCGTTGTAGAAATAATCAAATTTGGATGATCATTTAAACTCAAATATATTGTAATTGCTATGTTTCAGTATGTAGATGCACAAAATTTAAGCAAAAATAAAGCAGTTTTAGGACGGATACAACACTCAATATGAATTAAAAAGAATAAAAATCACGATTTTGAGACAAGATGGATGCCATATTTCATTATGAAGTGGGTTACATGATCTTTTCTTGTCATGGTCACGTGATCACTTCATATAAGAAGTGTAATTATTATTTTAATTTTTATTTAATGAACTACTGAATATATTTTGCTAACATTTTTTTTATATATTTTATGAAATAATTTGAATATTACCTAAAATTTTCGAAGCAATTTGTGAATTTTAAATCCGCTTAAAAAATGTTTGAAAAATTAGGTCCCATAGGGTTCAATGTGTTTCATTTTTTCAACCCGGGTTCAATCCAAAACTAATTGGGTGATATTATTCTTTTATATTTCCATAGGTCCTACAGACCGTCTGAACAACATACTAAAATTTCATTTTGATTAAGTCATTTTTACGGCAGTTATCGTGCTAACGGACAGACAGACAGACAGAATGAACAAAGTCATAAACACTTTTCAACTTTGTTGTAAAGTGTTAAAAATCAGTATCTTGGATCCAAATGATTACAACTATAGTGTGTTACCCTTCATTTTAAAGAGCTTAAAAAAAAGTTTCGATTGATACCATACTTGAAAATATAACCCCCCGGGGGTTAACTTTGCCCCCCCCCCCCCGAGTGAGACTTGTAACGTCATGCACAAAACAATTTATAACGCGGCTATTTTTCAGAACAATGATTTAGACTATCAAGTCTCGTGAGCATTAAGCCACAAAGAAACCCTTTCATGCATGATTATGTCAAATTTTGTCCTATGCTGCCATGTTAAAAATATGTAAAATTTAGAATAAAATTCAAAGTTTTCGCTCGAATTTAAAATTTTTTTTTATCTAGTTCTAGATGTTTCGATAGCTGTCGGATATAAAGTTTAGTGCAAATCCATTAATATTTGTGGTTGCTATTGTGTACGGCCACAGACACAGACACACAGTAAAAAATCGGCCACAGACATCAGACAAATAGATAGACGGACATCATTCAAAAAATAGTCAAAATGTTTTCGGAAAGTCTTAATACATATATTGTCATTAAAATCTCTAAATAGAAAATTTTCAGGCCAACAATACTTTCTCAATACTATGTATGAGAAAGTAAAAATGTGTTTTATATCGTCATTTCGCACTATCAAAAATATTAAGCGAAACTGCTCGTTTGCAATGTATAAAATTGAGTACTCTTATTGATAAACTCATAAAAATTTCTTTCGAGGGGTTTCTTTTTTTCCGAAATACGAGGATGTCATTTCCAAGAAAAAACTGGACAGGTTTTTTTTTTGTTTTTCTTTTCGGAATAAGAATCACTAATGTAGAGAATTGCTACTCAAAAAGCGCTTGCATTGTTCATAAGTACTAATCCCCTTCCTTTTCAACTTTATTCAAAGAAATAATTCCTTTATTATCCCAAAGTACCTTTCGATATTTTCCAGTGTTGGACTGTAGTAGCATACCTTTCCACTTTGGGACAATAAAAATTAAATTTTCTTCATTCTTACAATTACGAAGCGTGCGATTTTCTTTTCGGGGGTGGGGGTGGGGAGCAGGAGGTATATACAACGTGAACCTCGGAACCGTAAAGAAATTCCTATCCAAATTGAATAAAAGAAAATGGTCGCGATTACGCGCTATTGAGCTGATGTCAACCGATGTGATGAGCCTTATTCCGAAGATTCCCTCCCTCCAAAGTAGTGAAAAACGAGACACTGTGGAAACATTTATCTGCCGATTTTATTTCAGACTATTTTGAGTAAATTAGTTTTCTGAGATTTTATGCAATTTAAAGCAAAGTCATCGCGTCGGGTTTCTCAAAAGAGAAGAACCGTCTCTTATAAGCTAAACGGTGTGTGTAGGGGGGGGGGGGGGCAGATAATACAGTTCCTATTTTAAACGCATTTCGGAAAAATATGTACGCTGTTCAGAATAGGATTTTTATTTTAAACATTGAAGGGTATACTGTAAAAAAATATGCACACAGCTGTTCTGTAGATGGAGTAGTTACAAAGGTTGGTAAAACGAGTGTATTGGGAAAATAATATTGTAAATATTGGGAACACTTAGAAAGTTTCTAAAAGTGGGAATATTTTACGTAGTATTATCCAAAAATTCTCTGCTTATTTCATTACAAGATAAATGTAAGCTTTGTAGACAAAAAGTAATAAATTATTTTATTATTTGACAATGAGTACTGCGACTCAGTATGTTGCAACTGTTGCAAAAAAGTAGGACTTAAAGGTTTTTTGTCTACGTATGAGAAATTAAGTAGCTTTGTAAAAATTTAAAAACGTATTAAAATTAAAGATTTTTTTAATATACCATAAAAAGAAATCCTACATTGGAAAAATACCATTTGTGATTTTGCAAATACAAAAAGGCTTTTAATTACAAAATATTCTTTTCAAGTGATTAATTCAGTGGTAATTGTTTAATATGAAACATTAAAAAGACATTTATATTAATGATTATAATTTATACATACTCTTCAAAGAGTTTTACTATTATCAAAATTTTAAATATAGACTTTTATTTTAACATTTTCCATCTAGTACATACTAATATCAAGATTAATACAATTATTCTAAAAACAAAAACTATGACCTCAAATATTTGTTGCAGAGTATATCTTTGCAACATACCGGATTATCAGGAAAACGTATAAAACCTGTAAATGAGTTTCTTTAAAAGGGGAATTTAGAACCACTACAATCATGCATGCATACTCAGACCCCCACTCTGACATGAGTATATATGATCCCTGTCAACAATTTTTGATGCAGTTTGTAAGAGGCCATGGCACTTTCCCAACACCTCTAAATACATTTTGAATTACGGGTTCAGATCTTTGTGTTTGCTATGAGCTAGGAATCCCCCAACACTATATTGCTTTTCCTATATACATAATAAAATGTATAGGGAAAGTATTGTGACAGGGTCGAAAATTCGAATAATTCGGCTTTTCGACTCCAGATCACGTTTCAAGCATTCCTGAACTCGAATCGAATGTTTCTGAGGTAATCTCTCTCTCCTCTTTCTCTCTGTGTGTTTGTGTGTTTGTGTGAGTGTCCGTAGGACTGTGGAAGCTATATCTTATGAAAGAATGGAGCGTTTCGAATGAAATGTAGTACAAATATTACCAATTGATTTTAAACGTAATCGAGTGTTTGGAAGAGCCCCAAATTTTCAAATAAAATTTTGATAAAATCATTTAAAAATCAGAACCTTCAATAATGTCACTAAATGATCATTTTTTGTATAATGTTGTTTCATTAGAAATCGAATGACACACAGTTTAGAAAGTAAAAACCGTTCTTAAAATGTTGTACGTTTTTCTAATAAATTTATAAAAAAAATATTACATGAAATCTATCGTGAAATATATTCACTCTCATGCATTGTTATGCGACAAATTTGTTAACATCATTCTGGTGGAAATAGTTTATTCCATTCACGAAAGAATATACTTGTGTAATATAGTTTTTTATTTTTACTACCAACAATTCGCCAATAGTCACCTAACATAAAGGAAGTTATCTCTGTGTGTGCAGTCTGTAGTGTGAAATCTAAGCGTGCGTCGTACAATCATGAAATTTAGTACACAGCTACTTTACGATGTACATAGGTGCACCTCAGCGTTACTTTTTAACACTTTACAACAAAGTTGAAAAGTGTTTATGACTTTGTTCATTCTGTCTGTCTGTCTGTCTGTCTGTCTGTCTGTCTGTCTGTCTGTCTGTCTGTCTGTCTGTCCGTTAGCACGATAACTGCCGTAAAAATGACTTAATCAAAATGAAATTTTAGTATGTTGTTCAGACGGTCTGTAGGACATATGGGAATATAAATGAATAATATCACACAATTAGTTTTGGATTGAACCCGGGTTGAAAAAATGAAATACATTGAGCCCTATGGGACCTAATTTTTCTAACATTTTTTAAGCGGATTTAAAATTCACAAATTGCTTCGAAAATTTTAGGTAATAGTCAAATTGTTCCATAAAATATATAAAAAAAAATTCAGCTAAATATATTCAGTAGTTTTTTAAATGAAAATTAAAATAATAATTACACATCTTATATGAAACGATCACGTGACCATGATATGAAACGATCACATGACCCACTTCAAAATGAGATATGGCATCCATCTTGTTTCAAATTCGTGATTTTTTAAAGTTCTTTTTAATTCATATTGAGTGTTGTATCCATCCTAAAACTACTTTATTTCTGATTAAATTCTGTGCATCTACATACTAAAACAACACAATGACAATATATTTGAGTTTAAATTCTCATTCAAATTTGATTATTTCTACAATTAAGCCTATTTTTCACCTATGTAAAATGTAAACAGCAAAATATGTAGAATGAGTTGTATTAGAATTACTGTATTTCTTTAACACAAAATAATTCAGTCCATGGAGTCTGCATGGCTGATATGAATGAAATATTAATTGATTTTATAAACAGAAGGACGATATTTTTCGATGAAGTTTTAAGCATAAAGTTTATGAATTGTAGCTCCATGGTCTTAATTTTTAAATAAAATAAATTATTATAGTATTGTGATGAATGAAATGGAGAAAGTTATGAATGAAATCCTGCTTTTATAGAGAGATCCAGGCGTGTTATTTTTTCTATGACGTCATTTGAATTAATTTCAGTTGTTTTCGATGAAGTTTTCAAATATAATAAATTATCGTAGTATTATGATAGATTTAAAAATACTACCGTGGAATGTATTGCATTTTAGAGATATTTAAACCAAGCAATTTATATGTCAATGCCGTCTTTTGAATGAAGTTCATTTTTTTCAATGAAGGTTTAAGTTTTCAAATATAATAAATCAATGTAGTATCGTGATAAGTTTTAAAATATTACCGAGGAATGTATTGCATTTTCGACTTTTTTAAATAAAATTGCATTGAAGTTGGAAAGTGTTTCATAATCAATGCTTTAAGCATGATTGATCTTTCTTGTTTAAATTTCGAATTAGTTTTTAGTTATTTTATTTTTTAGACCAATTTAGACCGATATTTACACAAATCGATTCCTTAGCGACCTAAAATATTATCACAGAATTTCTATCTTGACACCATCGAAAATATCGAAACATTTTCTTTGAAACAAACTTTGAACGAATTCCATACAATGAATAGATAAATGTTAATGAATTTAAATATATATATATATATATATATATATATATATATATATATATATATATATATATATATATATATATATATATATATATATATTTATATATATATATTATATATATATATATATATATATATATATATATATATATATATATATATATATATATATATATATATATATATATAAATTGGAAAGATTTTAATCGAAAATTATGCATAAACTATCGTATGTACAAAAAAAACCATCTCTAGCATATCTGTTACAAATGAGTAATACATAGATGGGCTTGTAGTTAAAGTATAGAAATGCGTTAGCGATAATAATAATCAAAATAAAATTAAATTAAAATTAAAAAGAGAATAAACTCTGTAATAAGCGCAAATGCAGCTTTACAACAGGTTTTACCTTTTTTTAAAAAGTTTTTGCAAATATAAAAATCAAAAGGTAGATGGTTGAATTCAGAAGTAAATAATAAATGTAAATGTACAATTATAAGATGTAATTGAAGTCAGTATAGAAAACAGAATATAAAACACAAAATAATACAGAATATAAAACTTTCATTATGATATTGCGCAAAGCAGCTAATAACATAATGGATTTATAAATAAAAATTGAAAGATTTTAATCGAAAATTATGCATAAACTACCGCATGTACAAAAAAACCCATCTCTAGCATATCTGTTACAAATGAATAATACATAGATGGGCTTGTAGTTAAAGTATAGAAATGCGTTAGCGATAATAATAATCAAAATTAAATTAAATTAAAATTAAAAAGATAATAATATATATATATATATATATATATATATATATAAAAATAAATTATTAAATCCAAAGTTAGAATGTATGTAGTAACTCATAATACACTATTCCAAAATTTTCTACAAATACAAAGAAATTAAGACAAAAAGAGGAAATAATAAAGCATAATGCAAGTCATAAGGACAAAGACAATCAACAAATTTCAAAAATGAGGAATGCAAATAAGAAAACAAAATAATCAAGCAAAAAAGCTTTCACATGGAGGAGATTTAGGCTTACGAGATTAGGCTTACGAAAAGTTCATTTCGAAAAAATTCTCATCGGGTCCATATATCTTTTCGAAATGAACACAAAAATGCTTGTTTCTGAAACACAAGATAGATTTTATCTATAAACTTGTGTTATATGGACGACAAGCATAAAGATTGGAACAATAAAGGAAACATAAATACCTCAAAACGCACCTCTTCAGCGCAACCATGACGAGCAAAATATGACTGGATCATCGTTGCCATATGCCAAAATGAAAAGATGTGATTTGCTGTTGCCAAAGAGAGTAATAAAAACAGTACTGCGCAAAAGCAATAAAATGAGTTATTCAACTGTTAAAGCTTCGAGATAAAAAGATGAAAATATAATTGCAGGAGAATGAAGAAGTACGGCTAAAATAAGATAATAAGGGGAGAATATGAGAATTTTATACTAATCGAAACTTATTAACTATACTATTGACTAAATATGCAGGATATTGATACATTTTACTGGTAATTTTGAGGTTATTAATGTGCAAAGCATGAAATTTTTTATCTGATAATCTATAAATTCTAAAAAGTTGATTAAGTATAATATTTCTAAACAATTGAATCGAGTTGCAGGAATTAAAAGGTAATAATTTATTAATATTAAATTTTAAAAAATCTTTTTTATCATATAATTTAGTAACTATCCCATGAGCAGGTTCTATATATATATATATATATATATATATATATATATATATATATATATATATATATATATATATATATATATATATATATATATATATATATATACTTTTAGTACATTTCAAACCTTTCCAATTTTTATATTTTTATATTAGGTTATTCCAAAATTGTCGTGCCATCCAAAGTTCATTTTTTCAACAGCTGCTTAAAATATCACAGGCAACTCCAGAAAAAATAATTTCATAAACCCATCCGTTAATTAACTAAATTTTTATCCGAGGCACGTCTTTAATTTTTTGAACGAATTTAGCATGTTGTGAATCCCACTGAACAAGACTTATTTTGTATAGGAAAGTGGATATTTTGGGATTGGATAAGAGGGTGTGCGTGAGGGGGCTGTTTCCCCAAAAAATAATTTTGCCGAGTCATTTTTTTTTTCTTTGGACATTTGTGGGAAACTGGCGTGTAATGCGTGTGAACTGATTTCAATTCAAACTGATTGTATGGGAAGGATTGTATGCTTTAATTTTTACACGAATATTTTTTCGATTAATAAATTCAATTTATTCCTGCGGTAACTCCCTGTCAGCACAGTGTACTTTTTTTAGTTTATGTATTGAAAAGCTCTTCTTTCTGTGTGCAACGCGAACTGTTTGGCGAACTTGGTGACTCATTCAGAAAAATATCGCCAACTTGGCGATATGCTGCCCCAGATTAACGAAAATATATCTAAAATTTTATAACATGACGCTAAATTAAAGGAAATGACGCAAAATCGATAAATTAATTCTTAAAATATTATAATATATGGACTATATTGCTTATTGAGGATGTTATCAATATTGATAATTGTGACTTTAGAGTTGGGCGAAATATAAGTTAATTGGTTATTTCGAAACAGTTTTACATGTTTTTTCCCTGAAAAGCGTCAAATGTGCAATTTAATATTAAAAACAATGTACTATGGATCTTATACATCAATATTTCACTGTGAAAGAAGCAAATTAATTTCATTATATAGGAAAAGTTATGTGCAGCCCACATCATATTTTCTAGTAGGTGGTATTTTCACCAAAATAGGGCGATCAAAATTTTATACGGTCACTTAATTTAAAAGTGTTTAAAAAATATTGCGCTGTGCCGTAACTAATCTAAATAAAACACATTGCAATTATCTGCAATATTCATAAAGATATTTACAATAGAAATAATGTTAGAAACTACCGAAATCGGATGAAATGGGAAAATTGAAATTTTTTTTTTTCTTGACTCCGATTCATTCTGCAGAGGCTGACGACTCATTGAACCTATATTTCACATAAAGATGCGTCTGCTGAATTTTATTTGCAGCTGACCCCTCATTTGTAGAGGGGAAATTCCCGATCTTTTAATAAGGGATAACTCGCCGATATATTGCAGATAATCACAGCAAGTTTTTTCTTTAAACTAGTTACTAAACAACTCTACCTTTTCTAATTAAACTTTTTTGCTCAAGAAATTTCTCCGAAATATGAAAATTTAGACCCTTTATTTTTATGAAAATTTCACCCACCGGACAAAAAACATATGAATAAATTTTGCATTTAATTTTATCAAACATTCAAATTGAAATTATGTGTCTAAAACTAATTGCCGAAGCTTGAAAAGCGAGGTCAACCATGCTGAAATACCCTGTATATGATACCTGTTCAAGATCATTTGCTTTGTCCATGAGTTTCAATCGTCTTCTCTTCTATCTTTCATTTCAAATATATAAACCTTTTAATCCCAAATACTTTTTCTATTAGAGTCCTTGTTTCTGCGTTAGGGCAGAAAAAGTAATTTATCTTGACTTTCCAATGTTGCAGAATAAGAATATATTTATGATATACATCTTGCAATCACAAACATATTCCATTTCAGATTGAGAGCAAGGTTTATGTTTGCAATTACACGCTATTGAACCGATGTCACACAGCCAAGTGTGATGCTCCCTTTTCCGGGGATTTTCCCCCGCCTCCAAAGTAAGAAGATATAGGCGACGCAGTCCATTTTCTGTAGATTTTACCTCAAACGGCTTTTGCATAATTAGTTTTCTGAGATTTCAAAAAACATAAAATAATGTGTGTGAGTCATTTTTCAACAGTGTGTAGAAATAGGTGTGTATATGTTAGTTTTACTGTGTGCTAGATTTCATCCCCATTATGAAAATTGCTTCAAAATTTTTCTTTTCATGAGAGACTGTTGAGTTATATTATTTTCCCTTACAGGAAAATTTTGATTACACCTGATTGAACACAAAATATTAATATAAAATATATCCGAAAAGTCTCCATTATGACCTACCTAAGATATGCTTATTTTTGCTCCCAACTACAAAATATTTTTCTAAGAAATTACTCCTGGCAGTTACAAGAACTCACGATGCAATATTTATTTCTCTAACTAAGATACACATTAATTGAAAAATCAGACTCTAAGAAATATAAATTCCCCAAAAAATCCTAATGCAAAACTGACTACAAACTTTAGAGTTTAAGATACATGCATGTAACATGGAACATCAAAGTTTTAATAAATCAAACTGTTTAATAATGTGAGATTTCACACGTGGGGAAATAAAACTGCTCTTGGTCTTTTGCTTGTAAGTGACACACTTTGAAGTTAGTGGAATAGGAACTTCACCATATATCCCACCTTTCTTTTTCTTTATTTTCACCAAAAATAAACAGATATGAAAAAAACATTAATTGTATCTTTAAATAGGCCGACGGGGCTACAATATCCAATTTTACATCAGATTAAATATTATCAAATTATAATTATACGAAATACACACTGTTGCAAAATAGAAAAATTAAAAAGCTGCAAAACTCGTCATGCAAATATAGTTTAAAAAGTTATGCTAATGATCAAACTGGTGTTATAGGACTCATGCAATGATGTTATAGGACTTATGCAGCGCGCATGAGAACGACACATCGTGAAGCATTTACAATGAACGGTGTTCTCACTCACGGGCAATTGAAACTGGGTTTCTGCTTTGATACTGCCCGTTGAGTACAAAGATGCCTTGATACGTACTTGACTGTCCTAAGAACAATTGTCAGATTTAGAGAGAGGTCGCATCATAGGATTAACGGAAGCTGGATGGGCCAACAGGAGTATCAGTCGCCATCTTGGTCAATATGATAGCTGCTCGGTGTTAGCAACAGTATCAAAAAAGATACACGTGATCGTCGTAGAAGCTCAGAATGCCCCAGACAGACAACTGCTTGAAAGAATCGGGCAGTCATGAGAGGAGCCACTTCCACATCAATGCGGTGCTATCAGCAGCCATTTGAAAGCATTTGCCATCCTCCATGCATCCTGTATCAAGGACTACTATTTGGAGACAACTGAAAGAAGGTATGTTTAGGTGTCGAAGTCCATTAAGGCACCTATCACTAACTCACTAACCCTTCAACATAGGCAGAGCCGTCTGGATTGGTGCCGAGCTCGGTGAACTTAGACAGTGTCCCATTGGAGACATGGTGTCTTTAATGACGAATCTCGTTTTTTCTCGTAGTTCTAATGACCGTCACATACGTGTGTGGAGGAGAACTGGCCAACTATTCGATCCAGAATTTGTTGTCAAGCAACACACGGCTATCACACGTAGTGTGGCTGTCTAGGGAGCCATCTTATTGGACAGCCGATTTTTTCTAGTTATGCTGAAAGTTGCTAGTTGCCAACAAAACAACGGTCGACCATATACTGCCCAACTTTCTCAGCAATGTCTTTGAGAATTCAATACTCTCACGTGGCCTTCCAGATCCCCATGCCTATCACCAATAGAACACGTCTGGGGCATGCTGGGACGGCAATTGCAGCCTTCTCAGAATACAACTGAATTAACTAACCATTTGCAACATTTGTGACAGAATCTTCCACAGAGGGACATAAGCAACTTAATTGACGATATGTAGCGGCTGTTGCTAAATCTCTTATGGATGCATATATTTTTTTGAAACAGAGTGTATTACTTACATTGAAAAAATAATAAGACGCTCATTCTCTATCGCCATGAATGCCTAACGTGCAATCTTGTGGAGTATATGGAAACTGACCGAAAATATGACGATGGGCTATATTCGGGCTTCCTACCTTATATGAAAGATCAATGCAGACATAAGTTTTTAATATTTCATTTCTCTTACTCCTAAACAGTCATACCAAGTTATGTCATGTTTAAATATATTGCTTAATATGTTACTGACTGTCTATGCAGACGTGTGTTAAACAAGATTCTATATTCAAATTTGTTAATTTTTTATTAAAGTGTTTCGTAAAATTTTTGAGGTAAAATGTACACAGTACATATTCAGAGACAGACTTTCTATTTTGACGCCTATGTGGACACTTATATTTATGCCGCTCTTTAGCACTAATATTTGTACCATCCATTGGAACTAATATCTATACCTTTCTTTAACTCTAATATGTGTGCCGTTCATTAGCACTAATATTTATGCCACACTTTAGTATCTGTGCCTCCGTTTAGCACTAATATTTATACCGCCTTTTAACACAAATATTTGTGCCGCCCTTTGGCACTAGTATGTGTGCATTCCTTTAACACTAATATATGTCAATAAGTAAAATACACTTTGTGCAAAGGGTAAGGAAAACTAAAGCAACGTATATAAGCACAAATAAGATAATAATGCAGCATACAGCTGCCTCGAGAATACGTTGGATCCCCTTCATCAGTTTTCTATATCCTGTACACAAAGTGTATTTTACTTATTGATTTCCTCGGCGTCACTGACGAAGGGGATTCAGCTTATCTTCGAAACAGCTGGATTCTGCATTATTGTCTTATTTGGGTTTATATACGTGGAAGTTTTCTTTGCTAATATGTATGCCTCTCTTTGGCACTAATATTTATGCCACCCTTTAAAACTAATATTAACACTAATATTAACCTTCTTTTAGCTCTAACATTTGTGCCGAACTTTGGCACTAGTATTTATGCTGTTCTTTAACATTAATTTTCATGCCGTCCTTTAATATTAATACATATTTGTGCCTCTCTTTAATATTAGTATTTGTGCCGCTCTTTAGCACTAATATTTATGGTGCTCTTTAAAACTAAAATTTTTACCGCCCTATGGCACTAAACCGTAATTTTGGCACTAATGTTTGCCTCCTTTTGACACTAATGTGTGACTCCCTTTGGCACTAATGTTTGCCTCCTTTTGACACTAATGTGTGACTCCCTTTGGCACTAATGTTTTCCACTAATGTTGGCACTAATGTTTGCCTCCTTTTGACACTAATGTGTGACTCCCTTTGGCACTAATGTTTGCCTCCTTTTGACACTAATGTGTGACTCCCTTTGGCACTAATGTTTTCCACTAATGTTGGCACTAATGTTTTCCACTAATGTTCGCACTAATGTTTACTACTAATGTTGGCACTAATGTTTGTCACTAATGTTGGCACCAATATTTCCCTCCCTTTGGCACTAAAATTTTTACTGTTCTTTAACATTAATATTTATACCGTCTTTTAACACTAATATTTGTGTCACCCTTTAGCACTGATATTTGTGCCGCCCTTTGATACTAATATTTATGCTACCCATTACCACAAATATTTATACTGTCTTTTAGCACTAATATTTCTGCCACCCTTTGGCACTAATATTTATACTTTTCTTTAACAATAATATTATTGCCGCCTTTTAGCAGTAATATTATGCCACCCTGAAATCTTAATATTTGTGCCGCCGTTTAGCACTAATATTTATGCCACCTCTATATACTATGACTAACATATTCCGTTCTTTAATTTTTTTTCTAGATACTAAATCTTTATTGTCATTTACTAATATATATTTACCGCACCATATCCTATATGCCAACGTGCTTGCTGCAACATACAGCAGTCTATATATTTAACACTCCATACTAACTGAATCGTCAGCCATAGAATCAAGTACATTTGTTGTACTTCAAACTATAATGATGTAACTTCTATGCAAATGTTTTTGAAGTTCTGTGCCAACAATGAACGGAATGTGCTGGTATGTATAATTTTATTAAAGTATTTTTTCCTGTAACAGTTCGATAAAATTCCAAAGATGTAGTTATAGGTTTTTTTTTTAAAACGGTGATTAAATTCTTGAATGACTTAAAAACATTTAAGTGCACTTTAAATTACAGAAATCAAACTTTTAACAGTTATAATATTAAAAAATATTTAAATGAACTTTAAAAAAACTTAAGATTTAAAGAGCATTTAAGTGAAAATAAAACATTTAAGTGAACTTTAAATTACAGAAATCAAACTTTTAACAGTTACAATATTTATTAAAATAAAACACGTGGAAGGAAGATACAATTAGAAGAATAGCCTTAAGACACAATTAGAAGAATAGTTTTTCGGCTAACATAAATCAGTGATGTATAGATTTATTACTCAATACCAATAGCATTTTTCATAGTTGCTAATCCTTCTCCCTTTTCCCTTATTTCGAAGATTTCGGAGATAATTCTTTAATTACCTCTTAAATACCTTTTGAGATATTCAAGCATTATAATGTCAGCATACATTTCGACTCCAAAGTGGTAAAAATTAAATTTGTCCATTTTTCTAATTACAAAGCGTAAGAATGCTTTTCGGGAATAAATGTGGGGCGCGAGTCTTGTAAACAGGTCCCAAATCTCATTGCGCAAAAAATGTTCGCAATTACTCGCTATTGAACCGATGGAATGCATCATTTAGAACATTTTACCCGCCTCAAAATGGGGGCTTCGGATTTATTTTCTGCCGATTTTACCTCAGAGTTTTTAAATAAATTAGTTCTCTGAGATTTTAGGAAACCTAAAGTGAACGGGTCAGGTTACAGGATAAAGGAAAAGACGGTTGCTGATGTGCTCGAAAGAAAAGGGTTGCAGAGAATGCTGAAAGAGTAATTGCTGGAGTTCATATTTTAAACGCATTTCTACAGACATTGATTTCGTATGGGAAAGAGAATTATTGTTTTAATAAGAAGACAGTACTGTGCTTTAAAATTATGTGATTTAAGTATAATGTTAGATATTTTATTGCAGAAAAATGTCTGTTTCAAATATAACTGGAATAAAATCATAAAATAAACTTAAATACAAAAATCAAATAGAATAAATGTATCTACTAAAATGACACGTTCTGTATTTATCAGACGCTGTTTCTTAGAAAATATAAGAGAAAATATCATTACACAGATTAAGTCGGACTTAATTCCAGCGAATTGGTAATAATTACTAATATAATAATTACTAATAATATATTAATAATTATTAGTAATAATTACTAATAATTATTAATATATTATTAGTAATTATTATATTAGTAATAATTACTAATAATATAATTATTAGTAATAATTACTAATAATTACTAATATATGGGTTATTAATAGACAAAGCTAGCCGATTCACCAACAGAGGCTATATTCGGTATGCCTATACTGCCTCAGCTGGCTATCTTGGATTTTGTGCAATCATTTAGGATTTTATTTTTTGCAAAATAGAAATTAATTTTTTTTTAGTTTTAATTTTTAGTAACTTTTTAAGGGGTGGCAACTGTTTGTTTTTGTGATCTTGTACGGGGTATTTTGGGTAAACCTTAATTTTTTAGCTAATAAATTTTTAAGGTAAATGAGGTGTATAGAAATTTTTAAGGGGTGGCAACATAGCAGAGGCGGTATGTGTGGTACGCATCAGCGCCACGTAGCGGTGGAAAAAGGTATTTGACTAAATTTGAAAGACGGACCTTTGGATTTTAGAAAAGATCCAAAGAAACTTTTTAGGGGTAGCAACACAACAGAGGTGGTATGTGTGGTACACATTAGTTTCCACCTAGTAGTGGAAAGGGGTACTAGACTAATTTTTAAAGACAGTAATTTGGAATTCCCTCTCTATTTTAAAGATATATTTTTTTAATATCACAGAATATCTTACGAAATTTCCGAATATTGGACTCCAACATACATTTCTGGTACATAATGGTAAAATCAAATTTCCTCTGTTTATACAATTGCAAAGCGTAGCAGAAATGTATAAAGGAGCCTTCATATGGTGGCAAGTGGTATATACGCTTTATTTTCTTTATTAAGTATTTTTATACACTCTTTTATATACTTATTTCATACAGTCGTATAATTTTTCGTAAAAACCAAAAGTGGCATCTCTAACAGGAAGTGGCATCTCTAAAACAGGAAGTAGAAATTCTTAGTAACCCTCTTTATACCTTATGCTGAAACCATATCAGTCACAGTCATCATTTAAGATCTATTTATAGTCAGTTCTGGGAAAATATGTTGTACGGAAAATGTAATTTTGTTCAGACTGAAAGTGGCATCACTAGATTAGATACTTAAGTGGAAATCCTTAATGAACCCCCATCTCCACCCTCACCAGAATTTAATGCTAAATCCATATCAGTCATATTCTAAGCTCTATCCAAGATTGATAGCCAAGATTGACAAATGGATGTTTCAAATACTATGATTTTTTTAAACCAGAAATAGAAATCCATAGTGACACCCTCCATTTATTCCTCTGGAATTTGATGCTGAATCCATATTATACATCATTTAAGCTCCATCTATAACATCATTTAAGCATATCTATAACATTATCTATAACATCATTTAAGCATATCTATAACATTATCTATAACATCATTTAAGCTCTATCATATACATCATTTAAGCTCTATCATATACATCATTTAAGCTCTTCTATAACATATCTTAAGAAATGGATATTTTATGGGGAAAATTCAAATAAACGTAACATTACAGCAAAATTGTTGCTTTCAATAATGGGATACATTACAAGAATAAATATGTGGCGTAGACAGAAAGATACATTATTTAGGGGTAGGGGTGAGTGTCGGCTGCGCTAGCCAAGGATTTCTAAGGTGTTATGTTTCTTATATAATTTTCCTTGATTAATTTCCTTCCATTATTAGAGCAACAGTTTATCAACTTTTGCACCCTCTATGGAATGTTCTACTTCTCCTCGAGAAATTCTGAAATGTCATCCCTGCATAGACCTTACAGCCTTAAAGCCTCCTATTGGACTATATGCAAGAAAATGTTCTCAATTACGCACTATCGAACTGATATCAGCCGATGCGATGCCTCTTACTCCGGAGATTTTCCCCGCGTCTCAATAATAAGAGAAAACGAGAGGTCACATATCCATTTTCTGCCGATTTTACCTCAAACAATTTTAGAATAAATTAGTTTTCAGAGGTTTTAGGAGACTTGAAATAAAGTGAGAGCGTCGGGTTTCGGAAAAGGAGAGATATTAATGCTTATGTTCTCGGAGAGATGGGATTTCAAAGACCGCTGCAACAGTTATTGTCAGAGTTCATATTTTAAACATATTTCTGCAAATATCCGCTTCGTAAAGGAACGGGAACTTTTCCTTTTTAAAAGAGGAAGTTACCGTTTTAAGCGTTTTGTAATTCAAAATTCGTGCTGCATTTCAGGAAAAGAAACCCAACGAGACCAGTACATGCCTTTCACTACCCTAACAGCATTTTTTTTTCACAGTGACGTAAGATTTACATCACACTGTGACTTTGGGGCGTCGCAGTATGTCTTAGCAATGTCCTATTGAGGTCACAGGGAAGTCATTTTGGTCATTTTCATGGTCGTTTGTGACGTCGCATATTAACTTGTTTGTGACGTCACATTGTAATTGCCATTGTAATGTCGTCACATTGTTACTTGTTAATTAAATTGTGGAAACGTCACAGAATATAGTCACAATGAAGTTACAAAATTACTAATACGTTACGTCGCATAGAAGTCACAAATATGATGTCACATTGTGACCCAGGTGTCACGTGACTACAACGTCATTGTCACACATGTGACGATCTTTGCTGTGAGGGTATACCGGCTCAAATTCATTTGCTCATTCTTTCTTTCATAACTCATTAAATTGAATAAAACGCAAGTAATTATTATTAAAAAGTACACCGAATTTGTGGTTTTACTGAAATTTCCGCTTTCATTTCGACATTCCGCGATTGGACATATTTTTAAAGGCGACTTTGCAAAAATTATAAAAAAAAACTTTATCTCTAGAACAGTTAGTCCTAGAGTAACGGAGTTGATCTTATTCTTTTTCTCGTCAAAAATCACGTATAAAACAATCATTTAAATGATACATTTGAGAATATGTAGCATTTTATTTCGGATTTCTGTTTATATATATATATATATATATACAAGGTGTCCCAAAAAGATTGAAACGCGCTTTAATTCTTTACTTGTTGGAGATAAATGGACAATGTAAATTGCAAAAATGTTGAAAGTAAGGTAGAAAATAAGACTACGTTAATGAAATAGTCCTCCCATTCATTTTCATAAAGTTACACTTTTTAATTTTATACGACCCCCTTAGACAAATTTGGTCAATCAGAAAATTTTTATTTTTAATGCAACAAGATCATTAAAAAACTGCATATCTGTATCTTTAAAATCAACTGAATTGTGATAAAGGAAAAAACATCTGAATTATGACACTTTTCTGAACCGTGTGAAAGGCTGTTTCATCAGTGAAAATAGGGATCATAAACAAATTGACGATGGAAACTGTTTAGATCAAAAATACATTAATATGTGTCAAAAATTTTTATCACAGATGCATCTAAATAAAGAATTACACAGACAGAGATCATATAAAACAGTTGTACTCACACGGGGTTGGGTATCCTATGTTGTTGTTGAAACCCAGACCGTCCGACCTACCAGAAAGGTGTAAGGTAACTGTTTGGATGGTCGGCAAGTGCAACCCAATTTAGACCGGAACCCAGTGGGGGAGGCATCCACAGGGACAGTACCCTCCTTCCCCTACCACCAACCTCTCGGAAGGACTTTCGGACCCACATGTTTAACGTGATCGTACTCCGCATTAACACGGCGGCAGTTTTGGCAGCGGCTGGAATCGAACCCGGGCCTACCGAGTGCAACTCCAGCGCGCTAACCAATGGGCTATCGCGCCCCTGGGTATCCTATGTATTATCATCCAGTTTTATCTTTTTTGGAATATGCCAGAAATTTACATTTCTAATTTGATATATGGTCCCAATTCACAATGTTCCATTTTCAATTAAATTTACCACTTTTCAATTTTAAAGATACAGATATGCGGGTGTTTTACTGATCTTGTTGCATTAAAAATAAAAATTGACCCAATTTGTCTAAGGGGGTCATATAAAAATTTAAAAAGTGTAACTTTTTGAAAATGAATGGGAGGACTATTTCATTAACGTAGTCTTATTTCCTACCTTACTTTCAACATTTTTACAATTTACATTGCCCACTTATCTCCAACAGGTACAGAATTAAAGCGCGTTTCAATCTTTTTGGGACACCCTGTATAGGGACAGTATTGGAATCATGCTGAAAATAAGAACTCGAGTTTTTGACGGATTTACACGTTTCGAGCACTGTAGAACCCAAAAAAACTATTTTAGCATGACGTCTGTGTATGTGTGTCTGTGTCTGTGTCTGTGTCTATATGTTTGTATCCATCCATTCTAGCTCAAAAACTATGTGGTCAAATTTCACAAACCTTGCTTGGCAAGTAACATGTGGGTTATCCTAGTACTGATTAGATTTTGGTACGATTCGGGATAAAAGAACCTGCCGATTTTGCGAAATGGCCCGCAAAAATCATATGAATCTACTCTGGCTAAAGAACTAATAAACCACATTTCTCAAAAATTGGTACATAAGTCACTTGTGTACATCACATAAGTACTGTTACCAGGTGCTTATTAGTTTTCTTGGTACGATTCGGAAAAAAAGAACTTCCTATTTCTTGCGAAATGACCCGTAAAATGAGTCAACATCTAAAATAAATTAATGCACATTGCAAAGTCCCTTTCGACGACAAGAGCTGGTAATTTCGTCCCAGTAACTCAACGGTAGAGCGTCGGCTGGCCAGTTCGGGGATTCAGGGTTCGATTCCCGGTTGGGGCAGCAAGGTTCTTTACATATGCTCAAACGTATCTATTATATGCTTGTTTTACACATAATTTTTAACGATGAAAAGAATAAGACCAACTTCTTAACTCTAGCACGAACTGTTCTTGAGATATTTTAGTTTTTTTCAACTTAGCCTTTGATGCCAACGGTCCTACCGTGCTGAAAACACTGTTCTCGTTAGATCACCGAAGTCAAGCAGCATCGGGCGCGGTTAGTACTTGGGTGGATGACCACCTGGGAACCCCGCGTGCTGTTGGCACATTTCGGGCACGGTAGCCCGGTGGTTTGTGCGCTGGATTTGCACGCTGCCACAACTGCCGCCGTGTTCATGCGGAGTACGATCACGTTAAACATGTGGGTCCGTAAGTCCTTCCGAGAGGTTGGTGGTAGGGGAAGGAGGGTACGGTCCCTGTGGATGCCTCCCCCACTGGGTTCCGGTCTAAATTGGGTGGCACTTCCCGGCCGTCCAAACGGTTACCTTACACCTTTCTGGTAGGTCGGACGGTCTGGGTCTCAACTACAACAACTTAGCCTTTGAAAATATGTCCAGTCGTCCAATGAACACGAAAATTTAGTTAAAACTGCAAATTCAGTTTAATTTCAAATAAGTAGCTGAGTAATTTTGTGTAATTAAACACCAATTTAATGAATTATGAATGAAGCAAAGAGAAAATGAATTTGAGTCTGTAGGAAAACACATGTGCTGTCCACATTAGATTTTTGCTGTTAAAATATTTAATATGGGACATTGTTATTTATATTTCTTCATAATAAAGCAAATTTATGTCTAAACACGTCATTAAAGCAGTTTAAATTATTTAAATAAATCGGAAGAAAGTAACTTTTAATTCATTTTAATTCAATAACTTGAAAACATATCTTTTTAAGTTGCTATTGCTATTTCAGTTTATTTTGGAGAATTAATTAAATATATTTTATTACAATTCATTGTGCGCATACCTTATTTTTATACATATTAATTCTGTTTATTGCAAATGAAAACAGACAAGGATTTAATTCTTACTTTCCCTATATACATAGTATAATGTATAGGGATAGTATTGTGACGCGGTCGAAAAATCAAATTCGAGTTTTCGACGGAAGAACACGTTTCAAGCATCCCTGAATTCAATTCGATCTGTTTTAGGTGTTGCTTGTGTGTTCTGTGTGTGTGTCTATGGAGACGATATCTCACTAGCGAATGGGGTGTTTCGAACAAAATTCGGTACAAAAATTAGAATATAGGAATACAGGAAGTCTATTGATTTTAAACGCAATCGAATGTTCGGAATACCTCCAAATTTTTGAATGAAATTTCGAAAAAATCAAAAAACCATCAAAAATTAGAATCTTCAGAATTTTACTTGAATAATCATTTCCTATGTAATTTTTCATTAGAAAACAGTTGACACAGATTTCACACTTTTCATGTGTCACATTATGCAATAAATTTGTTTACATCATTCTCGTGAATCTAGTTCGTTCCATTCATGAGAGAAGATATTTTGGGTCGAAAACCCAGGCCACTCGACTGACCCGAGGGCTTACAGTAGCAGTTTGAGTGGCCGGAGAAGATATTGTGTTGTTGTGGAGACCCAGACTGTCCGACCTACCAGAAAGGTGTTGAAGACCCAGACCGTCCGACTCGTCCTGAGGACTTGAGCATCTATTTGGACGGCCGGGAGAGTTACCAGAAAGGTGTAAGGTAACTGTTTGGACGGCCAGGAAGAGCCGCCCAATTTAGACCGAAACCCAATGGGCGAGGCATCCACTGGGACCGTACCCTCCTTCCCCTACCACCAACCTCTCGGACGGACTTACGGACCCACATGTTTAACGTGATCGTACTCCGCGTGAACACGGCGGCAGTTTGGGCAGCGAAGAGAATCGAACCCGAGGCCTACCGAGTGCAATTCCCGCGCTCTAACCACTGGCTTACCGCGCCCAGAATATATTGTGTTTTTGCTGTTGAGACCCAGACTGTCCGACCTACCAGAAAGGTGTAAGGTAACTGAGAAGATATTGTGTGTAATGGTTTTGTATTTTGATTCCTAGCAGTTTGCCAACAGTCATTTATATATAGGAAATGGTTTTCTCTCCTTTTATCTGCAACACTTGGCAATAAATTTGGAGAAGTTGGTGACTAAGTTAGCGAAATATTGCCAACTCGGCGATATCTCGCTCCCGAATGGCGAGAATATCGTTAAAATTTCGAAAATGACGCTAAGTTATTGAATTAATTAATTATTAAAATATTTTAGTATATAGACTATTTCTTATTGCGGGAGTTATCAATATCGATAATTGTCAAGTGCTTCTTCGACCCAGACCGTCCGATCTACCCAAAGGTGTAATGCATCTGTTTCGACGGCCGGGAAGTCCCACCCAATTTAGACCGGAACCCAGTGGTGCCGGCATCCACAGGGACTATACCCTCCTCCACCTACCACCAACCTCCCGAAAGGACTTATGGACCCACATATTTAACATGTCCATACTCCCGCGTAAATACGGGACATTACGGACTCGGGTCGAAATAGAACTCGGATCGTCCGTGAGCAAGCACTGCCCGCTAACCACTAGGCCACCCTGATAATGGTAAATTTAAAGTTACTCAACATATAAGTTAATTGCAAAGTACTTAGTAAAGCACTTTGAAATAGTTTTACATGATGTTATCTGAAAAAGCGCCAAATGTACAATTCAACATCAAAACATTGTACCATAGATCTTATACATTATATATGAACCGTGTAAGAAGTAAATATATTGTTATTTCTGAATAATTTAGAACTTGAATAAAATAAATCATCACAACCCACGTCCTATCTCCTAAATTTCTCCTAAAATTCCGATAATCCTAAAATTCCGAAATATCTCCTAAAATTCCGATATTGCATTAAACAAATAGCAATTGAAAATAATGCTAAATTTAATAATTAGGTATCGCTTTGTTAAAAACAAGTCAGTTCAAGTAAATATTAACTGTGATATAATTATTTTATAAGTAAGGTTAAAAAATATACATGAAATAATAATACGTATTATCTGAAGAGACAAACAAATGACATAGACGTATTCTAAGAGGTTTTATTCTATTACTTTGTTGGATCTGCCATCTAACAGAATAAAAAAGGAGTAAAAAAGTGAAATAGAACAAAAACCAGATAAATAATTTAAACCTCGACCATCGATACACATTTTTGACTTTATTCTTTTCTCTCGTCATGATGTATGAAAGCAATATATCTTTCTTGAAATGTTGGTAGGTATCTTTTAATCCAATCCGTTCTTTTGTTATTTTTAAAACTACGAATTCAACACTATAGTAGTTCTCGCAAAAGTGTTGAGTTCTTCGAGCTTATAAGTCTATGAATTCTTGAATTCCCTGTTTGTGACATTAACTCTCCACTTATCTGCTGGCCGCTGTAAGGTAATACACAATTTCATTAAACAATAAAGGTGTACAGATCAATATAGTATGACCCAATTTTTTCCTGAATACATGCACTTTTCTTTACATAAATATTTACAGGGATTTTATTTAGACTTATATTTTTCGTAAAATTTAGCATTTTACTTTTCTTGTTATTCCAAATCCTAACTTTTATCACCATATATAACCATTCTTCATCAGTCGTATGTCCATCTCGAGGGAATGACAGGGCACATGCAACTTTAGTGAGAGATATATATGGGAAAATGTGGGATTTCAAGGATGAAAAAGAATAGATATCACTATCGTTGCTTGAAGTACGCCAATAGGGAAGCCGATAAACAACTCAGTTCTAACTATATTCTTTTTCATCGTTTATAAATGGACACATGTGCATAGCTCAAAATATTAAGACCAAGTAATCTTGGGGGGAAAAACACCTCTGACCAGTGCTGGGGGGTGGAGAGTTCACACTGTGGTCCCTTGTTTTTGGTTGGACATTTCGCTCAATTCCCATGGGTGTGCCTTAAGCACGATTTTTCTAATAGGCCTGCTTGGCCCCTGCTTGTAGTTGGCCCCTGCTTGAAGTACACCAATGGGGAACTAAAGAACTAAAAGTTGAGACAGTCCAGCGGTTAAGTCACGGGGATTACACTCGGATTACCCGAATTCAATTCTCAGCTCTGCTCAAACTGTCTCCGTGTTCCCGCAGAATACGAGCACGTTAGATATGTGGATTCCTAAGTCCTTTCGAAAGGTTGGTGTAGGGGAAGGATGGTACTGTCCCTGTGAATGCCTCCCCCACTGGGTTCTGGTCTAAATTGGGGGACACTATCCCGGCCATAGATACATTACACCTTTTAGTACGTCGGACGGTCTGGTTCGAACAAACAAACTAAAGAACTAATTGAAATTTAAAAAAAAATCCCATGTGGCTTATCCGTGTCCTTAAATACTTGCATACCAAATGTCACGGCCTTACGATGGTTAAATTTTTCGCTACAGACGACATGTACGAACATTATGCACGTGCGTTCTGCGACAGGTAGGTAATTCACATTACATCCTAAGATCAAGTGTAGATACAATGAAGTAAATACAGACGGACGAGGCCATAACAATATAAACGTACACAATTCGACGGTTCAAAGAAACGCATCTCAATTCGTCTTCAACTCACTTATAGTTTCAGGAGTTCGAAAAGTCGGAAACACACAGTGACAACCAAAAGTTTGACTTCATCCCTCTTTATATAACATGTTCATTTCTAAGGAATGGATATTCTACTTACGAGTATTAAAGATAAATAATACTATATCCTTTCTCAAGCATTGTAGATTTAGTACGGCTAAAACGTAAGGAAATGAAACTAATTGGATGGAAATAATATGCAAAATAATTTTATAAGTTTTGGTAGGAATATGTTTTCTAAATATTCGCAGATATATTCAATCTGGAATCATAAAAGCAACAATACTTTACATTTGGTATTATTCTTAATTCTCATGGGCATTTATCGTTTAAAAGTTGGTGCTGAAAATTTTCTTAACTGTTCCCTACCAATTACTTAGAGATAATAAGGTTTAGTCACCTCCCAGGGAAAATGAATTTTCTAAAAATACCAACTTTATATGTAACCGTCTCAAAACTTTATTAATTGACTTCCGTAAACTTGCTGTCATACGTAGACGTTGCGTGCATTAATTAGGTGTGGCCATAATTAATTATATTCAGCTCTTGAATCATTTACTGTTCCTTCACTGTATCCTCTGATATTGGATTCTGTAAGTAAAAATATTTGAAAGTAAATTTTTCATTTAAGGCCGCGCTTTTATAAATTTCTCAAAAACGCATTTTACGTATCGATCCATGTTACTGAAAGCGAAATTGCCCTTGAATAAGGAATGAAAAAAGGAAGCGGAGTAAAGCATTCTCAAAGGACTGAACTTTGAAATTACTTGTTGTGTCTTTAAAAGGTTTTAGCGTGTTTTGTGCTGAATATTAAGCTATATATACACTGCAATTTTACAGAGTGTATATCATTAAAAATAAATGAAAAACAAATTTACATTTTGGGCTTTCTAAACTAATCAATCTGGAATACTTATTGTAAAAGAAATTGATTTAGTTTGTAGTGTATATACACCATTTTTATATCTCGTTTAAGTTGAATGTCATACAAGTGCAGCCAGATATCCTCCTTTTGTACAATTTTGTACTGAAGTACAATTTTGTGCTGCTACATATACAGGGTGTCTAGAAAGTTACGGAACGGCGCAATATCTCGAGAAATACACTTCGGATCAAAAAATAAAAAAACACGTATTCCATATTTTTAGAAAAGCTATCCAATGATACCAAACTTGACCCCCCTCCTGAGGGGAGGGGGTGGAGCAACTTTGAAATCTTCAATGGGAACCCCCATATTTTATTGCAGATTTGGATTCTCCAGAAAAAATTACATACATCTGACCTACGATTTTGGTTCAAGCACCCCGATCATGAAAAGGAACAGGAGTTACAGAAAAAAAGCACCCTGAGCATGAGAGGCAAGGGGACTCATGTTAATCAAGCACCCCGAAGGGAACAGAAAACTACTACGTCTACATCGTTGTTCCTGGGTAGTGCTAAAAGTAGTTTTGAACCGTTTTCTAAAATGAAGTCAACAGTTGTCGCTGAAGTGATAGGTTAGCGGAGGGAGGGGGTCAATTTTAGCATCATTGGATAGTTTTTTTGGAAAATATTGAACACGTAATTTTTTATTTTTCTATCCAAAGGGTATTTCCCGAGACATTCCCATTTTTAAACGTTTATGCCCCACTTCCGTTTTTCTCGATTATAGCGCCGTTTGTGGGAGCAAAAATCAAAAATCGTAGGTCAAATGTATGTAATTTTTTCTGGAGAATCCAAATCTGCAATAAAAAAATGGAGGTTCCCATTGAAGATTTCAAAGTTGCTCCACCCCCCTCCCCTCAGGAGGGGGGGGGGGGGTCAATTTTGGTATCATTGGATAGCTTTTCTAAAAATATTGAATACGTGTTTTTTTTATTTTTTGATCCGAAGTGTATTTTTCGAGATATTGCGCCGTTCCGGAACTTTCTGGACACCCTGTATATGCATTGCAACTTGCAGAGAGTGTATCATTAATAATATATGTAAAAGAAATTAAATTTTTAGCTTTCTAAACTAATCAATCAGAAATACTTTGTGCAAAAAAAAATTGATTAATTTTGCAGTATATACCACTCTTTTTATCTCTCGTTTAAATTGAATTTCATTCAAGTAAAACCAGATAGTCTTCCAATGTGCAATTCTGTGTTGAATATTAAACTATATATACATTTCAATTTTACAGAGTATGTATCATTAAATAAAGAGCAAATTTACAATCTGAAATAAGTATCGCAAAAGAATTGATTTAATTTGTAGTATATACCACACTTTTTATATCTCAATCGAATGTCATACGAGTGAAACCAGATAGCCTCCCAATGTATACAGTTCTGTACTGAATATTAAGCTATATGTACATTTCAATTTTACAGAGTGTATATCAGTAAATATAAATTAAGAAGAAATTTACATTTTGCGCTTTCTAAACTAATCAGTCTGAAACACTTATTAGAAAAAATTTGATTTTATGTCGTAGTATATACCACCCTATTTATACCGCGTTTAAATTGAATTTCATACCAGTGAAACTAAATATCCTCCTAATGTACAGGTCTGTATTGAATATTAAACTATATATACATAGCATTTTTACAAAGTGCATATCATTAAATATAAATAAAGAACATATTTACATTTTAAGTTTTTTAAACTAATCAATTTGAAACACTTATTAGAAAAAAATTGATTTTAGGTCGTAGTATATACCACCATTATATCACGTTTCAATTGAATTTTATGCGAGTGAATCCAGATAGCCTTCCAGAGTACAGTTCTGTACTGGATATCAAACTTCATATACATTGCAATTTTGCAGAGTGTATATAATTAAATATAATTTAAAAAACAAATTTACAATTTGAAATACTTATTGCAAAAGAATTTATTTAATTCCTAGTATATACCACACTTTTTATATCTCTTTTGAATTGAATATCATACGAGTGAAACCAAATAGCCTCCCAATGAACAGTTTTGTACTGAATATTAAACTATATTTACTTTGCAATTTTACAGAGTGTATATAATTAAATATAATTTAAAAAACAAATTTACAATTTGAAATATTTATTGCAAAATAATTTATTTAATTCCTAGTATATACCACACTTTTTATATCTCTTTTGAATTGAATATCATACGAGTGAAACCAAATAGCCTCCCAATGAACAGTTCTGTAAGGAATATTAAACTATATTTACTTTGCAATTTTACAGAGTGTATATAATTAAATATAAATGAAAAACAAATTTGCATTTTGGGCTTTCTAAACTAATCAATCTGAATTTATTATTACAAAAAAAAATAAAAAGATTTAGTTCGCAGTATATACCACCCTTTCTTTATCTTGTTTAAATTGATTCAATAAGAGTACAGCCAGATAGCCTACCAATGCATAGTTGCGACACATTACGCCTACCGGGGGCGCGGTAGCCCATTGGTTAGCGCGCTGGAGTTGCACTCGGTAGGCCCGGGTTCGATTCCAGCCGCTGCCAAAACTGCCGCCGTGTTCACGCGGAGTACGATCACGTTAAACATGTGGCTCCGTAAGTCCTTCCGAGAGGTTGGTGGTAGGGGAAAGAGGGTACGGTCCCTGTGGATGCCTCCCCCACTGGGTTCCGGTCTAAATTGGGTGGCACTTCCCGGCCGTCCAAACAGTTACCTTACACCTTTCTGGTAGGTCGGACGGTCTGGGTCTCAACAACAACAACATTACGACTACCGAAGCATAAGTACTAACAAAAGATTAAAATAATTTGACCTCTCAGTGTATATTCATGTTAGTTCTCATAATTACTGACTACTGTTAAGATCTGCCTGATATGCCATTTTTATTTATTTTGCATATGCCTAATTCTTCACATAATCGAAGGCAATCTGTGATAAGAATTATTTTGATAATTTTTGTCAAACCAGCTAGAGTGTTCAATAATGATTCTCTCCCGCCCTTTAGTAGTGTGCATCCCCATTATATACTGAACGCAAGTATTACAATGAACTACTGCTACCACAACTGCTATGTATTTTGAGCATGCATTTTGTGGCTTGTTTGCACGCGGACTCAAGAACACTAATAACCATGTTTGCACGGTTGAGGGGATATGAATAATGACACTTTATCATAGTATGCGGAACTGATTACAACATATTTCTTATTAGTTAAAATTCATAGACTAAAATTTTTCTCAACGTTGCTTCTAAATCTTAAACCCAAAAGTTTTGCTTTTCATCTATATTGTGATAGAATTATTTAATGCATATGTATTTATTTATCCAGTTCAAATTTATGCTATCAAAATTTAAACTCTTGTGTATTTTTAATAGTAAAAATCTGTAACAAAATTTATACATGATTTTATAATAAATCCAAATATAACGTCTTTGCTATATTTGCATACGTTACTGATTTTTGTAAGTCACATAAATGTGCATAGAAAGTTCACACATAAAGTCATATATGTACCAAGTTGATTGTGCCCTCTTGTGTTGCCCTATATTGTGAAAAGAAAATGCCTTACATCTATTAAGAATTAATTCAAACTTATGCATGACTTCTGATTTTTTTAAAAGATATATATTTTTTTTACTCATCCATATTAAGATTTTCGCCTTCCTTCAACAGGACTTGGTTATATTAGGACTGAAAGCCATGACTGAGAACTATAAAACAGGAATTTAATTATTTTGCCAGCATTTGAAATATTCACTCCAATTAACCACAGTTCAAATAATTGTCTTTGTCTTTAGTTCTGATTTCTCTTTCAATTCCAAGCATTGGCAACAGTTTAAGTGCTCAAGATATCAGCGACGCAACTGTGCATTGTATTTTTTATGCCAGCTTTGTCCTCCTAATGTGCTTCTGTTTATTTAATATTCCGTAATTCACTTTCGGATTCAAAATGGAATAACCTGTTTTGAGGGCACTTATCTGAATAACCTTAGGACTGTTATTTTGCTTCAAAAAGTATTCATTAGGATTGTCTTATGTAAACCTCTTTAAACGCCTTTTATATCTCAATTTTATGATTCTGCCATTTAGGCATCTTTATATGTACAAAGTTATTAATATGTTTTATATTAGAAATAATAATGTGGATGGTAGTCAATGCAACTTCGGACTAAGATGGGGTATTATTAATAACCACTGGTGCCAATTCTACTAGGTTTCAGAAATTTTATCTCTTTTCAGATCCTAGATTTATATTTTTTCTGCGTTAGCCTTTAAAAAGAAATACTACTATTCGTTATTTTTCTAGCGCTATTAAAGACTGATTATTTACTTATAATTCAATTGAAGTTCAGATTTTTTTATATTAATAGCTAATTTTATACCTGCTTTATTTGTCATTCTTACTTTTTTTATTGTCCATGTTTATCTATTTAAATGTTATGTCGCAATGATTTGTTGTAATTTTTCCATCTGCTGAATTTATGCCCCTTGATGCTACTGTAATTATCGTTACCGTCTCTATCTATAAGATTGTTCTTTCAGGAGTGGGTCTTCGTGGATTTTGTAATCTCATTTACTCGGATTATTAAAGATAATATTAGCATATTTTTAGAATACATCGAAATTTGCATTTTTTTAGGTTATCTGCTCATTTCGCCGCATCCGAAAATGAAAATTAGCACAATCCCATAGTTTGGCAAAATGTTGTGTGTATATGTTCGTAGTCTAACAAAAAAACATTTCTGAATAACTAAATCATTTTATTCTTTGTGATTTAAGCAAACGCAAAAATTTGAGATTTTCGATTACGCTCACGAAGGTCTTCTTTCTCGGGTAGCTGGCGGATTTTTCTGCGCATGCCTGCCCTGGAACGCACTGTAGGTTTTAAGCCACGCCTTCGATTTCTTTACGTTTATTTTATTATATTTGCTGAAATGTGATTGCTGAACTCGACTTGAGGTATTATTGCCCTAGTCCTCTAATTATTTGCTAGAGGGCCCAATCACCCGACATTTATTGTTTTTCAGATTTTAGATTATAATGCGTTTTCTTTTGCATAAACAAACATATTTATTATTTACAGAAGCACTGTACATTATATATTTACAGGAAGGTATGTATACATAATTATAATGAAGTAAAATTATCAGAGCTATTCTGAGGCATACTGACAAGACATACGTAAAATATCGGACCGTAGCGTTCTAGGATAATAAAAGTTTGAAGCAGTCAAACGGAGGTTTCGGCTCAGCAATTCGAAAATTCGGGAGCGAGTCGTCCAAACTCATGAAAGTTTTCTGTAGGATAAAATTTTCACACACCCCAGAGCGACTTCCCGGCCGTCCAACTAGTTACTCTAAGTCCTCTGGACGAGTCGGACGGTCTGGGTCTTCCACACCCCAGAGCGATTGACCGACCATCTCATTGGTCATCATCGGTCACGGGGCTCATTTATGTACACCATGTGTTTCTAAAATACACCATCATATAAGTTTTCACAGATATCAGTGCCGAAAATTATTGATTTTAAGTGTCGACATACTGTTGCCGATGTTAATGTTATGTGAAAGTCTCCATCGATAGTTTTTAGGAGTCAGGCTTCCAAAACCAGAAACGCTATGCGGTTTCCGCAGTTACGCGATACTAAGAGAAACGCCGCTTCAAGCTGGATTTGGTACAAGTGTGTCTCAGTAACAGAAATGGTTAGAGCTAACCACCACACAGGTTTTTGCGTCACTCTCTGCTACGTATCACATCCCGGGTTATTCGCTGGGACCCGAAGATATCGTTTGGACTAAGCGTTATAGCACGGAGCTATCGTGATCTTGTTAAGTTCGAATCCGAATGAACAAGACACCTACCAGCCTTCCCTCATATATACTTCTTTTTATTTTATTTTTTATTTATTTTTTATTTTATTTTATTTTATTTTTTATTTTATTTATATATTTTTACTTTCCACTGTTATGGCACGCAGAAATTAAGACGATTTGAAAAGGCGATTCTACAAATGTAATTTTGAAGTAACGGGCTCTTATTCAGGATCCGGGCAGCGCCCTGTAATTCATTCTGGTATTAGATAAAAATCAATGTTTTTGCTATTATTCAGGCATTTATAAACCGCGAAGGTTTTTTTCTTCTAAGTAATAAATAGTCAAATACCATTCTATACAATGAGGAATTTGCACACGTGGGGAAAATGCTCAATTTTATATTTTCCTGGTAATTTTAGGCTTACTATTTTCAAATATGTCACATTAAATGTCAAAATGATTTTGGATAAATTAAAAATTAAAGTTTAAATAAGCGAAAAATGACGCGATGCCATGTGATCTTGAAACGCTACGTGATTGGCTCTGTCGTCACTGTGCATGAAGTATCAGTGTTTACGTTTTAAAAACAACGCTAGATCAATTCGCTTCTTCGCATTCATAGCTTAGAAATCATTTTTTGAGCCGTAAATTTTATAATCTTTTGTAATTTTACTGTATATTTTAATTGTATAACCCATCCATTTCATTTTTAAGATGTCGATTTTTCCGGGATTTGTCAAAGGACAATCCGATAATCTTCCTAAAATTGACGCTATATGTATGTTTTCATTTTTGGGAACGAATCCCAATTTTATTGGAGCAGAAATGCGAGGAGTTAAAACTAAGAGGTATGTATGATCTTCATTAATATTGACAAATAAATCTGAAACTAATTCAAATGCATGAATAATTCTTTTACATTTAAAACTTTAATTTTGATTGCACGTGGAAATAGCCGCACACTACAATGTCCTATTCTGCTTTTAAGCTGATAATTGACTTTTTATAGTAGTTTATATTGTAGTTTGAAATTATGTAAAGACAAATAAAGGGTGCCTGAAATACTCAAGAAATTTAAATGCAATACAAACTACAAAAAACCAAATTTGATTGACATAGTCTGATTTGTGAGGTTTCATTGCCAATAATTTTCCATATCTTCCTTTAACTGAAATATAGAGAGGAATCAAAAAACAGTTCTAAAGAAACAGTTACATTTATAGTTTGATTTAATGTCTCCCATTACAAAGTTAAAAGGATTTATCGAAACTTAAAAAAAATTTCATAGAATATTCTGTAATATGTCAAATTATATTATTTTGATATAATTGGAAGAATAAAAGCATTATAAGAGATAGTTTATTTAATTTTTCGTCTCCCCCCCCCCTCCAAAAAAAGGAATATTTTATTTAGCAGATGAGGGGGGGGGGGGGCACTGAGATTTTGTGTTCTGTATATGGGGACAGAAGTTGATAGAACCATTACTGTATAAATACTGCATAAGTTGATGATATAATGCATTTATATTGACAAATAATAGTTAAAGTAGTATATATATATCAGTAGTATATATATATATCAGATAAATATTGATAAGATATATCTTTATTTCACAAATGAGGGTTGCACAACTTATGATCACAACTTATTTGTTACACAAGGAATGACAGCCATTTATTATTATAAATTACTATATAATGTTAACATTTCTATTTATACAATAGATATCATCAAAGAGAAATAATTATAAATTAATGTGCCATTCTTTATTTCAATAAATTGTTTGGCTTAATAACGGGTGGCGCCAAAAACGCTGGCGTCATTTTAAGATATTTATTACTGCCACCTGTCCCCCCCCCCCCCTCGGGCACATTCTAGCGCCATCCCTGTTTAATAAATTGTGAGATATTTTTAAGGTTTGATTCTATGTTTTTAAAACTTATTATTTTGAGATACAAGCTAGAGTATGTTTTATTGTTCAATCCCTAACTTGACCACAAAATTCTTTAATTTTAAATTACTATTTACACAGGACTATTTATAGTTTATTATTGATCCAAGCAAGATCGTATCCAGGATTTGATTTCGCGGGGGGGGGGGGGGGTTAACCCACATTTCATATCTTGATGGATCTTTACCTTTTTAATGTTAACTTTTTCATTTTGGGGGTTTTGAACCCCCGAAAAAACCCCTTGGTTACGGCCATAAATCCAAGTAAATAATATTTAAACAGAAGCAAATGTTTACTTACCGAAAAATGATCTTCATAACACCAAAGAGATGTTTTATTCGACAATTTTGGATTTTTCTGCTCGTCCCTTTTTATTTCTTTAGTTTAGTCCATGCCATTCGTTTAATTGGATCTTTTTTAACATTAAAAAACAGCTTATCAACTGAATTAACCGTTGTACTTGTGCAGCAAGGTACTAAACAGTACTTGTAGGTTGGTTTTAGAATCTCACTCATTATAAAAATATGATAAATAAAATATTTTGTCGGAGAATCCTCTCGGAATCCACAGTAAACAGTGTATTGCGCCCTTTGTTTACATGCATAGTGACGTCACAAGAGCGGCCATTACAGAAACAGCGTTTTCGCGCCGGATTGCTAAGTGCGAGTTTAAACATTTTTATATTAACTATCTAAGTTCAAAAATTAAAAAAAATATATACTATCATTTATGATTTTTTCTCTACTACACGATAAAAATAAGAAAAAAAAACGTGAAAATTCCTCATTCTCATTTATTTCAAAATGGTAAATTTAAAATCAAATTTATTATAGTAAATAAAGTTTGTCCAACATTTACCAAGAACATGCGGATATTTTCAGGCATTTCGGAAAAAATTATTTTGCATAAGCCATTTCATCCTGTTTTCGATTTCATCCTTTAATGAACTAAGGTGAACTGGGGTAATCATTAAAGAACTCAGACCGCGAGACTCACCTCATAGGTTTTGAGTAACTAGTTGCACGGCTTTGAAAATTATTGAAAATAGAAAACTTAGAATTGGACCGTAAGAGTAAATACAAACTAAACTAGCAAAGAGCCGGACTTTGAAAGAACTCGTGCTTATGAAGTGTGAAAGTTGTGAAATAACGCTTCAATCCTCCCCCCCCCCTCACCCCTCCACACACACACCACCAAACAATGGCTTCCGATAATTTGCATTTTTCAGACTTGTTTATGTAAAAACTCTTTGTTATAAGACATTTACAGATTCTTATTACTTCTTTGATAGAAAGGGAGGGATAAGAAATATTTTATGCTTCGTATACTTTCACCATGTTTTGCGCCTATGATTTTTTTTTTCGATATTTTGCTCTTTACAAGGGCTTTTATATTTATTTTACCTCTTTCTCATTTTCCAGTAATTTAATTTGTAATTTTTGCCAGTAATTTAACGAATTTTTAATACGGATATCTCTTTCAGTTTTATTTCAAATACACGAATTTCAGAAATTAGAGGATTCAAGTAATATAAAAAACGATTAAAATTTTGGTAATAATTAATTTTATCAAAGATGAGCATGAAAGATCGAGAGATTCATATTTTTAATATTTTGGTATGTATTTCTAAATGTATGAAAAATTGTCCCCATCTCTTTTTTATACTCTGAATTTTCATGTATAAATCCTTTCGTAAAACACTAGTTCTAAAACCTGCATGAGGTAGGGAAGGTTAGATTCCTATTTAATCACTGAAGCTTAATGATTCAGTAAAATATTTCTTTAAATCTTTAAAACTAAAAGTCCCCAAATCCTAGTTCTGAAAGCGTTTATACACACATATTTTGCATGAAAACCCATTAGCCGAAAAAATTGACCGAAGATCATGAAAGAAGTATTTAAAAAATTAAAACTCAAAAAATTTTCCCATTTTGCAAAAGACCCCCCCCTCCTGAAAGATCACGTAAATTCAAGATGGCCGCCGGTGGCGAATCACAGCCTGACTGGTTCACATGATCCGCCAATACAGCAGAACTCTATTTCCTCCTTTACTCACGCTAAACGTAAATTTCAATTTGTTTGGTATAAATTGTACAATTATACATGGTACTAGGCTGTCCTGTACATTAATTATTTAACGTTTAATATTTTGAGTTTTTTTACTACTTTTATGAAATAAACGTGGCAGTTGCAGCTAGATGCCCTGCATTTTTCAATTTCGGGCTGCGAAAAATAGCCTTTGCGTGTTCCATCGCAGTTGTATTTGATAATGTTGTGATAATGTTGTGCCACTGTAATAATGTTGAAAAGCGACAAAAACCGCGCAACCAGTTCAAAGTTGGTAGAGAGATAATAGAGTGGCATATTTCTTGCTTTACCCTCGTTAAATCGGCATCGTGCTGTCTGGGACATGTTCAAACTGTCTACTATAGCAGGAACGCAAAAGAACCTTACGTTCAAAATGAGAAACCATTAATTTAATTCTAAAACCTTGGTAACGTCACATAACTATTTAACTACGAACTCGACAAATGTTGTTATATCTTGTGAAGTCAGAAAAATTAGTTACTGGCAAGGCCTTGTCGAAAGGCCTAGATTAAATTTTACCGTACGACCCGAAAATCGTTGATACGCCATTCCTCAACACCTTACTGAAAAGCGACACAAATCGCGAAACCAGTTCAAGAATTGTGAAGATAGGACCGAGAAATATGTTTTTTGCTTACTTCTATCAGCCTCTAATGTGCCAAATGAACTTTGCTGTTAATTAAGTAAGTCTGAATATTCTTTTGTCGTCATGCATATTAAACATTTACACTTATTTACCCGCTTGGTTTCATAGCAAACACGAATCAGAATTAGCAGATCATTAGAGAATTCATTATCTGTTTAATTTACTCTCTTGATAATAACCGTAATGTATAACGCTTTCTTGTTAGTTCTTGATTTATCAGCGGTTGTTCACTTAGTTTCCAACATCGTTCAGAAGTCCTACCTGCTTGTAGATAAGTGGTCAGGCAGCCCATCTCAAGTAAAATCCGGATATCATTTATCAAGCTCCTGTTCGCGTCAATAAATTTGCGCGCAGTTTCTGTCGTCTTAGTACAGTTTAACGCTCAAATTAATGGTACAAGTACTGTGAAATATTAAGCATCTAGTAATTTTAAACAGATTATTTTAAATGCAAACGATACAATTTTGCTCGTATGTCAGGAAACTAACACTTTTAACAAATTATGCTGCAACTTTGTATTAATAAGTTTTAGTTTATTTAACAACTGGGCATCAAAAATAGTTGTTGCAATTGAAAACTGGCCCAGTTAGGTTCTACTCTGTGGTCGCATTTCATCCCTTTATGTCCCCGGTGGGTGCTTCAGGAGGGTTCACAGAGATTTTACCCCCCCCCCCCCCTCTTCCATTTTGTCCACTCCTGGAGAAAAACCAAACCAGGCTGTTCAGTCCAGTGATCGATACCATAAGTGTGCAATGATTCCGCCTTCTAAACCTCCGGAGGGCTGCCTGGAGATATTCTTCTTCTTTAACTTATACCGTACAACCTACCAGAAGGTGCAAGGTATCTGTTTGGATGACTGTGAGATGCCACCCAATTTAGACCGGAACCCAGTAGGACTGGCATACACAGGAACCGTATCCTCCTTCTCCTACCACCAACCTCTCGGAAGGACTTACGGGCCCACATATTTAACGTTCCATTGCTGCACGTGAATACAAAAACAGTTTAGGCAGGCCGGGAATTGAACTCGGCCAATCCGAGAGCAATTTCTACACGCTAAACACTGGGTTGTCTCACCCACTTGGAAAGACATTAAAAAATTAATAATCTCCGCTTATAACGTAATCTAACATAATCCTAACATATAGATACAGAAAATCCAATGATCGAATTGTTGGCCCTCATCACAATGCATTCCCTTTCCATTTCTATATATGGTAAAGAAAGTAAAAAAAATCGGTTCGTATTCAAGTATGCTTGAAACGTGTAGAATTGTGAAAATAAGCAAACGGGTTGTACTTTTAACTTACAATACTTTTTTTTACATATATTATGCATTGTAGGGAATGGAACAAATAATACAGTAGTGCTCAAAATATTGCATCATCCCAGAAAATTCAGTATTTCTAAAATAAATACCCTCTATCATTATTATGGGACATTACTTCTTGTTAGCTCGAAAATTTAACTTTTTTTATTTTTAAAATTATGAGAAACTCTATTATTAAAAATTTAATAAAACGTCACATATTTCTCTTAACTATTAAATATTTAATAAGAATTAACATATTTCTTATTATTTCGGAATATTTAACATTTAGACCTTCCTAAATAAATAATAGTTGTGCATTGCTGCATATCCTTTTCTTCAATGTATCGTCTCATCAATATTAAACACATTTGACATTACTTTAAATATACTATCCTTTTTCTCCATCAAAGTCATGGAAATATGTGGATGATGCAATTTTTTTAGCACCACTGTACATATAAAATGTTTATTAGATTTTATTCCCCTATTTGCAAAATATACCTGTTATACGGGGGTTAGAGTGGTAACGTCAAAATTGTAAATTTATTTAAATATATTAAAGATGAAATCTTTAGATATGAAATCTTTAGATATACCCTCTATCATTATTATGGGACATTACTTCTTGTTAGCTCGAAAATTTAATAAACTTCCTATAGACGTACACATAGATTAAAAGTCATTTAATAAACTTCCTATAGACGTACACATAGATTAAAAGCCAGAGCGCTTTCGGGTATCACTATACCCTTCCTCAATGGCATTATATGAAAAGAGTATCAACAAGCCTATATACTATCCACACTGATAGGCAAAATTTTGCATATTACAAATCGACATCATTGCAACAAACACGATAATGCATCAACACAACCTATGTTGATGCATTATCGTATTTGTTGTAATGATGCCGATTTGTAATATGCAAAATTTTTCCTATCAGTGTGGATAGTATTTAAGCTTGTTGGTACGATTTTCATATAATACCACTAAGGAAGGGTATAGTGATGCCCGAAAGCTCTCTATGGCTTTTAATCTATGTGTACGTCTATAGGATGTTTATTAAATGCTTTTTTAAAATCTAAAGATTTCGTCTTTAATTTATTTAAATAAATATACCTGTTATCTTTGTCATTGATGTTCTCAATCTTATTTATAGTCCTTTTAAAAATCCCACGATGAGAAATATTACGAAGGTTTATGAACACATAATGCTTTAAGACATTTTAGTTTTAAGCAACGTAAATTTCCACTATTTCACTTTCCGTTTCTATCCTTTCGACATCTTTAAAACTGTGTGTGCGTGATCCGCGAACATTTGTCGTTTACCCTTAATTATATCTTTGGTGCCCACATGCACAATTTTAAACTAATTTGCATACGCGACAAATTGTGCGTCACCAGAACAAACTTCAGTAGTTATAATGTAGTTCCAGCATGTTTTATGTTGTTTAACTTTAGCTACTTAAAAAAAAATAAAAAGGAAAAGTTGTGTATACTCTTTTTATACTACAAATTATATTTGAATCATATAGTTGTAATATATAGTTATCAACTCGCAAAAGCTATTTTGATTACAGTCGTGGGAGAACTTTTAATATTATACTTATATTTATTATACTTATATTATACTTTTAATATTATACTTATATATTTTAATTATATAAGAATAGTTTCATATTGCGTGTTTCATAAAACGTGTCCGAATTGAATATAAAATCAATGGTTGGTCGTAAAAGTAAAGTGAAATATCAATAGGAAAGATCAATCATGCTTAAAGCATTGATCATGAAACACTTTCCAACTTCAATGCAATTTTATTTAAACATGTCTAAAATGCAATACATTCCTTGGTAATATTTTAAAACTTATCACATTACTACATTAATTTATTATATTTGAAACTTAAACCTTCATCGCAAAAAATGAACTGCATTCAAATGACGGCATTGAAATATAAATTGCCTGGTTTAAACATCTCTAAAATGTGATACATTCCTCGGTAATAATTTTAGAATTATCATAATACTACGATAATTTATTATATTTGAAAACTTCATCCAAAACAACTGAAATTCATTCAAATGACGTCATAGAAAAAATAACACGCCTGGCTCTCTCTATAAAAGCAGCATTTCATTCATAAATAAATTTCCCATTCATGTCATTCATCACAATACTATAATAATTTATTTTATTTAAAAATTAAGATGGAGCTACAAGTAATTAAACTCTATGCGTAAAACTTCATCGAAATAAATCGCCCTTCTCTTTGTAAAATCAATAATATTTCATTCATATCAGCTATGCAGACTCCATGAACTAAATGATTTTGTGTTAAAGAAATACAGCAACTCTAATACAACTCATTCTACATTTTGCTGTTTACATTTTACATAGGTGAAAAATAGGCTTCGTTGTAGAAATAATCAAATTTGGATGAGCATTTAAACTCAAATATATTGCAATTGCTTTGCTTCAGTATGTAGATGCACAGAATTTAAGCAAAAATAAAGTGGTTTTTGAACGTATACAACACTCAATATGAATTAAAAAGAACTTTAAAAATCACGATTTTGAGACAAGATGGATGCCATATATCATTTTGAAGTGGGTCACGTGATCTTTTCATATCATGGTCACGTGATCGCTTCATATAAGAGGTGTTATTATTATTTTAATTTTTATTTAAAAAACTACTGAATATATTTCGCTGATTTTTTTTTATATATTTTATTGAACAATTTGAATATTACCTAAAATTTTCGAAGCAATTTGTGAATTTTAAATCCGCTTAAAAAATGTTTGAAAAATTAGGTCCCATAGGGTTCAATGTATTTCATTTTTTCAACCCGGGTTCAATCCAAAACTAATTGGGTGATATTATTCATTTATATTCCCATAGGTCCTACAGACCGTCTGAACAACATAATAAAATTTCATTTTGATTAAGTCATTTTTACGGCAGTTATCGTGCTAACGGACAGGCAGATAGACAGACAGAATGAACAAAGTCATAAACACTTTTCAACTTTGTTGTAAAGTGTTAAAAATTATCAGCAAACAGGGGAGAATTTATTTGAACCCCTGGTTCTGATATCTTTATAAAAATACAAAGTTTAATTTTTTATACGGCTCCAATAAAAGAAATGTCAATCAGTAAAATTTGCTCTACGATTAGTTAAGGAAGTTTATCCGGTACATTCTGCTGCAACTTTACTGATACAATCGATAACTGAAACAATTTTACCTGAAATGAATGTGTGAAAATTTAACTTCTTCTGGTAGTAAATCTAGAAATAACGGGAAAACCGACAATTGAAATTTGCTATCATTTGATTTTAAATAATTTATTTTTTGCTGGTCTCTTGGCAGTTTAACGAAAAATACTTAATAACAATAATTGAATATCTTTGCGAAATTTTCATCGAAATGCATTGGGTAAGTTTCTTTTGCCCAAATTATGCATGGCGCAAATTTTACTAATTCACATTTTTTGACTGACCATATAAAAATTTAAATTTTGAAATTTTATGAAAGTATGAGTTCCGTGGATGACAAACTATCATAGCTAAATTCTTCCCTGTTTGCTGATTATTTTTCATATTTCGCTTTATTTTTGACATATTTGACATAATTTTGCTAATTTGGGGGAAGTTTGGGAAATGTCGTCAAGTTATAACGATAATTAATGACTTAACGAACCTCAACTTTTCGCCATTTTGTAAGATCCGCTATACAATCACAGTTTGGTTTTCAGTTATAAAAAAATTAACACCTATTATCTCAGGTTTCTCACCATACATCGTTTTAACATCATAAGTCTGCACTGGTCTATAGAAAATTAGTGTATTTCATTCCCCTCTCCGAAACCACTGCTATATCTTGTAACTGCCATGAGATAAATCAGTTGAGCGGCTCTCACAAGCTAATATGTAAAACAGCTCCGAATTAATGTTATAAATAAATTCTTATTCAAAGGGAATGTGTCCGGCATGAATCATCATTTTATCTTTTAATTCTATTAAATAATATTAACATTGTATGCATATTAACAAATACAGACAAATATAGTAACTAAATAATGTGGTACAGAATATTTATTTTCATACTTCCAGGAATTATGCAGTTATTCTTACATTCGTTGACTGCTTAGGGGTGATTGAAAAGAAAGCCAACATTTTCCTTCCTGTCCGTTTCTGATGCGGTTATAGCCAGCTCAATTACTAATACAACTCGTTTCCATTTTGTTTTAAGTTTTCAAGTATTACTTCTATTAAGTAATGTATTTGAACAAATTCGGATCCGTATTTTAAGTGGTGAGAGTAGTTTATGTATATATATACAGAAGGTCGTTCGCACTTTATGGAAATGATTTTGTATTTATGTTTCTTGTTAGCATTTTGAGATAAAGATTTGGCATTTTCAATATAATCGTCTGCTACTGTTTTGTTTTGATTGGAATGTAGAATAAAATATTTATTTTGAAAATGGCTCCTGAAATTGATAGATGGCTCGAAGGTTACGTAAATGCGCTTTCCCGGGGAAAATATTCGTATCAACAAATTGTAAAGCGGTGAGTAATCGAGGTTATTGCATTTCAAAGACAGGTATTTTTAATATATTAAATTTGAAAGGGAAACAGCGTCTAGCTGAAAGTAAAAATGAAAAAATGGCCGCAAAATCGCATCCTAAGACTGTTCGAACGCGGGCAAATATCAAGAAAGTGAAGTCTGTGATTGTAAAAGAAAATCCACCGACTCAAAGATCCGTTGCATCGAAACTGGGAATGTCTTCTGGCACTGTAAGTAAAATCATTCATGCAGATTTGAAGTTGAAAAAGTTGTTTAAATCTAAAGTCCATCTGCTTTTGCCAAAGCATATTGTGGAAAGAAAAACAAATTGTAGAAAATTATATGAAAAACACCTAGCTGCTGATAAATGGAAATTTGTGGTAACACTCGATGAGGCATGGGTGTATTAAGTGACTGTAATAAAAAAAGAGCAATTTTTTATTGCTCAACTGATGAAACTGACCGTACGAAATGACTTCGTCAATGTACAGAAAAGTTCCCAAAAGGATTCATGATAGTTGCATGATTTTGTTACAACGATAAATTAAAACTCAAAAAAAGTCTCAAGTAAAGCTAAAATTAATTCACTTTACTATCAACAGAATATTTTAGAACCAATTTTTGAAGAAGAAATTCCAGCCTTATGTGGAAAGGACATCAATAAAGTTGAGCTTCATATGGACAAAGCCTCTAGTCACACGTCTAAGTCAACTGCCGTATATTTAGCAAAGAAAGAATCAGAAACAGGAATAAAATATATCCCATTTAATGAAATACCTGTAAAATCAGCTGACGCTTCTCCTATGGATTTTTGCGCTTTCGGTTTGTTAAAACGAGCCTTAGGTAAACGGCATTCAAGAACACTGAACGGATTTTCGAAAACGACCCAAGAGGAGTGGAATAAAATTGACATGGCGGTGCTAAGAAAACGTTTACTTTCATGGAAAATTCGAACTAGAGCTATAGTCACGAATCAAGGCTATCAGATAGAAGCAAATCGCCGCAAGAAGCAAGAAATACGCCCTTTATGCAGAAAAATTAATTATCAAAATCGTTTCCATAAAGTACAAACGACCTTCTGTGTATATATATATATATATATATATATATGTATACACTTTTAGGTACACACACTATTACACTTCACAAATGTAATATATATATATATAGTTTTGTTTCAATTATATTGTGTGTGACTGTTTTAAATTGTCTTATGAAGATAATTATTACTTTATTAGAAACAGATTATAAATCATTCCTTTAATCGGCCATGTTTATTTTCAGTGGATTTTTATTCTAAGCGTTTGTTTACAAATATATTTCGTTAACCACTATACTTGCTCTACGAAGTATAGACTGTAAAGGTTTCATTTTTCCAGCCAGAGATCGAACCACGGATCTGTGAACTGGTTAGCTAATGCTCTAAACATTCAACTACTGGTACAAGAATCCAACTTCTCCTCGTCAAAGTTAACCTTGTAATGTCCCCCCTTTTAAATTTGATGTGGATTTAAGCCAGGCCGTAAAATTTTGTTCCCGTGCGGTCCTCTGGTTTACAACGTGCCGCCTCTTGTTTACAATGTACAACCCCGTGCGGGCCTCTAGTATACATTCTGATTAATTGAGGCAAGCCTAGCAAATCTGTTATATATCAGCTTTTGCACCAGAGAAACAGATATCTTGCCTGAAGTCACGATACTAATATGTTCTAGACACAATGGATTATACATTATGTAATGACGTCCATTCCACATTTTCAGAAAATACCAAGAAAGGTGAATCTACATTAAGTGGCTTAAAAGTATTATACATGATTTAATTTTCTGTTCTTTGATTTACAAATTTTTAGTCGTTAAAAATGAACTACAATTGAGAGAGAACACACATTTCTCAAGATATATTTAGTTAAATTAAAGTAAGATGAGATTTTTGAGGTGGCTCAGCATATCTGTCCTACAAATTTATCCGAACTTATAATGCAAATTTGAATGAATAAAGTCTTTACCCCCCCCCCCCACACACACACACACACACACACACATACACACTCTATTGTTAGCAAAAAGAAATTAATATGAATTTCGATGGGAAACTGTTTTCATGCATATCAATGTCTGCAATTATATGAATAAAATATTTCACGATTTTTAAGAAACACCTGGTTTTCTATTTAGAAACAAAATGTTGGACGAGAGGTCACCTAAAGGCTTGTAAAATTCTGTATATCAAGACGAAACTATCAGAGGGTGGGAGTACTGCTGCACGCGATCCGTGGACGTGCTCCGGTGGTTTCATCACCGGATACGTCGTAGGGAACCGGTTTCCGGTTCCACATTCCGAGACGATTGAGTCACGTGACCGTCTGCTACCTCGTGACGTCACGTGCAGTGCCGGTTGCCATTCTTTGTTTTTATAAAGCTGAACCAGAAAGTTCGGGGAATCCCAGTTCGGCGGAAGAGAAAATCAGTTGCGTTTGTCCCACTGACACGTAGTGGAATAGAATCGTCAAGGACGGTGTCCTTGAACTGTCTAAGAAAGAGGTCCTCTATCTGGTGTTCATAAACACCAGAACTAAAGTGATTTGACGAAAATACACGACCACTGATAGGAGGGATGCATCTACACCCACAAGAAAAAGTTCGAAATAATGTATCGTAATTTGATTGTTGTCAATATTTTTGGCCAAGCCCGATGAATAACCCTTTGAGAATAGTTCATGCAGTTGGCCTTAACCCTTTTCAAGTGCTAAAAAGTATATAATATATTGTATTCTTGGTCTAATCTTGTATATCCTTCAATATTTTGTTTTTTTCGCCTCTGATTAATCTTCTGATCCAACATTTACGTTTCATTGAAGATAACAGGTGTTCGCAAGTAGAGCCGTCTTTTTCAAAGAGCTAGCTGAGGCCGTGCCCTGGGTCTTTAGGATCACAGAAATGGATAAGTTAAATTAGCACTGTATTCATGTGGAAATGGATTATAATAATATCGACATTTAAGGGGGCCTCTTGAACGGCATTTGTCAACGGACTTCTGACATTGTAAAAACGACTAGTTTGAAAAATTACCATCTTTGGTAATCGAAATTCCCATAATCGAAAGTGGGCATATAACATATCATTTTCCTTTTCTAAATCGAAAAATAAATGTGCACAAAGAGCTTCTCAAAAATTAATTTATTAAATGAGTGCAAAAATTTAGAATTATCATCCAGCAACTTAAATCAAAAATCACATTTTTTTTTTCCATCAAGATTTTATTAAAGTAGGAAGAGCTGTCATTAAAATTTTGGGTTCCATTTGCAGTGCACGGCAAAAACAATGATGATTTTCACTCAAAATATCTTAACTTCTATTTGGGTGCCCATTTTCAACCCCGTAAGATGTACCTAAGCGTGTATCTTATCTATGCGCATACTTTGTCTATGAGGTCGTAATAAGAGTTCCATAGTAGTATATTTTCAATATAATTCCTGGAATTATAATTTTTTAACTTCCGTTTGGAACATATTTTCCTGCTCCATGTGCTTGCCTAAGCACGTGTTTTTTCCGCTTCTAGAAACATACATATGCGGTCGATGAAGCCCTAATAAAACTTCATAACAGTATGTTTGCGATAGAATTCTTGGAAGATTTTTTAAGTTCTATATGAGAGCATACTTTCCCATCGAACAAAATCGGCTTGCCTAAGCACGTACTTTTTCTGCTTCTAAAAAAATGCATCTATCAATCGATGAAGCCTTAATAAAAGTTTTATAACAGTATATTTGCAATAGAATTCTTTAATTTGCATCTGGGAAGAAGCAGTAGAAGATTTTTTAATTTCCATCTAGGAGGATACTTTCGACAACCACAAAATCTATTTGCCTAAGAACATACTTTCTACACTTCTAGAAAAATACATCCCTAGGTCGATGAAGGCGTAATAAAAGTTTAATAGAATCATCTGACGATTTTTTAACTTCCATTTGAGCGCATTCTATCCCGCCCTATAGAATCTGCTTGCCTACGCACGGGTTTTTTCCTCTTCTTAAAAAATAAATCTCTGGGTCGATGCAGCCATAATAAAAGTTCCATAGCAGTATATTTGCAATAGAATTCCTGAAAAAAAAATGTAACTTCCATTTTAAGTCGAATTTTTCATCCCACAAAATCTGCTTGCCTAAGCCCAAGCTTTTCAACTTCTAAGTAAATGAAGTCCTGAATCTATAAGGTTGTAATAAAAGTTCTGTAGCAGTATATTTGCTTGAAAATTATCTGTCTTTGGGGTACAGGAAAGGAATATACTGAATAGAGGAAAAGGTCAGAATGAATACTTTTAATCAGACCAGATCAGAATTAACGTCCAATATCTCACAAAGCTTAAGTTACACTATGTCCCCACTAAGCCTGTGCTTATAGGTGTTATTACACAAAGCAATTCATTTCAGCAATCTTACAGCGACACCATACATTTGAAAAGAAAGAAAACTTGCCACCGAATTTCCGTAATTTTTCCGTGCGTAGCTAAAAAAATTGATCAATTCCTGAGCAGCTGGATTCAAACAGAATACAACAAAATTTGACGCCACGCTGCTCCTATTTTATAGATGGCAGCTATGTACGGTGAACAGCGAATACGGAATGACAATTATACGAACTTTTATTTAATTGCATGAATATAGGGTGCTTAAAAAATCATAATTATACTATGAAAATAATTAGAAAAGCTTTGTATAGGGAAATTGGTGAGATTCTAACATTTATATGGCCTGACGCTAAACGTGCTAAATAAAAATAAGTGGCAAAGTACTGGCAATCCTACAATCAGCTGATCGAGAGGAGGGTTCTAAAACAGAATTGACAGGTAGAATTGCCGAAGTTGTGGCAATAAAGATTGCTCCGTGTAAAAGCACCTCAAGCGCGTACTTAAGTCACTACACTAAGCACGTGCTTAAGTCTACACACTAAGCCCGTGCTTAAACAACAGACGGGCACATAAAATAAGTCTAATGGCAAACTTTCAAATGATGTATATATAATTTTGAATTCCTTCACTCTGATTCTAACATCGTTCAATAACTCTGAGTAATCTTTATCAATTGTAGGCCAGAAATCTAACAATTTTTAAGGGGCATTGGATACCGTTAACATAATAATATTTTTTACATTAATGTGACTACAATTAAAAATTTCAGTTTAGGACCCTCAAAATTCAGGTCGACGGAATGTCTCCGTCTCTCTAAAATATTGAGCAGTTTATATCAACATTGATATCGTTACTAAATGATCCACGAAATACCGTTTTACTGTGTTGGAAGAAGCAAAAACTTCCAAGGAACCAAGAACATATAAAAAATGTGCCTGTTTAGGGAATAAATAGCTGCTTTATTTAATATTTTGCAATTCTAGTAATTTCAATTTTAATAATTTGAGTCCATTTATGCTAGCTTTTCTAACCACAGCCAAATTTAGTGATAAGATATATAATTCATTTAGGGACTCCTAAGGATTCACTGTTCTTTCATAATACAAATTTCCATCATATTGCATCAAATTATGTTTATATACCAAAATATATTAGTTTAGATAAGGAAAACA